>JAYKAV010002264.1:387660-415374 GCA_035582835.1 Phoebastria nigripes | reverse complement strand
TTTTTTTTTTTTTTTTCTTTTTTTTTTTTTTTTTTTTTTTTTTTTTTTTAAATTGCACACTTGAAGAACCACCTTTGAGTTTCTAGCTGCTCTTTCTCTGTGCTAATGTCCAAAAATGGGACAAGTGGACCAGGTTTTCCATACCCTGGACTTCCATGATGTGGTTATCTAACCTGAGCAGGAAATTACTTAGTCATCAAGTTCTTTAAAATTAAATGTAATGTATTCAAAAGCTTCGTGGGGTCTCTGTCAGAGGAAGACAGAGTTTGACCTGTAATTGTTTCCAGTTCTCCAGGTTTTCTCATCATTACTCCTCCCTACACGCACAACTTAGCTTCAAGTTATACACGAACGCTGAAGTCCTATTGGGTTACCGTGGCTATGGTGACAGAGCAAACATGGGTATGTGTTTCAAAACTGCTAACGCACCGCTACCCAAGTAGCCATTGCCACAGCTGGTTTTGTGTTATTAAATCATGTAGAACAGCCCTCTTCATGAAAAAGCTACTTCGTTAGCAATGACAAATAATTGGGTTTGCTTATTAATTCTTTTCACATCTGCACAATTTATCAGGCACTGAACTGCCCGTGTTCTTGCGTCAGTGGGGCGTTCTCCTCCATGGAAGGGCTTTTGCTTGTCCTCCTCTTCACCAAGCACAAGCAGGGCACACCACAAGCTCCAGCAGTGCCACTGTCCTGCAATGCTGCTCCACCATGACACACACAGTTTGGGGCTAGGACAGGGGTTATCCCCTAGCACTGACCACCAGGGTTACCAAGAGCATTGATTATGGTGGCCAACGCACACTTGCCACGCATGCCACCCATACAGGCCACAGGCCTCTTCATTGCAAGTATTTTAGGCTGCTTTTGGGGAGAAGATGAAGAGTAAACCGTTCATCTGAAAGCGGCATTTAACTAGCAACTCCACAAATCTGTTCCCTGATTTTCAGAAGAGCTGAAAAGCTTCGGCTTCAGATGAAATGACTGGGAAATGCATATGAAAAATAGGACCGTCTGTCCTTACAGTGCATCCATTCTGCCACATGTGTCACCGCTGTGAAACCTGCTCTGGACTTTGGTTTTCAGCAGCTTACTGTGAAATCTCAGTTTCTACTATCAGAAATATGAAAACAGACATGAAAGTCCAAATAGAAGCATCTTCCATTTGTATCAAGTAGTTTTTATRCCAGAAGAAAATCTACGCGACAAGACAACTGCCCAATATCCCTGATTCAAAACCTTTATGTCAAAAGGGCTCTTTAAGTAATCACAGAGCAAAGCACCTAACAAACCACCAGTTTCAACCAAAACAAAGAAATGTAAGTAGCAAACACAGAATTATGTCCACTTCCAGCCAAAGGCTAACCATCGTCTTAAAATCGTGTTTTCAGATCCTATGAGTTTATAGAGTTTATGAACGCCACCAAACATCAGACTCCTTCTCCTACAGGAAGAGAAAACCAAACAGAAATTACAATGCCTAGTCCATTTTGAAAACCTGTCTTGATCAGAATAAATACCCTGGTAGTCCCACCCTGGCCAGCATCCCCACCCACGGCAGAGCTGAGCAGGAATCGTGGACCAGGGTAAGGAACATGAGAAGGGTTTCAGGACAATCATGCTAAGCATATTTCTAGACAAACAGAGGCCACTATGTGCGTAGAGGTGCCCTTGTCTCTACAAATAGAACATTTTTGAACATATAAACCCATGTTAATTCATTAAAAAAAAGTTAATACTGGTATCACTTTCATATCTCTTTTACATACTGCTAACTTTTTTTTTACATACTGCTAACTTTTAAGTAAATTCCCATTAATACAGTTACAAATTATTCCTCATGCTATTTTCCCCCTTTTCTAATTCAGATAGATATGGGAACATACATTTGGAAAAGACCAACTCATTCGCAAAGTTAAGTCATTTGCTGAATCAGGATTTATTAACTTTTCCCTCTACAAAGCAAACCCCATATTTGGGCATAACTGTGTTTCTTAATCGCCTTCCTGCATCATTTACTTTACTTTAAAAGTATGCACTTTTCTTCTTGAAAGCCTTTAAATCTGCACTTCGCTTCTGCAATCCCTTTCAAAGGCCCTGAGTCACACCAAACTTCCCCAAAGGCGGAGTGTGACTTCTCCCAAACTCATGAAGGCCACCCTGAACATCAGGTAAGGTAGGGTCACTGAAAGCATGGTTTCAGCAGCGTTCAGAGACAAAGGAACACAGGTTATCCTCAGCCCAGTGTTGAGGATGGCTACCTTTATATTAATAGTAGCCACATACTTGTCCTTTTTTCCCATGGTTTTGATTCTTGCAGGGAAATCTGTAAACTCCATAAAGCAGACATTTTGCAGAAGCTACAGATAAAATATACGTTAACCATGAGCTACAGATTTGCAACAGTCCTCGACATTTAAAATCGATAAGGGACAGGAGAGGCTGAAATTCAGTGCAGCATTGCACTGAATCAGCACACCCAAAAATCTACCTAAATTGCACTTCGAAGCCTACCTTTCTTGGCTTGGGTCTTGCCCCCAGGATCTTTGTAAACTGAGTTCTGTATCACTGTAACTGAAAATAGCCAAAACGCTTTGCCACAAAGCTGTCTGTAAAAAAGTTAAAAAACTTTAAATTCCAACATAAGCCACTGTCCCACCAGCAGCCATCACAAGCTGCAAGATGAACTGGGTAATACATTAAAATGCATTCAGTTTAGGTTAAGTGTAACTGCTATATATTTTATAGACCTCACAGGACCAAAGGAGCACTTGCTACACATTCTGTTACTCAGTAAACAACTGCAATCATAAGGTTTATTCTGTCCCCAGCTAAAGTTTTTGCTAGTCTTTGATTGTGATTTCTGTTCAAACAAGGCAAGCGAAGTTACTTGCTTTAAGATGCCAGCCCCCCCGCCAACATCTCTGTGGCTCTGACATAGTGTCATAACAAAAATATCTTAAGCTGCTCAAAATATTTCTGAAAATTAACTTAATGCTTCAACTTCTGGTTTTCACTGGTATTTTAATAAAAGTAAAGAGAAGCAGGAGTCAGAGAGTGGGATGCTTGTTGCTAGGCGATACCTAGCTCTCCTGAACTCCTACGGACTGAAATATTTATCCAGACTCCCACGAAGAATGACATCTAGCATAGTGAAAGAAGAGACGCAGGCACTTACTGAAGTACATCATGATTCAAGGTAAGAAGCAGCAGCTCTGCCACCAGCTCAGTCCCTGGGGTACCTACGCCGAGGAGGCTGCAGTCTGCAATGGGGGGGTGACGCTCCCGAACGTCTACCTTGATTTCAGCAGAGCCTCATGGGGTGATGCCTCCAAAACTTTTATGCCAAACCAGAACAATCTCAATGCCGTTGGGCTCTTGGCAGCACGAGAAAGCACATATTTTGCTTACCTCACTGTATAGCTGTGTTGTTTTTCTGTTGTTTGGGGTTTTTTCCCCAAAATCATTATACTCCGATAACAGGTTTCCATAGAAAAAAAGCATGCAGCTGGCCAGATGTGGATGAATGATTCATTAACTGAACAKAAAACCTTCGCAAGAAGTCTGTGTGCCATGCACCTCCCCCTCCTCCATTTAAAAGGTTTATTCAATGATTAAACTTTTAAGGAGTGCTTACACAGTCTTTCAGTAGAGGCTTAGACGAATAAACATTTTTTACAGGGTATTTTATTTGACATTAATGAATTATTTTGAATTGAACAGCTTCAAGGACAAGTCCCAGACCTTTGGGACTTAAAAGATGAATTTCAAGAACTCTTTGCTCTCCCTAGAACTTAAGGGTCTGGTTTGACAAAAATAATTATATATAAATATGCTACATTACATAATTTCAGAGAATTATTACTCTGGGAAGGATGATGTCTTTCAGTAACATTTAAAAAAAACCCTGCAACTGTATCAACATACACAAAGAATTTTGGTATAGCAAATGAAATTAGGAAGCGTGCGTGCATGCTGTTATATTGTAAAGGTAAAAAAAGATTTAGTAGTTAAAATCTGGAGAACTAATGGGACACTTCAAATGCCTGGGGTTAGGTAATAATCAGTGGTCAATCTAGAAGAGTGCAATAAATTGCAGGGAGCAGAGAAAAACACAGCAAAATACTACATCCCCCTTGATTTTTTATTCTAAAAGTAGCGGTTATCTTTGACACTCTCAGTTGTTTGAATGGATAGCTCTGAAACCCTGATACTCCCTTCACAACTCTAGTTTAAATAGAATGACATTGGTTTTCGTTAGATCTAAATAAAATAAAATTTTGATAAACACAGTCACACATCACTTTGGACAGCTTCTCTGACACAAGGAAATGTTCGTGTTACACAGTGCACACACTCAGTGCAAGGTCTCTTAGTTCACCATCTTATCCGCGCACACAGTTCAAATTCCACATTAGAGTTAAAATTCTATTTACCAGCCTGTGCACAAAGTCAAAGGACTTAGTGGGCCTTTTCTTGTTACAAGAATTACAGCTTTATACATATATATATATATATACACAAACACACTCTCACACATATGCATATATACACATATATGTATATGAGTATAAAAACATGCACACATACAGCCACAAATTTCTGGTGAATTGATTAAATATTTTTTGTAAATAATTGTCTTAAAGAATCTGCTGAAAGCATACGTTCTAATATATCATCAAAACAACACAGAATTTTCAGCCAAGCTGTAAAATGTAACTATGTTTCTGAACCCATAAAGAACTGGAATTAAAAAAAAAGTGATCCTTTCCCCTTATCTTCAGACTTTCTTTTTCCCCTTATTTTCAGACTTTCTTCAGCAAAACAGTACGTATTACTCTCCAGATAATGACTAAGATTTCTACTCATAAGGCCTTATGAGCACCTAAAAGAAATTATAAAACAGTAATGTTTAAAAACTGGTTATTCCTCATTTCAGGTTGGAATCATATATGTTGTGTTTCTACATTTTGTTTGCGCTTCAGACAAAACAAATGTGATTAAGTGTACTAAAAATGAAGTCAAAGTGTGAAATCCAAAAGGAAGGTATCCCACAGGAAAACTTCAAGTAGGATAAGACGGAAGAGACTTGTCAGTGATTTTTCCATATCATCACTGTGGGGAAAGGGATAAATACCAACCTCTCCAGCAGATCTTTCATCAAGGGACTGGATTGACTATAGAGGTTGCACAGAAAAAGACCTAATTGCACAGGTTTCATACTCTTATTTTGCCCTGCTAATAAGGATTAGCATTACCAAAATCTATCACCCACCCACCCTCTTCTGGTTTAATACCTTTACTCAAACTAGGTTTATGCTTGGTCCAGAATCGAGCTGGCTCTACTTGCAGTACAGGCAGCAGTACTTAAGCTTTCTTCTCAAAGTTGCAAAATAATCATCATTTATACTCTAACCCATTCAAAACCAAAACAAGAATTTTCTTTATTTCCTGTTAAGAGGCTGCTGAATCCCAGAGACCATTAGAAGAACAAACAATCCTTGCACTTGTACACAGTTATAAATGAAATAGCCAGAGCTTAAGGACGAGGTCACCAGCTTCCTTAGCACACTCAGTGGAGCATCGGTTTCCATGTGGACCATGGATCTGATGTTTCTTGTGGCGATGGCAACGCCCCCGACTACCTAATCTAAGGGAGGGTGGCTGAACACCTAAGGCCCCTTGCTACAAGTACAAAGGAACAAGCACAAATTTGCTGCAGACTTGTGCCAAAATCTGCTCTCGGTCAACCCAGCTGTATGTAGTGAGCATCCCGTGATTTGGTAACGGAGCACAGGTATGTGAGATTTAACCTGCAAGAAAGTCTGAAACATGAATGTCTGAAACAGATGAATCCTGCCTCAGATGGCAATTACTACCCTTACGTGGTTCAAAATTCTGTAGAGTCTCCTCGTAGTTGCCTTCAGAGGGAACACCACGAGAATGGAAAAATCAGAGCAAGAAGAAAAAAATTTAACACTGTTTATATGTAGTAGCTTATATAAACCCTGGCATGTCTTTTCCTTTTACTCTGTGCAAGGGGTTGTAAATAAGTTAAAAAACGGCACTAACTGTCATCCCACTGTGGACAAAATACCACGCAGCATTCCCCTTACCACAGTATCAAGCACGCTGTGCCAACTTTCACAGCAAAACCACTTAAAGAATAAGCAAAACCAGAATAAGCTGTGCCCATTAAACTTGTCTTAAAAGAGGGAACAAAATCATTCTCACAAGCAGCAGAGAAAGCTACACAGGCCGCAAGTTTATACATCACCAGAAGGTGGTTGTACAAATCAGTGTTGATGCCCCCGTGGCTGGCACCAGCGGCGAGAGGCAACACTCCATTTCACCAAGCCCCAGCCTAGAGRTGGGTCACCTCCTCAGAAGCACCTGCTGAGCTACGTGTGGAGAGTCCCACCTCACCACATCAGCATAAGGTAAGTTAGAAAAAACACATCAAACTGCTCAAACAGACTTATTTTGCTCCTCCAAAATACAGGTGGCAATAAGCATGAGGCGACACTAACCTCTCTAGCTAGCACAGCCACAGCAGCTAAGGGAGGACAGGTTCTCACAGTTTACCACAAAGTTGGGAAAAATGAGCAAAGAAAACCAAGCAAACGCTGTTCAAAGCTGTGATATACGCGAAAGAAACCCAACCATCCCCATTTCCAGGCTCAAAGTTATGCTTCCAAGAAAAAAGAAAGTCAACAGTTGAATGCACCCTTCTCTACTTAGCGGGTAGTTACGTTCAGCTCCTACCTCAGTACCTACTCCTGCCTTTGCTCAACCCACAATAAATTTCATCACTGCATTCATTACAATTTGGGCCCCTTCTCTTGCTTTCCGTTAGAAATGTACCAATAAAATGCTTTTTCAAGAAAACAGTGTGATATCTGTGTATATGAAGGTGTGGGTACATATTCAGGCTCTAAACTGGGGGCACTATGTGACAGCAGTGATGCTATTAATCAGTTTAAGGAGTTTGTTTGGCTGGCATCCTACAAATGTGGCTGATGAGTGTCTATTTTAATAGGAAAGTACACTCTCTAAAATTGATCAATTGACCACGAGTGTTTCCATTAATCATTTTTAATGTCTTTTCTCCTAGCCTGCCCCTTCTTGAAAGTGCAGACTAGCATTATTACTAATAATTATCCCTCAGCATATTGTAGGTAAAAAGCTCAGAAAAGGGAGAAATCCCATATCTAAGTATACAACGTTCCCATCAGGCATTGGCCAGCTCGAAACAGCTCCCCTACCAGCTTCAGTAGCTACAAATCTTTTAGTAATAATTTGAAATCCAGAGAAAGTCACTGAAGCATACTCATGCTCTTGATGTCTTTGGGATAAGCGAGAAGAGTAAAATTGACCCCAATACCGTTCCTGGAGAATTTCCACTGGAAACTCTCCATCCCAGCACTTCAAACTTCCCAACACACTGTAAAGCTCAGCATAAGCCATGATTAACCTTAGGAAAAGGTGCATCTGTTTGGAGATCTACCTGATACACACCTGGTCAAATTCCACCAGCCTCCCTAGCCCTCATCATTTCTCTCCTTGTTCTAATAGCCCTCGTATTTTTGACAGGAGACACAGTTGCTCTGGTTATTTTCCTGTCTTTGCTTAAACAGAAATATATTTGCTTCTCCCCTGATAGTTGCCCCATCACTTAGATTTTTTGGGGGGGGCAGGGCAGCGTTGGGGAGTAATTCGATGTACTGTTTCATTCAGTAATCCAAGGGGAATTCATCTGCCCATCTGACTACACATTTAAGTGCAAAAACCAGAAGTAGCCTGATTTCCAAAGGTAATTTGTACTTTCCAGTCCCCTACTGAGATCACTGCAGCAGCCTGCAGGACTCGCCATCTGCATGCAGTAAGCCAGTGCCATTTCATTCTGCAGATCAACATGGACGAACAACCCCCTTAACCGCGGCTCAGTAAATATTCACATTCACAGCCCAGAAACTATAACCTGAAGAATAACTTTAGCGGATAAAGTTCTTGCCAGTTGGCAGGTTCGTCTCACCTACCTACAGACACCTACACCTGTGCTAGCTGCCCTTCATGGCTCTGTAGTTAAAGGAGAGAAAGAGGCAGCGCAAGGGCCTGAGTCACTGTCATTTCAGCCAGTCCAGCAAACGCTCTTGACTGAAAAGTATTTTAAATAAAATGGTTCTTAGTTTTCTGCAGAGTGAAGGGTACTACAAGTTTTAAGAGCTTTGGTTTTTCAAACAAGTCTTGGGTTCCTTTGTTCTCCCAATCAAAACCTCCAATTTTTAAGACCTTAAAAGTCATCACTTTCAATGGAGCCAGGCAGACTTGGAAAGGTATCCCATTTTTAAAACAGCTTGGAGGGGAGGGGAAAAAAAAAAAAAAAAAAAAGTAACTTGAGATGGTTAAATACTACTGTCAAGCAGGAACTGGCAACACCGCCCACACCAAGCTTCCTGCATACCAAGGTGATAGACATTAATACAAGTAGACTGCTCATCAGTTACATGGACACCACCATAAAAAAATTATTACAAAAATCAGAAACTAAGGATGGTAAGGAAGTCACATTGCTTGGTTTATTAAACTAGAGAGGAAAGCACTCCAAAGAAACAATCCTGTATTGCATGGAGGAAACCACATTTTTAAAAACCAAGGATTTTCACCCTGGAGCCCCTGGAGTTTGGCCAGGCTGGCTAGTCCTGTACTCTGTGTCACCCCAGTGACTAGCCAATCAATCCCAATTTATGCTCCCGCCATTCCCATGACAAGCTAGCAAGCAGACTCATCATATTTAATTACCTTTCAGGGAAGAGGGTGCAACAAATAAATTAATAAAAAGCATTAATAAATAATTTAATAACACTAGAAGACACGAATACCAGGAGATTACCACTGAGGAGAACCTTCCACCCCCCCCTCCGCCCCCAATATTCCAGGTGTAACAGAAAAACAATGTAGACGTGCCAGTACGGACACTGTTTTGGATGAAGCATGCCTCTGGAAAGGCTCAAAGACTTCTACCCAAGACACCCAAAACCACTCCTGGCTAACCACCACGATCCATAACCCCTACAAACCATCCTGACTCAGAAGAACATGAATGACATGAACAACTACACTCACCACTTCCCTCAGGATCAGTTCAGCAGCACCCCTGACAAGCAAAGCTTTCGTTTTTCGATCAATTCCCTTTGATTACTTTTTTGATTTGCGGGTAACACCTGACACGGTACATGACTTAAACTGCTGAACAAAGCAGTTAAACTAACTGGCAGTAGCAGAAACACGTTAGCTGAAGATGCACCTGGGGCTATACCCATCCTCAGTTCAATGCCAGGAATACACCTACCTGGTATTTTGAAGTTATGAGGAAGCTCCTAAAACACATTAACTATTGAAAAATATTCCTCTAATTTGATTAAATAAGAGATAGCGAACACAGCTTTTGCTGTTACAGTAATACTGATTTCAAGTGTTTGCCCCTCATCTCCCGTCAGTGCCACAGAGTTCCCCCAGCCCTTTCTCCCAACCACACCCTTTGGTTACACCTGTTGTTCTTTCTGCATTACCCAACACAGAAACATTGCAGTTGTCCAGATCTCAAGCCTCAAGTGTCCTCCCATCTCTCTCAGGTTCCCAATCCCTACAGCCACCCTTGAGACACAGCCACCACCAGACCCTGCTCCCATCGACACTTGACCCAGGCAGGGAAATCCTCCTGTCTTGACCTCTGAATGTCCCTTTCTGTCTCCTTTGCTGCCAGGACAGGCTTCTAGTACGCGAGTTGGCATTACAAGGCAGCAGCCCCTCTGGCTCAAGCACGGTTGTCCCCTGTGCACACCTGGGCATCAGTGCCGCAACTGGCACCTCCAGCCACAAATTTCAGGGGTGTAGGGCTGTTAACCAGACCACCTGGTTCTCACCCCAGGGAGTGAGCAGCCCCACTGCCTTACATTCAGTGGCTTCAAAATAGTTTAAAATCATAATCTGAAACAAGGCGATGAAGAGTCTGTGAACCCAACAGTCCTCCGTGACTTGTCCCACCTACCCTCATCGCTCCTCTTACCACAGCTCTCGCTTCATCCTCTTCCCTGAGCTTCCTTCTTTTGCGGACCACTCATCCACCAGCACTATTCCAACAACAACCCTCTCACAGTTTCACTGAGACTGGCTTTATTCCTATTAAAAAGACAAATTCTGACTCCATCCTGCTGTTTAATCCACCACTAACTATGAAAGATTTCAAGGTTGGTTTTTTTATACAAAAGATAATTATTTCTTCTATATACTAAGTTGTGCTCCTGATTATTCACTACATACAAATATTCTCTGCTCTCCGTATTTTGAGCTTTCAATATTCTGAATTCACTGCTAGCAGTACAGGTGGCTGGTGCTACCTACGCCAAGACACCACCAAAACAGAACCTGTCTCACACGATGCTCTGCTATTGAAAAGGTTTTCTTACCAAACACATAGCAATTATAAAAACATCACTACAGGAGCAAACTTCACCACCACATACAATCAAAGTACTGACAGCGGTCCAGAGGCGAACAGCAAATATCGCTGTATGTTGCAATATTAAGATGTTCTGAGAATGGTTTTATTAAAAGCAGAGGTAGCTGCAACAGTCTTTGTAATAAACATAAGGAATACTGCGAACAACTAACACTCCCACAAGTGGCAAATGTCATCATCCTAATGATAACCCCCACAGACTTGCATCCTGTTGAGTTATCACAATTAAGATTCTGTTAAAATGCCCATTACAAATATCTGTTTTTAATTAACTGTAATTCAGTCTTATAATATGAAGCAGGTTATAACTTGCTGATTTTTATAAGACAATGAATTAAGGATTAGAAAACAAAACAAATGTCAGTCTCTTGGGGGGGGGAGAAGGAAATCAAACCAATTTTAATATACAAGGGAGAAAGTAATATAAGTCAATAAAAATAAAAATCATAAATTTTGATTACATAGACCAAGTTTTATAGATAATAAAAAGTAAACCACTGAAGATAAAACTCCCGAAGTGTACATTTACAGTTAAAACAAACAAACAAACAAACAAACCCACAAAAACAAAAAACCACACACACAAAAATCCGTGTTACAGCCCTGAAGTTAATACCGAAGAAAACATGGAGGTGGAAACAATGTCTACATAGTGGATCAGGCTTTTCTAGATCCTTCAAGGGTTAGTTTCAAAAAAAATAATAAAAAAAAAAAATTTGCAGGTGGACATATGCACAAACCCACCCAGGGAATGCGTATCAAAGGGTTAAAATCCAAACTGCTCCCACCAGGGCCATGTTCAGCACAGGCCTATTACCACCCCTCCCTGGCCCATTAGGCCTTGGTACCCAACCRAAGGCTTACAGCTGGGGAGGGCAAATGGGGGAAGGCTTCTTGCATTTAAGGGCCGTTTTCACCAGCTGCATCACTTCTATTCTTAGTCCCGCTGATGCATTACGATCACATTATTTTGCTTTTTCAGCTGCATTTTCCAATCTAACGTACAGAGGAAGCCCACTTTTCTCATCTCCCTTTCCCTTATCAACTGACCAAGCAACAATAACACGAGACCGGCCCGGTGATTCATCCGCCCGTCCGCTTTCACGTCCTGCTGCTCGCTATTTAGCAGGCACGCTAAAATACAAGTGTCAAGCAGTCAGGAAATCTCGACAGGCCCCTAATCTTTAGGGTATCAAATATGGTAAGTCATCCTCTTGTATGGAAAAATCTCATGGACCGGGGCCAGCAGTTTAAAGGGCTTTGACACGCGGAGGAGGATTAGAACAAGCCAGCACCACTTCAAAATGAAAAAGCAGTGAGGTCTGGCTTCCTAACAAGCAAATTCACTAAAAAGCCACAAGCTTAACTGCAAACATCCTAACCTGCAGTATGTCAGGAAATACAAAGTATGCTCTTTTAAACACATACTGAAAGAAATAATGTTGTATTTTTTTCCGTGTTGTTTTTCTTACCAGGGTTTGAAAAGAGCCCACAAGGAAACATTACATTGAATGAGTTCGGAAGGAGCATGTTATCTAAATACAGAAGCACATTTGTACTAATATCCAGGGATGACATTCACAAACATCTTGTTACTATCCTGTAAATGCCTTCAAAATACGCAAACATCTCTAGACTGTACCAGGGATGCAAAAGTTTCACAGAAGCTGCTCGAGAAGTTCCCTGAAGACCAGTGCGCCAGCGATGGCAACAGCAGTACCAGCTTTGCCTTCTGAGCTTTTTCACGCTTTGTACCTAGCACTCTCAGACAAGAACCGTTTCTGGGTTCAGAAAAGAGAAAGAGAATAAATTTTCAAGATAAAAGACTGAACAGACAGTCATAACATGCCCTCCCCTCCTCTTAAGAAGGGCAATGAAGTCAAGAAGTAGCTGTGTTGATTTCTGCTACGGGCTTGGAGCAGTAAGTGGCAAGATCAACGACAGAGCAACACAAACCTCTACACAGGTGATCATAAAAATCTCTTGTAGGTATTAGAAAGCAAGACAGGGCCCTGAGGTAGAGAAGGCTTGCTATGGACCCCAGCAGGAGACCACCACCATGCTGCCTTTCTGGGGCTCAGCTTCCTGCCCACGTCATCCTCTCCCCTCACCTCCCATCCCATCCCCCAAGCTAGACCAAGACAAAAGACCTCCTCCATAGGAGTGGGAGGCATTAACACTAAATTAAACTAATGCTAAGTTAAGCTTCAAGCAGCTGATCAACATTAGCTTGAGCTTAAGCTATGACCACCCTGGAGGCAAGGTCCAGCAGACCACGGCACCTTCTGAGCTGTTCCCAAAATGAAAGAAATTAGCAAGAGCGGGACGGCATAGCTAGGAAAGCATCAGTCCTCCTCCTCCACTCCTGCTAGAGGTGTGCCAGATCAGGGTCCTCCCCTGCTTTCACAGCTTCATTTTCTCTGTTGCCACCTGAAGAGCCATCAATGGAGAATTCACACAAATCATAAAAATTAGGATGGAGGAAGCCTCAAGAGATCATCTAGTCTCTCCCTAGCAATTCACACCACTGTGATTACCTCAAAAATCATTACATCTTCATTATATCCATTATAGACAAGCTTCAAGAATGGAATCACTGGACCTGCAAAGCAAAACTGCCTGTAGCACCAAGATTCATTCTGATTCACTCTGAAGACAAAACATCTGCTTCAACTTACCATCAGGACCACAAATAGAACAAAAATAGTCAGTGTATGCGGGCTGGGAGTTTGCCAAGAGCTCTGATATTTACTTCAATTGTTCTTATAGACATCTATAAAGTAAACATTTTTCAGTGGAAAATTAGGATTAAACCCCCCAGAAAATATGACTAATTCTAATAAATTCTATGCCTTTTAAGGATGTTTTGCAGATCAACTATCACAGATCATGTCTGCAAAATGTTTTAAAGATGAAAAGCAATATGAATTATTATCACAAAGTTTTAGCTGTCAAGAACAAGAGGGAACGTAAGAAAAATACATTTTCATTCCTCAGTATGATATGAAATAATACAGTAGTCTTTTAAATGGAAAAAAACCAACCCATACACAACAGCAATCAGTCCTCCAATTTCTTAAAAACTGATTTTGTACACAAGCTTTATGATCTGTGCCCCCCAAAAACAACAACAGACGTGGCAAAAGGCAGTTCTGTCATGCACGGAATTCCGTGTTCCCCTGGCTAAATCTATTTTCTGAAAGAGGCAAGGCTGTTGCTAACCCCAGTCAGATGAAGTTTCCGGATACCGTCAAACTCTCTAATACTGGCACATCTAGGTCATTACAAAGGTCTCTGGAGCCGATGATCTAATTGGTTGTGATCCCTAGTGAAATACAAAAGTCAGTATTTGGTCCACGTATTTTATTTCATTTTTTATTTCAATGCATCTCAACTCAAGATACATAATGATAAAGTGTAAATCTGTACCACCAAACGAGCTATATATTAATAAAGAACAGTAGTGAATGCACTCAAAATAACACTATTCTCACTACTAAAATAAAGAACTTTTTAGTACAGTAAAAGGACACAGGGAAATGTAGACACCCTCAAGGTAACCACATAGAGAAGGTCGTACAGACACTTCTAAATACCTCTGATCTCTTGGGATTTTGTTACATCCGATTAATCACACCCAGAGAATCACCATAAATAATACCAGGATTTTTTTCTATTGCATATACAAAACCTTGCAAACTACTTTTTTCTTTTTTTTTTAATATTAGAATTTGATCATACAATGTTAATATCATTTTAGCTATAAGGATCCTGGTCCTTATATATATACTCTAATTGGTAATGGTCACACAGAATGCTTCACTCCTGTACTGCACCATGGAGATGCACTGTCTGAAAAAGATATCAATAAATCCATTATCATAAGCATTCATCTATACGGAGCAGTTAGGTAACTTATAATTATCTTCCCTTATATGCTACAGTCACATAAGAAAACAATGCTGTTAAAAGCAGTAAACGAGACAAGGGCAGACTAACAGGAATGGAAAGGAAATAGCAGGAAGGGAACCAGAAGAAAAAAAACTCAAATGCCACTGAAAAGTAGAGAAGGGAAATTAATACATGTTTACTGCAACTCAACCAACTGCATTAGCATTTTCTCTGCTTCTTAGAAATGGAAATGGAGGAGTATTAACAATAGTGAAGACCGTCTAGCTTACTGCCACCACAGAAGAAATCATCAAGCCCTAGAGTGTGAAACTAGGGTTATACACAGTATCTCTTTAAAAAGACTAAACGATTGCAAAATACAGCAAATGGAAAACTATCCTTTACATTTATTTTGCTCTGTCCATTTGTCTATGTAAGTCTAGTACTTCTTAATGAGATTCTTTTCAGGGAAGTAGCAGATGAGTCCAGCAACTGACTCCTATTTTGTGACTGTGCACTCCTATTGACTTTAAAACAGGTGTATCTCTGAATTTTTGCTTGCTTGCTCACACTCCAGTGCCCCGGCTTTGCCGTTTTTAGCGATTCCTTCCTGTGTGAACGAGCTCGAGTGTCGGGTTTTCTTTCACACGCCGACAGGAAGCCCTGCCACCAAAGTTGCAAACAGTGCACCGGGGAGAGGTACAAGGTAGCGGCATGACAAAGACATAAATTTTTCATATTCATTCATATTTAAAGAGAAAAACAGAAAAATAGGATAATAGATAGAAAGAGTCTAGAAGAGAAAGGGTTAAATTTGCTCTCTAGAGTAAAGCGAAGAGGAGATAATGGGAAAGAATGAGAGGTCTCAGCATATGGTAGAACAAGAGGACAGGACAAAGCATCAGTAAAAGGAAGCAAAATACCACAACCTTCAAAAGCCAGGACTGCCTCCCGTAAATATCCCACGTGCAAGTTTTCTGTATGTGAAATACAGGGGAGGAAGGTCTGTGGGGAGTTATGAAAATATGAGCTGAACGAGCACCTTGCAGGTGGTTGACAGAAGCAGAGCAATTGAAATAAAACCCTTAAGACCGAGGGAACCAGAGGGTGCCAGAATGAAATCATTCTTCTAACTATACCTAAAAAAATCTGGAAGATTTACAAGAGAGAAGTATTACTACTATGAAACCCATATGATTCATTAGGTACACCAGATCAATTGTCCTTCACCTCCAATTACTGGACTACAAAGTAGGTAGAAAACCAGCAGAACTACTGGCCTCAAAATATATTCACCAGCTACTCAAAGTCCAACTAGTAGCCAATTTCTAGGTAGCAATAATGTATAGGACTGCTTCATTACAACCAGTATGATGGGACAGAGCACACCCTCAGCAGGTTTGCAGATAACAAAATTCAGGGAAGCAGTCGGTGCACTCGAGGGCAGCATTGCCATTCAGAGGGATCTCAGCAAGTTGGAGAAATGGTTTGGCAGGAACATCGTGAAGTTCAGCAAAAGTAAATGGCAGGTCTTGCGCTTGGGGACGAATAACTCCATGTGCCAGTACATGCTGGGGGCCGACCAGCTGGAAAGCAGCTTGGCAGAAAAGGAGCTGGGGGTCCTGAGGGACGACAAGTTGACCACAAACCAGCAGTGGGTCCTTGTGGCAAAGGCGGCCAACAGCATCCTGGGCTGCATTAGGAAGAGCATCACCAGCAGGTTGAGGGAGGTGATCCTCCCTCTCTGCTCAGCACTGGTGAGACCCATCTCGAGTGCTGGGTCCAGCGCTGGGCTCCCCAGTACCAGAAAGACATGAACACACCAGAGGGAGTTCAGGACAGGCCACCAAGCTGGTCAGGGGCTGAAGCACATGGCGTTTGTGGACAGGCTGTGAGAGCTGGGGCTGTTCAGCCTAGAGAAGAGAAGGCTTGGGGGGAGCAGGGGATCTTACTGCTGTCTGCAACTACCTAATACAGTGTAAAGACAACAGAGCCCAACTCCTCTTGGAGGTGCGCAGAAACAGGACAGGAGGCAAAGGCCACAATTGCAGCAAGTGAAATTCCGATTAAGGAAACTGGAAAAGGAAAAGGTTTTTATGATAAAGGCCATCAAACACTGCAACAGAGAGCCTACAAATGTCACAATCTCCATCCTCAGAGATGTTCAAAACTTGATTACACAAGGGTCAGAGCAACCTCACCAAACTTTGAAGTTGGAATCAACTTTGAATTTGGCCCTGCTTTGAGCAGGAACTGGGCCAAATGAATGACCTCCAGAAATCCCCTCCAACCTACATTAGTCTACCATTCTGAGTCTTCTCCTGTGTATATTAGGTTTCTCCAACCATTAAGACTTTGGCAATACAGTTTTTTGAGAGTATAGGAAGACCCCACTCCAGTGACACAAATTTTTAAGACCCAGAATTCAGGGAAAATAATCTGAACTAGGGAGCTTCACACAAGTTTTAGCATTCTGACAACTGGAAAGAAAAAAACTCCAAACTCTATTTTCCTTCTAAGCTGTTCAAAAATAAATGCAATTTTTCTTCAGAACTCCTAATCATGAATATGCATATGTGTGTGTATGTCTACGTGTGTGTAAAAATACATATTGTGGATTTATATGTATTTGCTAACACATCTTGAAACCTCCGATTTGTTCATGGCATTCTGAAGAAGTAAAAAACCCAGCAGCTTCATATTTAAGTACTATACCACAGAAATACAATTCACATAGTTAATTCTCACTGTTCAGGGATATTCCAGCTTTCCCATAATACTAACTGTATTTTAAAACACAGTTCCTGTGTCACGGGTTTCCTATTCTTCCCATGTGATGCCCACTAGTGTAACAACAGCTATAGCCACAGCTTATACAGACACCAGAAAAGTGACAATCTGTTTTCAGCTGAAAAGAAAGACTGGCGTTACGCGAGTGCCAAATCACGTGCCATCACTAGCACATACTATTAGACTACATCTAGGGGACTTCAGTAGCTCAGTTCAACTGCTCTGAGAAAGACTTTCTAAACCTTCAAGAAGTGAAAAGCAAAGTAATAATAATTCCACCAGTTGTTTTTCTTTTTTTTCTTCTACACACACATGGTATGTTTATGTAAGCATGTTATAATCCATCTGAGATATAAAATATCTTCCAAAAGGAAATTTCAAGTTTCAGATTTTTATGTACAAACTAAGAATATGAATCACATGATGAAACAGAAGGAGGAACAGATTTCTGTAGCTTCCTATCATCTGTGAAAAAAGCACCAGGATGCATACATAATATTAATCACCCAGGACTCCACAGATTGCTTCAGCAAAATTGCATATGGAATCCACAATTATTATTATACTTTGATGCTAAAGTTAGACCGCACTCAGTATCAAGGACTCAGAGGACATGCCCAGTTCCCTTTTCCATTCAAAACTGGTGCAACCCCAGATGATATTGTTTCTCCCTTCTAGAAAAATAACACAGTGTCCAGGTTGTGTCTTAGTTCCAAAATACTTAACAACACTGCACTAAAACAGTGCTTTTCAGCAACATCTGTCATAATCTTTTCGCAATGGTGTAACTGATTTCATGTAAAAGCAGAGAGGAGGAACACAAAGCAGACTGTGGAAAATTCTGCCTGCATTTCAACCATAAATCCTGAAGGTCATACTTGGTTTCGGTCCGTGGGACATCTCTATCCTTGGGAAATATCTGGATGAGAGCGAGGGAGCTCTGCCTTGGTCCAGCTCACTACACGCACGGCGCCTCCCGGCATCCCTCCAGAGCTCCCACCGCCTTCAGCAATGGATGCTCACCAGCACGGCTCTCCACAAACTACACCATCAGGTGCCCACAGCAAAAGTCCAAGGGCAAGGAAACATACCTTCCTCCCTGTGTTGTATCACACCAAGGATACTCAGCATTCAACATTTTTGTGAAAGCAAGCAGCAACCAAGCAACTGGCAATGGTACTCAATGAATAATAAGGAAAAAAACCCACAAAGGTTCACACCAAATATCTAGCTCTCTGCCCCATAACCATCCTTGCACTGTAACTGTAATTTCAAAGAGAAACACCATATTATTTTTTTAAATTATCAAGTCACATGCTAAAAAGAATATACAGCTCTGGAGGGAAAAAAACCACCAAAACCCAAAAAACAAWCAAACAAAAAAAACCAAGAAAGAGAAAAAAAACAAAACAAACAAAAAAAAACCCTCAACCACAAAAGCAAAGCATCCTCTTTCTCAAAATACAGTCACAAGACTTAGATATTTTAACTTTTAACCCACATTCTCCAGGGGAGCAATGGAAGGAGGGAGGATAAATACACGTTGCCTAAGAGGGCTTAACAATCCAGATTCACTATTATACTGTTGTTGGTAAAATACAAAGCCAGTTTCACCCTCATGGATTTTGAAGTGGGAAACACAGGGGATTTAAGTTAATTATTATACTGGCAAGTCATAAAAGTATTAAGAGAAGTATGGCAAGCACAGTTTTACGTATTAGCTTTCACTGAAAATAAGAGGAAAAACCCACAGATTTATGACACTTTTGATTAGGATCACACTGTATAAATATAGCCCGAGGCAGGAAAAACCACTGCATCAGTCTAGCTCAAATTTTTAGTATCATAAATTTGTAGCTAATCCTTCAAGATAACGTATTAGTAATGCTACAGACCTAGCGTTTTCTTTTTCCATACACAAATATGTGACTCAACTGTGCGAGGTGCCTGGGACACCCATTTAAGTGGGGAGCATGGGTTGTTTCAGAGCCCAGCAAAGGTTTACTCACTGTCTCCGAGCATCACGTCCTTTATTAAAATGACTGCTGTCATGCAATTTACCCAAAAATAGGTTTTGACTGTGGCAGTAACAGTTTCTAGATCTTGACATAGACTGAGATGTATCTAATAGATAAAAGCTGTACTTTAGAAAAATAACTATGGTTTAAGTTTAATTATTTATTTTACTACTTGCATTCTTTAATTCATACTTAATTTAATACCCTATTTCTTTTTATCAAGTTAAAAATCAAAGCACATCAAGGAGTGCAATGTCCTTCTAAGGAAGAATCCAGACCCAGCATAAGTAATTCCCAGCTGTAGTCTCATTTTTCATGCTGCACCACCCAGGAAACCCTTCCTGCACCCCAATCACAGCTTCCTCAGCTGTAAAGCAGAGCAGCAACTCTACCAGAAGACAGTCATGTTTCTTGGTGGAGGGCACAGTTAATCAAAACAGACGAACCCATCTAAAAGCATGGTGCCACCAGCTCTTTCCTCCCCCCTCCCCACTCTGGATTCACCTCATTGACTCTTGGTTCATGAGAGGTTCACCACCTCTGATGTTCATCTGAAACCTTTGGAGAACTAAGGTCACCAAACGGGCAAAACTACAATTGACTTTTAAAAATAAACTAATTTTCAGCCAGGTTAGTGAACTGAATCAGCTTGCCAGAGGCCAAATCAGTACTGGAGCCAGCATACAGGGRGGAGTACAAATGGAAGGAGAACGGGAGATGGAGACCACTGCTTCTGGCACAGCGAGGTGCTGGGTTTGCTAAGCCTGTCTCATCAAAACTGTATCTGGTGGACAAACGGGACAACATGCCAACTGCTGACTTACTGCAGAACTGAAACGCTTTCCAGAATTTTTACATTCTTCAATAACTGGATTAATTTTGCACAGAAATTTTAAGTAACGTAAGACAACACTTACACTTCTGATTGGTGCATCAAGGTAGAGAGATGCCACTAATTCATCAGCAAGAGCTGGCAGGATCATGTTCTGTGGCCCTGTAATCATTTCATTTTTCCTGTAATTCTGGAATCGTCTCAGGACTCGTCTACTGTTGACAGAGCTATACATTTTCTCATTAAACTTCAGTGGGATCAATCCTTAAAGTAATTGCACTCCCGAAACAGTGAGCGAAACATAAAGAGAACTCTCCATAAAAAGGAGATGAAGAGTCCACAGGAGTATTTTTATTTCTCAACACTCTTTCTCTTTACGTTACAGACATGCTTCAAAAGAAAATTAAATTAACCCATGAGTGCCATTTAACTGTCAGATATGATGCCAATGGGCACTTTAACAAAGACCAGACAGTCAGAGACAAGAGGTAGGATACGCTGTGATGACTTTCAGTACTTTGCTTCCGCACGAGTGAACGTGTTTGAATCTTTACCTGCACAGTGTCTCACAGCAGGCAGTACAAAAGGCATATTTAAATTACATGTTTGTTTACAGAGGCAAAAGAAAATAAAATTACAATGAAACCTCCAAGATTTGCTTGTAGGTCCAGCAAGAGAGAGAAGCATCCTGAACCCAGTTGCTAAGCCAGTGGAACACACATTCCTACGTCCATCTAGGAATACTTCAGCATAGTCTCTAGAGATGACACTTTATTTAAGAAAACTGGTCCCTCCCAGGTAATTCAAAGCCACCACTATTACTGGGCAACACCTTAACTCTAGTCATATACAGACCATTAGCCTTCTTTTCTGGACAATATGCCGTTTCTATTATATAACAGACTTCTTTGCAGTACAGTACAATGTTAACTTCTGCAGTCCTGTTAACTGGTTTTCTACAGGCAGCAGCTAATTTATACTTGAAGTGACTTTGATTTTATTTTTGTTGAGATATCCTATGCTAAGTTTCTGCTCAGAACACATTTTTACAGCTGAGAATTAGCAGCCCCTGAAGATACGGATTTCCAGTGGAAGCATGAACATATTTAACTAGAGATGGTAAAAGAAATATGGGGTTTCAGCTACTTAATATTATCAAAAACCCTTACTGTAAGAATATAAAAAGAAATGGACAGTTCAAGGTAAAACATTATCTACAATCGCTTCCGTACTTGTCCTATCTTTATGACTGCTGGCTGCAACCTTTTTAAGGTCCTTTCACTGATAGTGCTTATCTCAGCTTTCATTTTAAAAGCTTTTTTTTAAAAAAAATTTCTTGCAATGAAGTACCCTTCAAACTACAGAACAAACTGCTTGATTTTGACTTTGTCTCAATGATTTTTCACCACTAGCTATTCGTAATCCCAACTACCTCCTAATACCAGAACCACAAAGAAAAAGGTACCATAAACTCCAATGTTTAGAAGGGACAGCTACTCAGTTTATGGAAGCTGAGCGTTATTTGGCACCTGCAAACAGACCAGAAGATCAGATCCAGTACACGGAAGTGTCCACATGTCCGCCACTGCAGCTCCGAGCTCACAGGCACCTGGTCCTCAAGCTCCGGCACCCAGAAGCCTGTGATGGGGACTCTGTGCATGGGAAGAGAGGGGCACTTCACAGTGGGAACAAAGCCTTCACCCACACTTTTAAGAGCTGACCAGAATTAGCAAACTGCTAATGCACCAAAAAAGGCTGATCTTAAACCCAAACCCTCTGCACGAGGTACCAGATCTGCAGCTCCTACATCTGGAGAACAAACATTATTCACTTGAGAAGAGCTGACAATGTTTCAGTCTTCTTGGCTAAAACAGAGCAGCAGCAACAGGGGGTCGGCACCACTCTCCACATCCGTCAGGAGTTGCAGAAAGGACTAAGCTGCTCCTCCTGGATCAGCAGGGCCCAAATCCACGCTCAGCTTCTCCCAGCCAGGAACAAGAGGTTTGCTCTCCAGAAGGCAGCGAGAAGCAAGAGATGGCACAACCAGTCTTGTACCGACGGTGCTCCCACCTTCCCAGAGCTGTTTTATGCATTGGATACTCCCTGAAGAAAGTCACTGAAGTCCCTCATTTGGGTCCAGCCCCACGCATGACTTGTGTGACCATCATTTGCAGACATCAGGTGGCCTTGCCTTTCTCTGCAATTAAACCAGATCCTTTGCTGAAGCTCCAAAAACAGCCTCTGGGGCAGTAATTTCAGAAGTACATAAGAATGCACTGATTTTCAGTAGGATGTATGCACTCCCAAACTTTCTCCCTGAAGGAAGAAGATGGACAGACCAAACACATCACCATCCAATGAGGAACGCAGCTCCGCAAGAGCAGAGGAGTCTCCTCCAAGTCTTCCACTAACAGAGGGAAGCAAAGAGAGGGACATGGCAACTGGCAGCAGTTACCTTTAGGGACAGGAGGAACAGCAGGAGTATAACCTCCTCCCGGGAAAGGAGAAGGATGGACAAAGGAAGGAAAAAGAGCACTAAAAGGATGAACATGAAGAGAACAGAATATGCAAAGTAAAAAATGGTGGGCAAAAGGAGGAAGAACAGGATAAGCAATGGAGAGAGAGGAAATACAAAAGAAATGGTGTAAACTTCTACAGCTCTTTCAGTACTTTTTAAAGTACTTTAAGAAGCTTCAGAATACTCCTCTGAGAGAACAATGTCTTTTTTTTGTTGCTTGGTTGGGTGTAGCGGGTTTTTTTTCCTGCTTCTCTGTTTTTACAGAAACTGTTGGATCTGAAAGCTGAGTGAGTTGACCACTGCCAGGAAGTGAAGTCATCAAGACAAGCTATGTCTATTGATTTTAAATGTTTTTAAATCGCAAGAGCATCTTGCATATGCATACTCATGAGCAAGAGACCACAATGGAAAGAGATACAAAAAGATGAGTGAGCCATAAGCAGAAAACATTAGACAACTATGAATGAGACATTAGTATAAAGATATGGAAAGTCAGATATAGAAAGAAAGAAAAAAACCTGTTCAAAGAAATGAGAGGATCGAAAAATTCAGAAAGATGCAACTTTCAAGCTACACAGCTGTAATCCTTGTGCTTTCCTTACTTTTACAATATACGTATCTGGCAAGTGTCCTGTATTTACGAGCATAATAAAAAGGTGATAGGACTAGTAGTGTTATTTTCATTTTATTAATATTTCTGGCTATTCTGAATTTTAGCAAACCAATAGCAAGTCAGAAGGATCAAATAACCTCTACTGCACCTATGCTCCAGCTCTGCAGGAGCACGGGAGCCCTCCCGCCATGCAGGCTTCTGAGGAAGGAGTCAAACCGCAGTGAGTACCATCTGTACCAGCCTAGAGATTTTCCTGCTTTCTCCAATCCCTACCTGACCACAGCCAATTAATGCCAGGAAATTGCTTTTAAAGCCTTGGGGTAGTTTTATTTTTTCCTCTATTCACCTCACCTAGAACCAGAGCAGCGCTCTGGGTCCAGCACGCTCACACTTTTTCTGCTCTCCAGCTAGCGAACACCTTGGTTTCTTCCAACTTCTTTGGCTGTTTTCCCACCCAGGCGCATACATATATAATAAAAGAATCCCGTAAAAATGTTAGTCTGAGTATCCATGAAGAAATTTCTTTTCCTCCCTGTTTGCCCCTCGTATCTTCCTGCAGTCTCAGCCAAAAAAAAGTTTCAGAACGGTAACACAACCTCTCCTCAAACTGCATGGCCAGGACTCTTCCTGCAACCACCCCACCTCATTAGACGCACCAGCTTCACTTCACATCAGAACTTGCAGGGACAGAAAAGTTGCACAGCCTCAAGAAACTGCCAAGGAAGGGAGAGAAAGGCGAGACTGAATTGCCATTTCCAACCACTCGCCACACAGCAACACAATGTGTAGATGACTGTGGGTTTGAGCACATCTCCTCCTCCAACCACCACTGCTGAAGAAGATGCTGCCCACTGCTGCTGAAACTGCCCTGGCCAGTGGTTACCCTCCCTTCAGACCTGATATCCCCCATTAGGGAACGATAACACACTCAAATTCACAACACACTTGGAGCAGGTAGCAACCTATGACGGGCTGAGGTTGCGGTAGCAGGTTTTTGGGGTAGTTGCTGAAAGAGAACACATGGTGAAACCCAAAGTTGCCTTGCCTGGTTTGCACAGTCCTATTATGGAGCTCTTGAACACAGGAACACAGTCTCACATGGTAACTGGTTTGCAATTTGTATGCCCCTTACTGGTTTAGTTCAAAAGTCCTTATGTATTAGCTTGAGAGGCATTTTCAAGAGCATCTCAGCCATTCAGACGCATCCCACTGAGAGCCAGAGTCATATTTAGTTGTCTCAGTCATTCAKATGATTTGAAAATCCTACCTTTACACTATTTTCTGCCATCGTGGTCTATGTCCACCTCCCCCTAATGTTAAGCATCTAATCAAAGTACCCAGACGGGGACCCAAGGTGTCCTAGACTCTCCCTACAGACAGTTTACACAGGGACTGGCGTCTCTGGAGGTCGCCACAGCCCACCTGAGATCTTGAAGGGCTTTCCACCTCTCCTTTGACCATAGCAGGAACACTGTGCTGGTTACACCTTTACCTGAGCACAGTGCCTCCACCAGTGCCATAAGCCTAGGTCACCTTCCCTAATTGTTGTATTTCATATCCATATATACACACACATATACATATCCATGTATAAATACATACAAATACATATATATGTACATACAGACATGCATATATAAATATAGGCACTTAAGCGTTCTTCAGCACAACTGCTGTTGGTGTGCTTGCACTCAAGCAGTAAGCTGCTCTTGCAAAGAAATTAACTGATCCAAGTCAGGGCAGACTGTTATTTCTCCCATCCACCTTTACAGAACCTCTAAGCCTTTAGTGGGTGCGGGTGCATCTCCGGACACGCTTTTGTAGTGGCATAGCTGGAGTCATACACAGCAGAGAAATTAATCCAATTAAGTTAAAAAAAATATATACAAGAAAAAATAGTTACTACAGATTGAAGAGAGTGATAAAGACATGTAGTTTTGCAGATCTCTCATGAACTTGGCAGTACCTTCCTAATGATCACTTCTGCTTGCTCTCGAGATGCCAATGGAGCCAAGACCTAGCAAGTGCCTGTTCATAAGCAAGCCCTCCACTTCTGCAGAGCTTTAATAAGGAAAGAGTCTTTGCATCAGTACACGGTTTTGCCTGCTACCTGCCAAGCTAAGTCTCCTCACGAATAGATTTGCAAGGTAGCACAGCTCTCACACAGTTAATGCTAGTAGACATGTGTTTGGCAACGTGGAATCTAGCAATAGGAGTCAGCCAAAATACTGTTTTGTTTTTAACATAAAAAACTGGCACTCTGCCCTGCCATTACAGCAGGCTGCACCCAGAGGAGACGAGAGGGTACGCTGCATCCCACCCGGGTCCCCTCACATCGTATTTACCAGACCTCATGCAGGTAGTACTGCAAAGTCAGATTCTGTATTTCTACTTAAAATATTGGTCATGTTTTTGTGGGGCACTCTCACCATCAGGTAGCCAGATGGAATCACAGTCTGTTGAAAAGAAACAAACACAGATCAATAACTACAGTCTGATTTGTGTGCTTTAAATATTGTCAAAACATGCACGAGGAAAAGGCTGGTGGACTTCACAGCAAAAGCTCGATGCACTCCAATACTCCCATACAGGGAACTAGCATCCACAGGAGTTAACTACAGAGGGAAAAGTATCTGCAAGTAGACAAGACAAGTAAGTAAGTAAGTAAGGATGGGGAGCATTTCACATTCTTTCAGCCATTTCTATTTAATGATCTCTATATGACACAGTCTACAGTTCTCCAATAACAGAGCCGTGCAACATGTGAATGAGAACAGGAAAGCATGAACTCAGAGATCAAACCCCAACTCCTCCGGCTTTAAATTGAAAATAGCAGTCCTTTCCCTATTGATTTTTTTCTCCTCTTTCATTTGTGAAAAATTGATTTTTCTCGCCTGTGTTTGCTGAAGCGTCCACACCTGCAGCTCATTGCTTCCTTTAATCTTTGTATTTGTTCATCCATACCCCAAGTAAGCCATGTCAAATAAGCACCTGGGAGCCCCTGTCCCACACTCGCTGGTGGTCTTACCAAGTCTCACAAATGCTATCCCTCCTGCGTTATGACCAAAAGATGGGGCGGCTGCTCCTGCCTTCCCAGAGGATGCTCAGAGGCCCCTGTGGTAGTCAAAGACCCTCAGGACAAAGCCCATGTCATGCATTTTTGCAGAAGGCCATCTCAGAGCAGCACCAACACCTGAGGAAGATGCAACAGGAGCTTGTGCTCCCCTGGCAGCTCCTGAGAAATCAGCAGAGTAGCGACCCCAGGCTTCCCACGCCTGAACACCCTCAGGAAACCTGGCACAAAAAAGGAAAACCCTGGAAGAAAAGAGAATTTTGGGAGGTCGAGATGAAAAGGCAGAAAGTACTCACGCAATAAAGCCCTCACCACAGCTACTGCCCGTTTCTCTCGCTCTCTCAGTGATGGATCTAACAAAGGAGCCTACACCACACTTTGCCGACCTACTCAGTTCCTCCAAAGACAGCTGGACTAGCTGGAAAAACGCCAGACAACTCCAGTCCTTCAAATCCCATGGCTATAAAACTTTAAAATTGTAACATACATTTAAAATTTAAAAAAAGCCTGACTGAAAATTTTCCAGTGAGAATGATTTGGGTATTAATCTGAATAATAATTTAAAAAAAATAATTGAGGCTAAATCTGTGGTGCTTATGAAATACTAATATTTTAGCACTGAATGCCTCCTACGAAAAAAAGGAGCTCTTAATTCCCAAACCAGGCCAGCCTGTGCGGCAGTATTTATGATGTGCGCACATGTCCGCTCTGAACACTTACGGCTTATTTCGCTTTTGATCTGAACTAAGACTTGCAGATGTGAAAGGCATTAATCCACTCTGGCAATCAATCTTTCGCACTAAAAAAATCTGCACGTAGCACACAAAAATAGTAATTTGCATGTAATAGGCAACTGAATTTTAAGGTAACTAGCCATCTTGCAAGCTTATGCATTTAAAAACCTGGAATATATTCTTACTCCAGGATCCTTTGAGCATTAACTGTTTGGAGTTTGACTTAAGTCAAATTATTTTAAGCCCTTCATGACTGTTGTTATTGTCTTTCCCTGGCCCTCTGGTCCAGAGGCACAAATAACACATGAATTATGGTGTAAGCCCACAATTATACAATTCTACGGCTCATTTATCAGACTGGCAAAAGAAAGGAGACCGAGTGTTCGTGACACAATCAACAGATACACAAATTATAAAACACATCTAAAACCCTAATTATCTATTCAGGATTCACTATAAAGGCAACACATCCTGCTTGTAGGCTATGGGAAAATTAAAGGAGGAAATTAAATGACCCTCCAGGTGTCAAAGGGACAAAGCCCCCAAGCAAAGGGACCTGAGGCAATGGTCCTCTGTACGGTTACATCCTAAATGGACAGCATCCACATGGCACGTTGCATTGCAACTCCCACAGTACTCCAGTACACGGCAAGGGGCGATTCGTCTTTTACGTAGCTATGTCCTATTTGGTTGATTTTCTACGCAGCAGCAATTCTCGGG
>JAYKAV010002264.1:371783-387620 GCA_035582835.1 Phoebastria nigripes | reverse complement strand
ACAACTTCTACCACAATATTATTCATTAAAAAAAGAAAGTGTCTCGCCCCGTGCAGAGACGAATGATTCATCGTTGTGCCCTGAGGAATATCCAGGCCAAACGAGGATGCCAGATAAAGAGACAATCACTCCACAAACCAAGTGCAGAGTAAATAAATAAAATGAGACCTCTTCCCTTTCTGAGAAGGAGAACAAGCATTTTTGTGTGAATTTGGGCCTGCTCTAAACTTCAGAAAATTTAGTGTGCAACAAATCTTTCGTTGAAGCAGTAACTGAGAACAGAGAGTTGTAACACAGGACCACAAACCCTGTGGCAAAAGGAGCAAGCTTCTACTACTCTTCAAGCAGTTAAGTTGAACTTTACTCCACATAAGCTCTAAATGCCAAACTACCCTAATTAGGAGTTTGGTGACCCTAAGTTTCAAATACAGTCAAATGAAGAGAGACAGAAGAGCTGAACTGCCCCTGCAGACGTGTCCCTCTCTGGAGAGACCTTGCAACATGGAGGCCGCCTCTGTACCAGCACGTTGGCTTGGGCTATCAGCTTACCCTGGTTCCCAGGGGAGCCACGGTGCACGCAAACCAGGTTGCTTTTGGAGGATGCTAAACCAGAAGCCCCTCTCCAGCTGCACACCAAATGCACTCCAACCCCCAACGGGGTCATAAGGGTCCACAACAACAAGTGCTCTCATCATTTCCATCTGCTTCTGCTGCTCCAGATCACCTGCTTGTGTAGACATAGCCTCCAGCACACAGTTAGGTGAGACAAGTCTAAATCTGGTAGTTTCAAGGTTCTGCGACTGCCTCGAATCCCTTTTGAAATAAACTCACACTGCATGACCTAAGACATATGTTTTGCTAGTATTACCAAATCAGTATTTCTTGGATATTTTATGGTTCCCTTTACTCCCCTTGACTCCTGCTGCTTCTTTGAACCACCTTCCCCTATTTTCCATGCAGGCAGAACATCTAAGTAAGTTTACAAATAATCACAAAGTCATGGCAATGGAGCTCAAAGGCTGAAGTACTGAAGCTGAAGAATTTGGCAGCTTTGCCCCTGGGAAGTAACAGTAGATGTCCTGGGAACACGCAAGGATGACATTGCTAGACTTCGCGGACATCCTCTGATCAAAAATGCAGGCATCTGACCAGTGGTACCTTTGGGCAGCAGCACATCTGAAGCCATCCCCTTACTGTCAAAGAGGGAGAAGAGAGGCTTCTAGAACTGAGCACAAATCTCACGGCAATCTTCCAGGTGCGCTTGGTAAAAGGACTAGCCCCAAAGGAAAAGTTTGGGTCAGGTCGTTGCAGGTAGGTGGCCCTTGCACAAGCATCAAATACCACCACGAAGAGTATCGGATTACACTATGCAAGATACTTTTCCCACCTGCAAGATTAATACTTAAATAATAGTATTTGCTTTATGGCTACAGCACTGATAGACACTGGTTTCCTATAGATTTATTGATTAAATCATTTTACTTAAAAGCACAACATCCTATATTCCTTTTATTTGTCATCTACCTTTAAAGCATTTTCTTTTTATTTTCCATTCACCTCCTCGACTATATATCTGGAATTTATATGGAGCAATACATAGAACCTACCTCTTAAAATATTTATTGTCAAATGCAAGCTTTTTCTTTTTACTATTTTGTGAATTTAACTACGGAAACTTGTACCTTGATGGTCTGAAGATGCTCTTTGCTTTAACTCATCTTATTTTGTCCAACAGGAAGAACAAAACAGAGTATTTGGAACGTTCTGACCAAAATTATTTATAATTCACGAGAAGCTTTAAAAACAAGACTTCGGACTTGCTCCTGCCTGACCAGCTCTTACTCATCACCTCCCTGCCCTGAAGTATGTATCGTGTCCCTCAATAATGGCTGAGAATAAAAAGAACTGCAACTAACGTATGTTGAATTCCGAAAGCCAAGACATAAAATATATCAACAGCAAGTTGTAAGCTGCTCTCGTAAGATTGTTTTTTAATTTTAAAAATTAAAAATCCTTCTCTTCTGGACAGTACCCTTCATTGATAAAATAGTTTTTAAAAATATGAGGCATTAAATATATCTATTGTTTATATATAATATAAATATATATTAAATATTTTTATATATGTGTATAAAAAAAAAAATAAAGTCTGCATGAGATCACCTTCATGCAACAATCTCCAAATTTAATTAATTTCCAAAGCAATCATTTCCAAAGCATTAACATTTCAAATGACTAAAGTGAGGTGCAGAAGAGTTGAGCGGTTCAGTAGCTTCCTATAGGAAGCCTGCCACAGAAGGAAGAATGCATCACTAGCCTTCCTGCTTCTTGCCCCAAATCAAAAATACAGCTTCAGACTTCTTCCAGCTGAAAACTGAGCTGCTTTGAAATCAAAACAAACGCCACTGTCTTGACAAATGTTAGGTAACAACTAAATTCAGGAAATGATTTGGCATTAAGAAGCCAAATCTTTGTCACAGAAATTTTAGGTGATTATTTYGTAAAGAGTTTCACAACTGCAGAGACCAATGTAATAAGAGGAAAGCCTCTCTTATAACATTCTGGTGCCTTTTTTTTTTTTGCATGTGTGTTTCTAGATAAGAAAAAATATGTGAGTCTCAAAAAGGGTTACGTGAATTATTAGTATATTTAAATTGTTTGCCCCAGGCAGGGAAAAAGATCATGCAGTCATAAAACAATCTGAAGTCCGCCAACCATAAAGAAAAGAAAATGTAAAAGGTACGAGGATATTTAAACAAATGGAATTAATTCAGGTCCTTTGCTCCATAGTATCTGAGCATCTTCCAAAAGGACATAAAGAAACATAACTAACATCTGTCATCTTAAGCTTAGTCTCTCTCAAATCCTTCCTGGGAAAAACCACATGTGCACCGCAGTGTTTGGGGGATTTGGAGTTATTTCATTCTTCTTTTTGTCCCCCACAAGCATCTGCACATTTGTTTATCCTTAGTCATGAGAACATGGATGATTTGAGAATCACCTCGGGGAAGAGGGATGGAGCAGCAAGATCTAGAAGAGTCTGAGCATCATTAAGGAAATAGATGGTCTGTAGCAAGAAAGCAAGAAAAGTCAAAAAGCAGGAGAAAAGAGGAGATACAGCTCATCTTATCCAAGATGTCTTGCTGTATAAAAATTAACACACACTGTGTACATCTTCAGTTTTCTAAAAGGCTAGGGAAAAGGAATGTATTCGGGGAGATCCAGTTTTTCCAGGCTTTTCTAAAGGTTGTAAGGTATAGTCTCCTGAACACGCTGCTTTCATTTCAACCGTCTCTCATCATAAAAGCAGTTCCCCTTACTTTTTCATTAGTATTTTAAGGCAATCACAACCCGAGTATCGAAACATAGGTCAGAGCTTCTAAATTGTTTTCCGCATACTGCACAAGGAATGCTCTGCCTCCCTCCCGTGTTCTTGCCATGCCCAAAATAGTCCAAAATTCCCACTCTTCGGGATCCGTGAACCAACAAAAAAGTCAGGGAAGCCTCTTGCTGCAACCCTGCCACATTCAAACGGGAAACAGCCCCGAACGGGAAGACACAACCGCAACATATTTGATAACAACCACCAGCACCACCTGAGGGGGTCACTTTGGCTTCATTTCATCTTTCAGGCAATGTAGGTAATTYAAAAATAACACAGCTGTTAATTGGCTATCCTACCACAGATCCAGACACTTAGAGAGGAAATATTTATGGTCACCAAGTAATATTAAGTTTAATCTCCCTGTCTTCAGAACAGAAGACACTCAAAAAGGAAAAGTGGGAAATACAATTCATGACAGGGTGTTAAATCGGACAGTCTTAACCGTAGGGTCCCACAAGCATTGACATGCTAACTCTCTCACGGTCACTTCCAGAAGGAAGCGCCTACCATTCAGCATCAGATTTTCCAAGCTTGGGCTGTGCCTGGAAAGCAGCGTTTGGTTTGGAAAAGACAAAGATTACAGCCTTCTGCCCAATTTTGAAGCACAGGAAGAGGCAAAAATGTAACCATGTCCAGAACTGAATTCCTCTTCTCCATCATGACTGTCACCATCACCACCAAAACACCCTCAAAGATCTTTTTTTTTTTCTTCCTAAAAATCACGTTTCACATAATGATCTGCGCTGATAAACTTTCTTGCATCACTACGCTCACATCCCAGAGCTTTCCTTACTGTTTTTTCTGTCTGTCTTCCCGCCACCTGCTCTTTGATTTGGCAAATGGATTGTACCTTTCTTGTCCGTACGCGGGCTCTTAAGATGCAGCATGTTTCTGCCCTCAGACTTGAGGGCAGATAGGAGAAGTCACTTTGGCCTTCCAAAAATCAAGTCCTGTTCTGGTCTATCAGCCCGTTTTTAAGTTCTAGATCTCTGAGCCCAAACCCAAACAGCCCTCAAATGCCTTTTGAAGCTAAATACCAAAACAGGAAGCTCTGGACAGGTAGGTGGGAGCAGCCAAAAGAGAAGTTTATCAGAGAACCTGACAAATTTTGCTCAGGAGGAAAGGAAAACCTCTTATGGGTGTCTGCTAGTTCTAAAAACCACTGGCTCATGCTCTCACAGGCAGCTGTCACCTTTTCTGGTTAGACCAGCAGCACGCAGGGACTGCAAACCTCTTCCTTCCCACTGGAGGACATCTAGAGAGACGACAGGGTGTGAGACCCTCGCGGCACGTGGCGTGCCCGTCCTTCCCCACCACCAATTTCCCTCACCCACTCACACTCCCCGTCTCTCAAACGGATCCATCTTCTGGGTCTGCTGATTTCTCATCTCCCCTGATCCAAACGAACGCCACCAGGTCTTTGCACTCAACCGCACGTTGCTTGACTTGAGCCACAGCAACAGGAAAGCAAACCCAGGCTTCTTTACCCAGATGAGGTGCTCCACCAAACCCCTGGTGCTGGGGGTTGGACAGACATAGGCAGGGAGGAGAAAGGGAGTCCAATCCCCAATGCACCCCTACCTCCCTCGCAGGGCGCTCTCGGGCTGCTGCAAATCCTCTGGGCTCAACTTTTGTCAGCTGCTGGAGTCTACAGATGAAAAAAACGTAAAAAATGGAACAAAACCTGCACTGTCAGCCAGGATTTTCAGAGGAGGCTGGGCTTCTCAGAATTTAAGCATTCAACTCGAGACGTCTTAAAGTGGTTAGAGTTTACATGTGCTATTCCCCTCTTAAAGCTCGTCTTTAAGGCTGGGAAGCACATAATCAAGAAACCTAAAAGACTTTTGTGGCTTTCAGGAGGCGTGGGTGTCAATGCAAAATGGCACTCTGAACTTTAATTCTTCCATACAGACATTACAACACTAATTTGTTGTAATAGATTTAATGGTATCACAGCCCCCTACATATTTGCATTGCTCGGCAATACCGAAGTTTTCTCAACCCAGCAGCTTCAGATCTGTATCACAGGGGAGGGAAGGAAAGGAAGAAAAAAAAAAAAAAAAAACAACCCACACACCACGGTTTTAGGCACTTCCCCTGTCTGGTAAATTTACAAACATAAGGCGGCAGCTAGAAACTGTTCACTGAACTCCCCAAAAGACAAAACCCAATCCAGCTGCAAAATTCATTTCTTAGCACACAAATTACAATGCTCAGCAATCCCCCTCTGTTCATAAGACAGCTAGGCACGAGAGGTTTGTGCTGTGCTCTACAGTAAACAGAGGTCTGGGCAAATTCAGAAAGTCTAAAGTCCAAGGCTCCYCATGGAAAATGTGTTTCTAATAACTGTCTTTTAAGGTAACAAGGACTCCAGCTCAAGTAATTTCTCCCATCACAACAGCAGAGGTATCAAAGAGGAAGAGAAAGGGGTTCTGAAATATGCTGATCCCAAGAGATTTAGTTCACGATATACCAAACCCACATAAAAAACGTATGTAAGGGAATTCCACATTCTCTACAAAGACATCACAAGACGGGGGACTGCCGTCATCACCTCCGTAACCCATCGTGACATTTTATGAAAGCGACCGCTACATTTAACCAAGTCAACATGAATCTAGACCACCCATAACTGCACATTATGTGTAAATGCCGCACAAGAGCAAGGTATGATATAAAAAGGAGCTAATCTAGTTACTCAGTTACAAAATGAGGTGCAGACCAGCCAGATTCCAGCTCTTTGTTCCTCCCTCCCCAGCTGGAGAGTTCATCATCTGCCCAACCCACATGCCACGCTTGTAATTCAACCCCAGCGGTGACCAAAGCAAGCTCAAGTCTGCACTTTCCTGACCTCTGAGGAAGCAGATAACATCAGTCAAATTCAGAATTAACTGTCTGCTAAGTTTCATCAAATTTCCCTCCAATGCGGGATGCCAAGAAGCACCAAGTAAGAACCAAACTATAAACGTGCAGCAACTTGCCCTGCGCTCCCTCCCACCCCCGTGCTTTCCTTTCTGCACTGATTTCATGCACGGCGCTTATGCAGTTCATCAGCTGAGCTTGTGGCAGGTTAGCAAAGGGCAGCAGGGACAGGCTGCCCTTTTTCTGACTCACCGGGAGGGGTGAGCAGAGCAAGGAGCAATGCCACAGGCAAAGCAGAAGCAGCACAGGGCACTGAGCTTTGGCAACCAGGTACCCGGCCCTACAAGGATCAAGGGCAAGCCCAGCTCAGAGCTACAAAATGGCAGAGATCTCATAAAAGTCGGTACTTACATGGAAGAAGCAACAGGCAGGACTGAGCCTGGTACCACAAAGGTTCAGCGTCCTTTTAAGCATTCACAGTAACGCASCAGAAAAAGATACCCAAGACTAGAAAGAGTAAAGAGATTAACAGGCTGCAGAATGAAAAGCCAACAAAGAAAACAAAACTTCTTTTCGAAGCTGATTAATACCACCTCTTATGTGGAATAATATAGCAGGTTAAAAGTGAAATCCATGCCTCCATCACGGTAGAGAAACAGATTTGCAGTGGAAAAGCTTGGCCGAAAATTCTTAATTTATCTTTGGCAATTTAAACCATTTTCACATAAATGATGTTGAGAAGGCAAAACTGACTGACACTTTGTTTCACAATAACACATCAGCCAAAAATCCTGGCTCATATGCCTCATTTGTTATCATAGCCAAAGACTTGGAACTTCACTTCTGATGCTTTATGCATAAATATAATCTACCTACACTGGGAAACACGCATCACACTGGGATAGATTCAACCTTGACTGAGGTGTGTAACTTCCAGGGATTTCCCTTCACTTAGACAAAAAAATGCATCCCTTGTACAAAATAAAAATTACTGCAAAACTTGGAGTTTCTTTGCCAGTTTCAATCTAAATTCCAGGTCAGGCTGCAAGTGACACACACGCATTTGTGTGGCATTCAAATGATTAAGATGAGACATTATTTCAACAGAGTTGGGCTTATGCAGCCTATCATTTTCAGAAAGCATTTTAAAACAAAAACAAGACCACTTGATTTCTGCAACAGAACAAAATCACTGACAGGAGAGGTCTTTTAACCCAACGAATTGAGCAGCAGATTGCAAGGAACCCATCCTCTCCATTTCTACTGAAACAAAACAAAACGACGGTGGCCCTCCTCTTTCACCACTTCTCCCCAACATCAATTTCATATTTAAAAAAAAAAAAAATTAATTGGTGTTTTGGAATTATTTGATCTTTGATCCTTTTCTGTCTTACAACCGCAACAGATGCGGAACTAGAAGTTTTTATTGTTATTGGGAGACAGAACTCATGTCTCCTTMACATGGTGTCTCCTGCTGGTATTTAAATTTTTTTTTAACCCGAGTTTTCAGCAGCCATGCCTGCTATTCATAACAAAAGCCATGGTGGAATCTTTCAGGGCCGCCGGCAGTTGTGGTTACCCCGCTTCTTATAAACACGGTGGCTTCCTGCCAAGGCTCCCCTGCTACATCAGGTTGAATCATGGCATCCTTCACCGCCATGACCCCCGAACGCAGTCATGCCACAACTCTGTCTAGTTCCATTAACTACACGTCGTGGTGAGATAGCGCTTCTGTGSCTACCTCCAAAACAGCCTGCCTCTTCCCTAAGCCAGCTGAGAGGCTGCCAGCACGCTCCTTCAGGCTGCATACAGTTAACAGTTAGTATTTTCATGTTTCAGAAATAAGTTTTCACTAATTGCTCGCAATATGAAGTTCATGGTACACCTTTAAATATGCTGTGGTGGCAAATACGTAATCCTCAAGGCAGGATCCTATGTGTCATTCACTCTTCTAACCCTGCAGATACAAGCACATGAGATAAAGCTCTTGATTAACTGAACAATAAAGAACAAATGCGACTTTTTTTTTTTTTTAGCTAGGTGAAAAGAGGTGAATTAAAAAACAGGCAGAGGATCTTATCGCTCTTTGGTGGTCCTGTAGAGGATACATTTATTGCACAGCAGGACATTAAATGTGTTTTCCTATATACTGATAAATTATAAATTACGTGTGTCCTACTTCTGGTAGTACCACTCTTCTGATCATCTCTTGCAGGATTGAGTCARCTAATAGCAGCCTTGGCATTTCTGACCTTTACTTGGTCAAAAAATTTCCATTTTGTTGTTTAAATCAAGGATCCTGCCTGCAGCCCCTGATGGTCACCATTTCACCTACCCATGGTGACCCAGTCAGTTCAACAACAGCACGACAGCAGCTTGACACCAAGCCACGCACATATAGGCTGAGACTGGCTTCTTTAGATGACAAATGTTGAGACGCCCCTTCAACACTTCTGGCTGAGATGTTTCCAGCCCCTTCAGATCACTCCATCTACCAAAACCTCAACAGGGTTGAAACAGCGATGCTGTCAATCAGCAAGAAAAAATTTCTACTGCTGGGGGAGCAAAGGAAGGAAAAATAAAACCCACTCTCCCTCCCTCGTTTGCTTGCTGTGTGCCTGCACCTCCAGCTGCCTCGGTGCACTGTGTCAGTGGATGAAAATAGACGGGCTTGACGACTTCGCTGGCTCTCTCAAAGAGGCCAGTTGGCAGAAGCAGCAGTCTGCTCCTGGGTAGAAAAGGGTGGATTTATTATTTCCTCCCCCCCAAGTCTGAATGTTCACTTTCATTTTGACTACGGGGGGGGGGAAAGAAAAAAATTTCTCTTTTGATCACAAAATCTGAAAAATCCACACATCTGCCCACGCCTAGTGAGTAGGAAACCTTCACGAGTGTCATCTGGTTCTGCAGAACCTAATCTTCCCTATGAGAAAAAAGAAAACCTCGAAGTTATGACTGCAGAGATAACCTTCCAAACACAAGCAAGCGTATAGTGAGGCAATGGGCTACAGAAACGCTCCCAGTGCTGCTGTTGTACCTCGCTACACCACTTCAGAGCAAAAGCATTCCTGTCCAGAAAACCTGGGGACAACCCCAAAAACTGACAAGCAAGCCTAAATTTCACACTGCTGCTATTCTGCCATAATGCAGGGAGACTCTGGAGAGGCAGACTAGCAAGAGAGATGTAAAGAGCTACGGGGCACACCAAAATCCAACAGGACAGTTAAGAAAAACCTCCAAGAGTGGAAGCACCCAAAACACCTGTGATGCACCCAGGAGTTGGAGGAGATTGAGATTCAGCCTGCTGAACAGTACAAAATACTCAAGACAACGACTTAAGTTAAATAAACTTTCTTAAATAAACTTAAATGCACACCAGCAAGTTCTTCATAAGAACATCTGTGTTGGTAAGCTTTGCTCAGGATATTTTACAATCAATGCTTTACATCTCAATGCATAAATCAGCGCACAGTGCAAGCGCCTGTGAAGCATCACAACTTCACAGCCCTGCCTCCAGACAAAGCCCGAAGAGCAACGCTGCCACGGCTGCACCCCTACCCCAACTGCCCAAACTTGCGGAGCTGCGTTTCGTGGGACTGCAGCACCTCACTTGTCGCTCCTCTCCAGCTTGGTGTGCACCTGGAATTGTGTTTATGTATCAGGTGGCACAGTCAACACACTTTTTTGGCCCATGATCACTCCACACCTTTTCAGGATCAGATTACCAAGGACATGAGTCACCCGTGTAAGATTTCAACCAGGGCACAGGTGTGGTCACGATGTAGACAGAAAACATTGCTGCTCTGGCAGCGGTCATCTGTGCCAATACAAGAGGAGGTTTCATAAAGCAAAAAGGTTTGAACTGTATTTATGTGAGAAACCTAAATTAACCATCTCAGTACCACACAGGTCATTTTCCAAATCTCCACTTCAGATGCTTCAGAGCCGTTGCTAAAGCTGCTAGGTGTTGGAGCCTATTTCTCATTCAAAGTCAAAATGACTAAGAGGCTTTCGGAAATTTTAACTCATGATTTATGTCCAGAAATAAAAACATGGGTGGTTTGAATAGACAAATCTGCTTATTTATGATGGCCCTCCTAAAACTGTTGGTACAACAGCACATAAATGCTTAGTACGGAGGTCATACACAAGAGATCACTTCTGAAAGGCACTTCTGGAAGGTCATAAGAGGACCAACCTGCTTCCCCCCAAACAGACATCTACCAGCAGCATTTCGGGGGTAGCGTGCTCTCAGCACATCCCCTCAGCAGACAGTACTGAGTGTCTGTGGGCTGTCACGATGCAGGAGCATAGCCTACTTTTCTGCCATTGATGGTCTGAAGTTGCAAAGGAAGAGCCTTGTGAAGAAAAGTGGGGAATTACACTAAAAGGAAGAATGGTGATGGACAGAGAAACAAAGAAAAAGAAAAGAGCATCAACTCCAAATACTTTATTTTGTGGTTTGTGCTTTGTTCATTTTTAAGAGAGAGTTATTTGTTACATACAGGTGGTGGACCAAAATCCAACATATGTCACATGGAGACAGCAATTTTACTATGGAGAGGAAGCTGAACATATTTATTGGACTTGGACAGGCCTGGAGTCCAATCCTATCACTAATTCCCATCTCCTGTCTGATCTTTAGGAGTTTACTCTGACGCTTTCCTGCCTCCACTGAAAGGGAGTGTAACTCATCTGGGTAGGAGCTTTCTGCCTGCGTCCCATATTTGGTAACACGGTGTTCCAAGTTTTTCATCCTTCAGCCTTCAAAAACCTCCTTTTAGAGGGAATCAAGACATTTGGGAGAGGGCTGTAAGAGAAAGCAAGAGCTCCTCAGGGTGAAGGACTGAGGAACGCATCACTGAAAGACCAAGAAGCCAAGTGAGCCCTGGATCCATCGGGAGAAGCCAGGAAGTAGGAAGGAACCAAACGTGGAACTGTTCTGAAGAGCAGCTGTGACATTAATGCCAGAAAGTCATCATCACAGCGGTGTCCTGGTCACCTATCTCATAGCTGCATAGGCCTTCATACTCCTTCCTACCAAAAAGGACCCTTAAACTATTCACATCTTACTAAGCAAGCGGGACTAAGACAACTGTGGACGGCACTTTCTTCCTCTTGTTTTGCTATACCGACTGGGCATATCAATCCAATAACAACTTGACCATAAGCAGCTCAGAGGTCCTGGCCCCCACACTAGCAAAAATTGTTTCTGACATCCCATCTCACGCTGAAGGACTACACGTAACCATGACAGAGCTAGTGACCATTGTAAGACATGGATATGGGTCTGGGTCTACCAGCACTGAGCTGAAACTGTGGTGGAAGCCATCTGTCTGCAGAAAACTAGTGGGGTGCCACGGGGCACTGACCAGGGGGACCTGACCAACTGGGATCTGGGCCATCTTCCAAGCCTGTTGCTGTTTACTGGTGAGAGCCACAACAAAGGGGTCTTTTCTACCCCAGATAAGCCATTTGCAGATCTCCGACAAAAATAAACCAAATAAAGCAGATAGGTTGCCACATGACAAGGAAAACTCAGTAAACAGATCACCAGAAAAGCAACAGGAAGATCCTCAAGTACAGAACTGCAAATTGGAGATAGCCCAATGCATGAATGAAAAGCAGATGGAGCCCTTAGACTCAGTACAACCCCAACATACCTGGAAGAACTTGTGGGAAGAAATCCCTTTCTAGTATTTTAAAGTGTCTGGCCTGCACACAGCAAAGAGACAAACCCAACTGAACAGAGCAAGCACCTCAACTTGTGAGGTTACAGATAAACCTTCGCAAGAAGGGGTTCCTAAGGAGATATTTCTACTTTTAACAAAACAACCATTACTTACCCTAATGCTTTAGGGCTACTTTGTGAGAGCAGTCTTCTGCATAGCTGCTAACTGACTCCTGCAAACACTTTCACAGGTTGTACCTTTTCTGTGAATACTTCCGAGAGTTTTGTGCTGCAAAATAAACTAATCCCAAGCTGACAGCCCAACAGCATAGGTGGAAATTTCAGCAGCAATTCATTTGGTAGGTTATTTGCAGATGAGTGCTACCCAGAGTCAGGATGACCACAGCCCAGAACACAACAGAACTGCTTGGGTGTCTCCAGCCACATGGACTGTCAGAGCAGCGCCAGATCACTGCAAAACTAAGGTAAAGCAAGCTTTGTACGTCACCTAGAAACTATTACTAAAGGAAAACACACATGGGGATACCAGCAATTAAATACTGCAAAGGTGCTGGGAACTGCCCACTAAGGAGTCATTTCACACCAGTCATGCCCACAGGCCGCCGAAAAGGCTCAGTGGCACAAACCACGCCAGTGATACAATCCCAGTCTGAAATTGCAACTGGGCCACTGAATGCAGAGCTACTAGCCAGGGAAAGCAAGTAACACTTCTTCCGAGGGCACAGAGACTCTGCTGGAGATGCATCAACCTCCTAGCAAAGGAGAGAGGTCAGTGGCAAGGTTTACAAGCCTTTCACAGCAGGGAAGAGAGAGGCAGAAGCAGCAGCTGGGAAGCAACGCAGCTGCAACAAGTGAGAGCGCTCAGGAGAGGGAAGGCAGTTCCTCAGGGAGGCAGCAAGTCAGGCTGGCCAATCTTGCCAAGCCTATATACCAAAATCTCCACATGCTTTGAGAAGCACAAAACACATAACTCACGCCTTGGAGGAGCTGGGGGGAGATGACAATGGATCTCCAGAGGTCTCATTTCTCCAGCGCTGGACACAGCGCTCTGTGTGAGGGGGTCTAGCAATGTCAGCCTTGGCAGAGCCTGTTGGCTTGCCTTCTCCTACAGCTGTGCGCTCAGATCACCCAAAACCCCCGTGCCAGCACAGCCCTGCTTCTGGACACGTGATGAGGTTGCCTCACAGAAGTTGCACGTGAACCATATATACTGATCCGCTCACTKCAGCACCGTGATCTATCTTCTTGCCACCTGAAACAGTCCAGCTGAAAACTGGTGACATTGCACGGAGGAAGGGATGGGCTGGGGCTTTCCTGCAGCCTCCAAGAAAAACTCGGTTACATTTTTCATGTGAGCTTCAGTGCATGAGTTGGCCGGTGCTCTGCCCAGAACACCAAACCCACCAACCAGCTGGTACTGGATTACCTTACTGGGTACTTCAGGGAAGCCTGAACACAAACTTAACTTATCACTTAATCAGTGCTCTAAAAATAGTTGGGGGGGAGGGTCCATCCACAGAGAAAAATAAGCTATTTAGAAGAACAATGCTCTGGCAATCACCTCACATTCACTGCACATGGGAGAAGAAATCTATCCTTTATGAGCTGCTCTTGGGAATAAAGGAAATTCATGAACTTGCCAGATAAACTTTTCAGAGGGAGGAGAGGAAGACAACCATTTCATGCCCTTTCCCAGTCAAGACTGAATACGCTCATGCGTGGGTGAAGGGAAAATGTGAGGAAATAAACCTGATTTAGAACGAGATGGATCAGAAGGAGTGGGGAAGAAATTCAGAGAAAAAAGAAAGAAAAAAGCAAATCAGTATTTCGTTGAATAACTCCACTAAATCATGGAACAAAAGGACAAGAATTCAGAGCAAAATGAAAGAAAAGGGTGACTAAAGAGTAAGATTTACACATGCATGTTCACATGCTACTACCTCAGTGCCTGACTGATTTGATAACCACCCCTTGCCTATTATGCAAATCAAGTTTTCAAGAAACCTTTATCCTTCACTCGGGCCTTGTTGTGGGGATACATCAAACACCACAACTATAGCACTCTCATGGGGTTTTTTTATTCAACATTTTCTGCATTATCCTCCTCAGCCAAGAGGAGCATAATGCAGAAAAAATGCTACTCAACTTGTGCTATAAACTAAGGGTGGATTTCAGCTCCCCTAACGTTAGCTATCTAAACACTTTTAACTAAAGCTAACGGGCCAAGGCTCCCTCTGTAGCCAAGGAAAAAGACAACCACCTCCAGACAGCAATTTATCTTCTTTTAAGATCCATTTCTGTGACTGGTGGAAGGAAACATCCTTTGGAGATCTCTCTGTCTACCGCTGCTGACAGAAGATGTCTAGGCAACTAGGCTAAACCAGATGCCTAACTGCAGTGACTGAACGTACGGGAAACGACTTTCACCCTCGCAGACTGCAAGGTGACAGAACTACTTGGCACTTGGAAGAGAACAACCTAGAGAAAACATCACTTGCAAAAAAATACTTAGGACTTTAATTCCTTGGGGGACAAAGAGGGGGATGCAGACACAGGTCAAGGCCCGCTAGTGGAAGGATCTTTAATATTTACATCTAAGGCCCGTTCTTCAAGTCAAAATTAAGTAAAAACCGAAGAGGTTTGACAGTTTCCTGGCAACGCGCGCTTGGCACTTAACGCCTTTTCTGATGTTTATGAGCACAGAGCAGGGTGAGGGACATCTGCCACCACCAGCACACCTTCCTGCAGTCTGCACAGGAGTGACCGGGGGACTTGGCTGCGACTGATCCCCACTGACAACATGAAGCCTTTGGAGAACGCTGCCAAAAACTCAGTGTAACAGGATGATGAAGACTGGTGGAGGCTGCATAAAGGAAGGTAAAGGAGAAATACATACGATCGGACTCACAAAGTATTTCCACTTCTCTGCAGCATGGCAGGGGTACTGTTGAGTAGAAGAGGGGAGAACAAGGCTGATGGGCAACACTCAAACTACCGTGTTTTGCTGCAGTACCTTTAACAAACCGCGCTCAATTCATCTCCTCTGGCTTCTTTCCATCACATTTTATCAACTTATTCAAAGCGAGCATTAAAAGCTCTTTAGTACCTTGCTATGTTTGCTGCTGCTGAGCAGAAGTAATTGCCAAGTAACATATCTATCTGCCAGAGCCTGCTCATGCCCGAGACTGTGGAGGTCATGTTCTGGAAAAGTTCGACTTTGAACTTTTCCAAGTTTCTAATTCCCACTGAAATTACACACACACATAAGACAATTGAACAGGGCAGAAAAATGGAGGTGAAAATCAAGAGATGCAGCAGAGCCGCCACCTACCCCAGAACAAGTTTTATTTCTGAAAGTATATGAGCAATTTTAGGAATTTGTTTGCCCCATTTTCAAATCATGCATATGAAAAACAAAGCTATCAGTTACCGTCAGTGAAAATATAAGTGATCCCTGAAATACATGCTGGTCCTCGCACACCCGATGCTGCCTCCCCTCTCCCATCGCTCCCTCCCCCAAAGATGCACGGAAGTACCAAATCCTGTTCAGGGCTCCTTGAGGAAATTCTTTGTCCGTGATGTTTTCTCTAAAAACAGTCCACAGCCGACTTTCTTTTTTACTTCCAACGTAGCGGGATTCAATTTCAGTGCCCCAGCTGCTGCGAGAATCAGACGGGAAGGAGCAAGCTTTGAAGCGTGGCCATGGAGGCCGCCTCGCAGGATGCCGGGAGCTCCAGCACACAAAGCACCAGCACCACAGAACCACAAGGACCAAACCATTACAGCACATCACAGAAAACGCCTCGGCCGTGGAACCGGTCCTGGGCAAGTCAGTCTTGCCTGAATATATCCTTACACATGCAGTAATGCAGGCAAAAAAAAAAAAAAAAAAAAAAAA
>JAYKAV010002264.1:346274-371300 GCA_035582835.1 Phoebastria nigripes | reverse complement strand
CCCCCCGTCTACACAGCAGGCTACAGCAGCAGCACGAGAAGTGTGCTGAAAGCACAGGGGCTGCCACTGGCGTAGCTGATGTGCTCTCCCACTTTCAGTGGTCCTGGGGAGAGAAGTCCTTACCTTGGTGCCTCCTGTCTCCCCTCGCCTCTCCCCTCCTCGCCCAGCCTATGGCAAACTTAAATCCTTTTCAACTTTTACTAATGGGTTGGTTAGCAGGTTGCTGGTAGGTTTTTTCTGAGCACCCATCATTAAGCCCAACTCCAGATTAAGTCCTTACCCAGGAGGACTCAAAGTCTACAAAGACAGGTACAGTAGAGAGACACAGGGACTACAAGATACTCATCACACAATAAGGGAAAAAGTTATCTCCTTGAAAAATAAAAAGTTTGAGCAAAGATGACAGATTTGTATGCATGTATCCTTTGGGCTGGATACCAACCAGTAAGGTGAAATAGGAGGAAAATGAATGGTCATAACAAACAAGGACAAGACATGGGGGGGGGGAAGAAAAAAAACAAAACAAAACAAACAAACAAACAAACAAACAAAAAAACCACCCCCAACTGTAAAGGGTTGTAAAAGGTTTTAAAACATAAGGGAAAAGTTATCTTGATGCATCTCAGGTAGATTTGATGCAAGGAGCTGCTTTCTGAGTAGAAAGGAGAAACAAGAGTAGGTCAAGAAAAGCAAAGAGCCAGCAAGAGCAGTGAACCATCACTGCTATGGGCTCGTTTGCTGTGCAAGCACCAGTTGTACTGAAACGACATAAACACCCTGGAAAAAGCAAGGCAGTTCTTGTACAGCACAGCAACAATCAAATGAAGGATGGGTGAAACACACAGTAAACACTGTATTTTTACATATATAAAAGTATAATATATATAGATTTTTTTATATATATACACACACACACACGATACAGTGCATTTTGTAGTCACTTACAAGAGGGATTTGTCCACCTTCAAACTTTCTTTTCCACGATGCTGATGTGCTGAGACCTGGGGTGTTCTTCCACTTGTTTTGACTTGTTTGGGGCTTTCTGGGTTGGTTCTTTTTTTTTTTCCCTTTGTGATAAGTATCCCCCTGATTTCTCTCCTCGTGTGTTCCCCCGTTAGTCTGCTTGTGTCCATCTACTGCCAGCTGTCTTAAGACTCTTAGGAGTTTGCTTGTGGAGCACCTATCATAAGGGGATCCTGATGTATGACCAGGGCTTGTACAAATAAAACAAATAATTTGAAAATGAAACATTTATGATGCATTTATGGACAGTATTCTCCAACAGAACAAGAAAAGCACAGCTCAACTCTGTGATGATGCAGAACCGCTGATTAACGTAATTGAACAGCTTTCATGCTCTCCAAGCAGATCAAACAATTTACAGTCACTGAGTCTTTGGATAGACCCAAATGAGGAGATCAGCTTCTCTTCGAAGGGACCATCCATGTACTCTGTGTTATTCTCCATGGCGTTCTGATCAGGCACTACTGTTAGCAAAACTGAAGTGTGCTTTGGGTACTGATTTAATTGTAAAAAAACCTATATGAAAGATCTCGGTGAATGGGTTGATCATAGTATTCATACACTTTCTGAAAGACTTACTGAACAATAGCAATAATCCATTTGGATGCACTGTAACTCTGATACAATTCAGTATAAAGACAGAAAAAGTAGTTTTAAAACTTAACTTCTCTAATTTCAGTTTAACAGAGTAGTAATGCACTAAACACAAATATGGTAAGCATTCATATATTTGCTATCTGGAGAGAAAGATCAAAATTATTCTTCCTCACTTCATTCTAGTAGAATCACTGACAGAAATCACATACTCCCCAAAGTCAGCCTGTCCGAGATTTCAGCTCCTTGTCACTGCTATGCTACAATTTGCAAGAGTTAAAACCTGAATCGCATTTTCATCTGTTTGAAACCATTATCCAGGTAAAATCATAATTCTTTAAAGTGACATGATGTGAGGTACATCTCATACCACTCACAGTTTGTACAGATGATAATGAAGGGAGCACTTTTTGAAAAAGGATAACTACTATCTCCTTGGCACTGAACCAAGCTTTATGCCTGTGAGCAAGAAGGCAAAGGATGCAAAGCTAATAATTTCTTTGGTTGCCTCTCAGTTCACTCCCAGATGTGTGTCCTGGTTTCAGCTGGGATAGAGTTAATTTTTTTCCTAGTAGTTGGTATAGTGCTATGTTTTGGATTTAGTGTGAGAAGAATGTTGATAACACACTGATGTTTTTAGTTGTTGCTAAGTAGTCTACTAGTCAAGGACTTTTCAGCTTCCCATGCTCTGCCAGGTGCACAAGAAGCTGGGAGGGAGCATAGCCAGGACAGCTAACCCAACTGGCCAATGGGGTATTCCATACCATGTGACGTCATGCTCAGCATACAAAGCCGGGGGAAGAAGAAGGAAGGGAGGACGTTCAGAGTGATGGCGTTTGTCTTCCCAAGTAACCGTTACGCGGGATGGAGCCCTGCTTTCCTGGAGATGGCTGAACACCTGCCTGCCGATGGGAAGTAGTGAATGAATTCCTTGTTTTGCTTTGCTTGCATGCGTGGCTTTTGCTTTGCCTATTAAACTGTCTTTATCTCAACCCATGAGTTTTCTCACTTTTACCCTTCCGATTCTCTCCCCCATCCCACCAGAGGTGGGGGGAGTGAGCGAGCGGCTGTGTGGTGCTTAGTTGCTGGCTGGGGTTAAACCACGACAATGTGGAAGGGTAATAATTATCTCCAGTTACTTACTTATGCAAGAACTTTTAAGGATAGCCATCTATAAAGAATGCTTCTCGTAACTATCCTATGTTTATCTACAAATACATGCACACCGTTTTTCAATGTATTGATATGAAAACTAATACCAGTAGCTGAACCGTTTCAAAAGCAGACACACATTTTCGGTACCCAACTTCAGGTACCCTGGAATTTTCAGGCTAACTTTACTATTTCAGCAAATGAGCTGTAACAACTCTGCACCTCTAGACCACACCCAGATTGTCTCAAGCCAATCTAATATAACCTCCAGTTTTAGTACCTTTACGAGAACGCTCTTCTCCCTCAAGTATTATCACCAATATTTGAATAAGAGAAGAATGAACATTAAGACCATTTCCCAGATTCATACAGACAGCCCGTACCAGGGATGGAAAGGGAAAGTCCCCGTCTACACTCGCACGCTCCCCAGTCTTTATCTTCCTCTGCATGCTATTGCATCGTTAACTTACACCGGAGATGGGAAAGAAGGGCTAGAGGAGAAGTCAGTCACTGTTAAGTGAATTTGGAGAAGGCTGTTGCCCAATTGCCTGGTTAGATTTCAAATCCCAAACAAGAAAGGACAGTGTAACAAGGCCACAAACAAAGAAGAAAATTAGTCTGTGTGTGTATAATTCCTAAGAGGGAAGAACTGGCAACAAGACAGAATAAACTTCTAAGTGTTATAAAGAATGCAAGCATAAGCTTGAATCAATAGTTTCTTCTACATATTATACTCAGGCAAGATGAACAATGCTGAGTTCCTATACTTTCCCGGTTTTGAAGGATTTTTTTTCTTCCCATTGAAGTTACCTATTCTCTTGCACAGTGAAATGAAAGCAGACAATGCACCAGAGTCTGTATTTCACTCCTTTGGTATCACCTACATTTTTTAAGACAACACAGTTACACATGTGAATGGAGGCCTCTATTTACCTGCTGTGCTTTTATTACTGATGAGGAAGCAATCTCAGCTCAAATTTTCCAGTATGTCAAAGGGGGGGGGGAATCAACTTTTTTTAACTTGAAGCCCAGACACAATGATAAATCATGAAAATCAGCAATTTGTATGTGTACAGCCATCTATACTACACTTAAACACCAAGTCTTTAAAACCCTGAAGAAAAGTTAACTTAAGTATCTAAGAAAAGAAGTCAGCAAAGGCAGCCCCTAGAGTGTCTACAAACTACAGGATTTTTCACTATTGTAAATCCAAACAATATGATGAAACTATGAAGGAATAACTTCAGATTAGCTACAGTGACATTCAGGACACACTGACTGAAATAACACACTCCCCACGCAAAAAGCTGCTAGTGACAGAAGTGGATATCCACTTGTATCGAGAGTGAAACTCCACTATGCAATGTCCCTGCTGCTTGCAAATTAAAGAACCTGACTTTTTAGAGCACAGTTGTTTCAAAAAAATCCCTCAGCAGCTGTTTTAGATTTTGACATGCAGTGGTTTATTTCCTTTAATAGATACTCCTCTATCTACTGTGTAAACAGTGAGAGTTTCACTGTTTAAACTTCCAGTAAATCCAAGATTAACGCACTTTTTTTTTCCCCCCCATGCCACAATTTTTTGTCTATTTGTACGGCACCTCCACTCCAGTGCCTGAGAACCCCCGGTTCAGAGAGCCATGCTCTCCAGACCTCCACAAGGATGGAGCTACTTCTGCTACTGAGCGGGAAGGAGACAGAGCCAGGAGAGAAGGGCCAGATGCTGCACGGGTGCACAACTCTGGGCAAAGAGCTGCTCTAACACCCAAGCAACACAAGCGTACCCCTGCAGAGGAACAGGCTCTTCAACTGTGAATTACGAAACCCACCGACATGTATTTTCAATATTCCCCGTGCACAGAAAGCAGGGATGTACCCTGGCACTGCCACYGCAGCACTTGCAATAGTTTAACTCTTCTGAGAAGCGCAACCTTATTTCCTCATTCCCTGGCATTATGTGAGTGCACCTGGGTCTTGCTGTCCTTGGGTCTTCTCTGTTATTATTGGTTATTCTCCTGAGTAGCCTGTTGGCAAGTGGGAACCCAACCAGTTCTCATATTCACTAGGAAGCCTCCAGACATCGTGGCCCGCTCTACCTCCCATTAGCCCCACACCAAAAGCCACCCCTTTGGTCCTTCATCGGTTCCTGCAGCTCCCCTTTCTTGCTTGCTTATCTGTTTCCAAGGACTTGCTCTTTCCCCAACTCTTCCCCCCTTTAGTTCAATGACTGATTCAGTTCAGAAAAAAAAACCAAAACAACTTTAGCTCAGTAAGAAGCAGATGCTCCGCCTCCCTCCTCTCCATTCCCACCTCCATCTCACCCCACCACACACAGAGAAATACTTATAACGAAGCAATTAAGACAAGACTCCTAAGTCTTGTCCCCATTCCTAAATCTTGTCCCTAAAATCTCAACATTCATAAGTTTGGGACTACTATGACTAAGTAGGTGCGCCGCTGCGTATAAACTGCCTCTAGCAAGCCTGGAGAATGGTATAAGTTCTTATGTATATAGGAAAGTGATCTTTCTTGGAAACAGGGCCAACTGCTCTTAACCAGCTTCACTTTTGTTTCTATATGGCCACCCCAGCTGCATTCTATGTGCAACCTTCACGTGTTGCAAAGTTATTTTCTTGACAACATGCTCATTTGTACATTCTACTGTACTTCACAACACCTTTAGTATTTCAGTTCAGAAAAGCTGGCCAAGCAAACACATTTCTCATTTTGCACAGACACGCTTCTGCAGTTTGCTAACTGAAGAGGATGCCAGTCAGTATCTCAGGTTTTTAATTTTTTTTAGAATACATTAAAACTGGGCTTTTTCCACAAGACTCCATTTGCCACATGAATCTTTCCCTCTTAAATCCAGTATTTCCTATTCTCTCAGTAATTTCACCATTTATATATGTCCAGTCTATAATACTGCTGTTCGGTGCATTTATTCTCAAGTCGTACAGGGTGCAGATTTGAATCCAGACCAAGTAAATCTGACACACAAGTCCAGAATAATTAGTTCCTTTCAGTCAGTGAGGAGGACTCCGTGGGCCTTGCCAGTTCCACCATCAGTTCTCTTCTTCGCCCTTTCCTCTTCTTAGAAGAAGCCATTTGCCCACTGGCTCTAACCTCCCCGGGCAGCCTGCGGCAATGACAGCTTCATGACACACACACACTGGAAAACATGAAAGAGCCAATTCTGATTTGAAGGAGATGACATCTCCAACATACCTCCATACTAACTTCTCTCATTTAGAATCACAGAATGGGTTGGTTTGGAAGGGAYCTTTGAAGATCATCTAGTCCAACCTCCCTGCCGTGGAGGGACACCTTCCACTAGATCAGGTTGCTCAAAGCCCCATCCAACCTGACCTGGAACACTTCCAATGGTGATTTCAGCATCAGCGTGAAGAACATCTTGTCACGGAGCTAAAACAGAAGTCTCCATCTTTCTCTAGCAGAAATAGCTTGCTTTCTTTCATCACATCAGGCTACAGAGAATTCAAGTGCTCTGTCCAGAAAGCTTTAACACCTTGTAGCTCTCATGCCCGGTCAGAGAACCAGCTGATAGTCAGAGATTCACACACATTACAGGCTGAAGGTAAGTAAGAACGAGATATTTACTTTCTACTTGAATTGATATTTCTCTTTATCTGTGACTAATGTCATCTCTCACTTCTTTCATCACCTTACTCCCAGAAGTCAATACAACCTAGGGTAAGAGCCAACATATCTGAGGACGACATTGATGCTGCGTTAGAGCTGTTTTGGAGCCACCACAAAACTGAGAGATGCTCTGAGCCTCCAGTATTATACAAGCAACAGCTAAATAAATATCACATAACTATTTCTAAAATCTACCTATACTTGCTAGAAACAACGAGGAGTCTGAAGCAGAAAATAGTATCAATATTCTGCCAGAAAAACACTGAACATTTAAAGTTCCCCTGATGCTTCTACAGGACTGAGTTTTTGCAACTACCAATTTACTGGTGACACCCTAGAAAATCAGAAGAAATTGGAAAAGAGCAATGGGTCTAAGGGTGTATTTTTTTCCTGACTGCTGCCTTAGAGGCTGCATAGCTTACTTACATGGCCACTATTCTAAGTGAGTGATATTCAGAAGACACTGATCATATTACAAAATGGAAGAACCCAGAATAATCCTCGCTTCAAATAAAAGCAATATCAGACTGCCATCTCATACATTTCCATCTCTTATTTTCGTATTCTGAAAATTCTCTATACACCTTCACTGCAGTTATCCCTTCTTCCTTCTAAGTTTAAGTAAAGAGCAGAGACTTCTCTCCAGCTTTCATCTGGAGGCATTTATCTTACAATCAATCCTGCAGTATGAAATTCAGTTTGTATTGGCACAATGGCTTCTCATAAAAACAATCATAATTTTAGCAGAACTGTCATGCTGCAAATCCTTGTTCCCGTCTTGACTGACTTTGCAGTAATCCATGTAGTTTATTTGGTTACACAAAGAACCACAGTTCATTCRACATAATTATTTTCCTTTTCTGTTAGTATCTATGTTTGGCACCCTAAACCACCATACTCACTTTTTTTGATGCATGTTCATGATCCTCAACGAATGACTCAGTATACCTGCTGTTCTGCCTTCAGCCGTACAAAACTCTACCTTCTGCTTTGATTATCTGCGGACTTTAAAACAAGCAAACAAACAAAAAAACACCCCACCCTAAGACTCATCAAGCACTTCCCTTTCTCAGCCTTCCTTCTGCAAACACCAACCAAGAAACCTTTTTTTCTGATTTAGTGACCTCCCCTTCAGCTTAATGCTTCTGTACATGAGTTGCCAACAGCAGGAGTCTCCATGGGATTCTGCATCACTGCCATTTTCCACTATGTCTTTTCTTCATATGCACTTTCTCTCTTCCCATAGATCCCCAATTCTCTCCTCCCGTTCATTAATCTTTCTGCCATCTCACAGCCTCTGCCACTGTAATCCACAGCCGTTGCAGGTGTCAAGTCAAGAGCAAGCTGCCTTCATCTGCCACAACCAGCCACTGAAAAACAATACAGCTGAATCCTTCCTTAGCACCCACATTAGAGACAAACATCCTTGTAACCTTCAGCATGTTAAACATTATTTACAGAAGCATTAAACAAAGCCTTTCTCCTCAGTTAAACTGGCTTGATGAGAAAAGCAGCATCACTTGGCCCATGCACAGCAGGCTTTTGTGGTCTCCTATTTGCTCTTAATGTTAAGTCCCACTAGACATAGAGCCCATAGATATAGCTGTCTCATCTGGGACACACTGACCTACAGGTTTCAGTGGTCCTTGCTTGCCTACACTACCAATGCCTCTGGACATTTAGGACCTGATCCCTATAAGCACCTGTGCAGCCACCTGCCTGCATCCCACCTCTTACTTCCAGTGTAAAATCCTCCTGCAGCCCCAGATGTAGGTAGACCTAGATTCATCCTACCTTAATTAATGTAGCCACATAATGCTACCTTCGGCCACTCACCATAAATGCCATTCACCATAAACACCTTTATAATAACCAAGCAAGGCACAATTTGTAAGGAGTAATAATATTCTGCATAAAACATGTAATACATTTTGGGGAAAAAATCCAACGGTTTGAGACACACAAAGTCTTATCCAGGTCTAAAACAGAAGCACAGGCTTGCACGCTCATGTTCTTTCCAAGTACATCATTCGTTCATCATAATACATCATACCTCCTTAAAAACTGTGCCTTGCCATCTTCTCACAGCCATGAAACAACTAGCACTACAGCCAGCAGACAAACCCACGTGGGATGGGCTTTTCCCCAGGGAAATCCAACATCTCATCTCTGTTCTGGAGCCGTTTCTCTGGATTAAAAACACTGGGGACGTAAGGCTGTCACACTCCTAACTTTGGGAACGGCTAGAGGTGCTCTCCTGCCAGCAGCACTGGTGGCCTCCAACCACCTGGTCTGCTCCTGCACAGCCATATCTGTTCGGGGGATGAACTGGGAAAATAACCCGAGTTAATAAATCAGTAAAACCCAAGAAGTTAGGGCAGTTTCTTGATCCAATCCAGTCCGCTGACAGTGGAAGCGGTATGAGCAACGGAGGGACAGGCACCACACGAGATGGGTGGCAACAGGGACTGCATAAGCCAGCACTGAAACTAGGAGAAGCACAAATAAAACCACAGCTGGCAGCACCTCGGTTAGACTGACTGAACAAAGACTTGTTGCTTGCTAATGGGCGCACAGAAGCAATCTCTATCCACTCTGTATACAACTCGGCACTCGTAACATGTATGCAACACTCTGCCGTACACTTTTTCTCCCATATGGATGCCCCTTTCCACTCCCCCAGCATGAATCTAACACCAACTTCAGGATAATCTAACACCATGTTCCAGGGATAAAGGAGCTTTCGTTTTGAAAACCTTAACAAGCCCAGCAAGACCAAATTATGATCTGCAGCCTTTAAAAGTAAGTGTATATGAAAATTCCTATACAATAAAGTTATCTGGTAAATGTAATTTACTTAGGCTTATCATACAATCTCTTGCATAAACATAAAAGAGCATTCAAACCACCCTCCATGGAGTTTAGAAACATTTACAAGACATGAATGAGGATTTACAGCGTCTAACTCCACCAAAAAGAAAACATTCCAGGTTGCAGTCCATCAGTTGTAAGAAAGACACTAACAACCTGATTTTTAGGAGCATTAATTTGTTAACTCCAGCGGGAGTTGAGTTGCTTAACATAGGTGAAACTGGAGCCAGGGATCCCAGTTCAGCACTCCTTATCCAGCAAAACTCACAGATTCTCTCCAGTCCTCCAGCATCCAGAATTAGCTATTACACCAAGAAACATAGAAACCCAGAATTATTATAAATATCATTTCATAGACATGCAGTAACTTTCAATACGGCCTAATCTCTTCAGAGATATTAATTTAAAAGCCTGAACCAACAGTTTAGGATTTCCTCTAAGCTGCAGCTTTCTCAAGTCAATATTTGTAAATCATGTTTCATGTTTCCAAGGAAACCAAGTGGGTAATACCTCTTGTGAACAGCCTCCTTCAATATACCTTTCACGGCTACAGGGCTCATAGAAGTTATTCTCGGTCTGACAAAGGAAAGAAGTTACACTTTTCCTTACATCTTCCAAAAAAACCATCAGCCTGCAGAAGCAACTGAAGCAACGTACATAGCAAGCATGTACAGAAATCCCTGTGGACTCTGCCATCTGAAGCACATGTATAATAACCCTAGTATTACTCAGCTTTTCTACATATTTTTCCCAATGGTAGATCTAAATGTGTCCAGGGTAAACAGCATTACATTCATTTTACACATGTGAAAGTGAGGCACTTCTGAAATGGCTTCCAAATTATCTGCCAGTACACCACCTATCGGAGGTCTGAAAATATCTCACCACCCTCTCCAAAAACGTATTATGCATCTCACGGTAAAGTTCAAATATTAATGAAGATAGAGACCAAATCTAAGGATAGAGTAGCATGTTATAATAGAATGCTGCTTACTTGATTTTTTTTTTTCTATTATTTTTCTTATTTGACAGATATTTAAATCAATTTAAGGCATGACTAGCTTACTGCATCCTGCAGACATAAAATAAATGGTGAGGAGCACAAAATATACTCGAAGTAATTTTGTTGATGGGATCTTTGGAAAAAGCAAGATTATCAGCAAAGCAGCAATGACATAATATCTCTATCTGAAGAAGAGAGGAGGGAAAAGTAAAGCCTGACATTAAGTGGAAATAACAAATCTATGAATTCCACTTTGATTAACATGAAGACTTAAAACTTTAAAACAAAACACCTGCAACAGTGGTTTTGTGCTCTTGCACACTGAAGACAGATCAAAGCAACAACGAAATCCATTTTCCTCTCTGTTAGAAGTTCTGTAAGACTTCTGCTTCCAAAAAGCCAGGTAACGTGCTTTTAAATTACATACTTAAAGAGCATTATGTGTCCAAACATCCTTGCTGAAAAACAAAGACTCTGACGTTTCACCAGAAGAATCCAGACTAGAAAAATACTCATCGTCCTCTCACATCTGCTCACATCTACCTACAAGACGCACTCGACAACTGTTTAATACACAACACATATCCAAAGTTCCTCAGGATGTTCCATTTTGTTCGCTCAGAGAAACTCAACACTGGATAAGACAGGGATGCTCTTTGGTGGCTCAGGGTAACAACAGAAACATCAGCCCTTCGACAAAGCACCTCAACCTCCTCCGGACGTAAGAGGCATCGAGCCGAATCCACGGACTTCAGCTGTAACAAAATTTACTGCATCCAGCACAAATCTGCAACCTACAAAGGCCCACATTCAAGAACAACACACGAAATAAACCTGCAGCTTCTCAACAAGCTTAGAAGGAGCAGCCAGGAGACTCTTTGGACATTACAACAGAGGATTGTTCAAACAACAAAAATGAACCCATTACAACAGAATCCCTTTACACAACGTACCAGGCATCACATTAGCTACATAAACTTCTGTGGCAAGCAGTGAAAACCAATTTCTGTCTTACAAAATGTCTCAAAGTTGTCTGCAGTATAAGAAATGTCATTCCAGGGCTGATGACTGAGATATTAGTAACGGACAAGATCTTCAGTGGATAATAACTAGTGCTGCAATAACAGAAATCCATGTTGCATGGAAAGTATATTCAGCAGCAAATAGTTTTCAGAAGATCTTAAGTCACCACTGAGCAACAACGGGCTTTCTTTTTGCCACCATTTACTAATGAAACACACACACACACACACACACATTTACTTTTCTTGGACCATTTGTGTACTCCCACCACCCCTTAATTTAGTAGTTTCTCTCCCCTGCCACCTGCCTTCATCCCAGAGAAGGGCGACTCACATAGAGTCCAACAGCACACCTGGGAAACAGATGGGAAAGAGCAGAAATACTCTCCCAAGATCCTGAAGCCAGAACAAACACGAGGACACATACCAAAGGCAGCCCTCACCCAGAGTGCAAGGAGAGGAAAAGGCCCAAGGGACCCTCCTGCTAGACTCCAAGTGAAGTCATGGTCACCTCGAACCTCAGGTGTCCCAGTTACAGAAGAGCAGGACACGAAAGGCACCTGACAGCCTGACCTAAACGGAAGAAATGGAGTCGCTTTCCACGTAACAACTTGTGAGGTGGAAGTTGTTTTCTCAAAGGTAATGCAAGACACCAGCACCAAGCCGCCACGTGCAGCTCCAGCGGTCTACTGCACCAACCCAGAAACCAAGGGCTTACTGCTTCATCGCAGTGTTTTCAGGAACCACTGCAATAAATCTTCAGCAGAAATTCAGGGCTCCAGGGACCTATAACGTGCTGTGTCATCTATAACATGAAAATATAAATTAAGGGATGGCTGTTTTTTACATTTAGAATTGCGTGCAATGAAAACTAATTCTGCATTTAAAAAAAACAAACAACTTGAAAGTAAAAAAAGATAAAAAGGCTAATAGACATTGCATGGAGAAAACAAGAGCAACATTACTAGTGAAGAACAACAAACAACATCTAAAAATTCCACTTTAGTAAAAAATGAAATCATTATTAGCCTTTGCAGAGAAAGGATTTCAAGCTAATGACTGCAAACGCTTTAGGCTCACATTTCTTCTTTGCCGTGCAAAGAGCTGTAGTCAGAAGACAAAGTTCAAAAGCTCCGTGGAGAGCTGTTCACAAGCCTCGCACACCACTGCTGGACTGTAAGGGGCTATTTCTTCATAAACTGGTGGTTCATAAAGAACATAAAAATCATGAATAGCAGTAAGCCCAACGGAGGAGAGCAGAAGCCTACTTCAAGCACCCCACTGGAAGCCTAAACCAAGACATTGCTGTGTGCACTGGAGAAGAGCTTGTCAGGAAGAGGAACTGGAGCAAACACCGGGACTGTAACAAGTGACCGGAGGTTGACTGGATTTTAGAAAGGTGATGTTTCCCCACAGACCAGTTAGTTTTGCAGTAGTGGTGTATGAGATATGTGTAAAATTAGCTTTACAATGTATTTCACTTTCCTTTTTTAAAACACAGGGTCCTGCACTTCAGCCACAACAACCCCATGCAACGCTACAGGCTGGGGGAAGAGTGGCTGGAAAGCTGCCTGGAGGAAAAGGACCTGGGGGTGCTGGTTGACAGCCGGCTGAATATGAGCCGGCAGTGTGCCCAGGTGGCCAAGAAGGCCAATGGCATCCTGGCCTGTATCAGAAACAGTGTGGCCAGCAGGAGTAGGGAGGTGATCGTCCCCCTGTACTCGGCACTGGTGAGGCCGCACCTTGAATACTGTGTTCAGTTTTGGGCCCCTCACTGCAAGAAGGACATTGAGGTGCTGGAGCGTGTCCAGAGAAGGGCAACGAAGCTGGTGAAGGGTCTGGAGAACAAGTCTTATGAGGAGCGGCTGAGGGAACTGGGGTTGTTTAGCCTGGAGAAAAGGAGGCTCAGGGGAGACCTTATCGCACTCTACAACTACCTGAAAGGAGGTTGCAGCGAGGTGGGTGTTGGTCTCTTCTCCCAAGTAACTAGCGATAGGACGAGAGGAAATGGCCTCAAGTTGCACCAGGGGAGGTTTAGATTGGACATTAGGATGAATTTCTTTACTGAAAGAGTGGATAAACATTGGAACAGGCTGCCCAGGGAAGTGGTTGAGTCACCATCCCTGGAAGTATTTAAAAGACGTGTAGATGAGGCGCTTAGGGACATGGTTTAGTGGGCATGGTGATGTTGGGTTGACGGTTGGACTCGATGATCTTAGAGGTCTTTTCCAACCTCAATGATTCTATTCTATAAGCACCCGTTTGGACTTCTCTTAAGAGCATAGGAGATATTCTTTTGGCAGAGAGTCTCCACTGTGCCTGGATGTATTTCTAGCGCTCTTTACCTGGTTCACTTTCCTCTCGGACAGCTTGAAGCACTAATAAAACCTTTCCTCTGACCGCCATGTTTCAGTTTTCTGACTTGCTGCACAGGGCTACACCGCACAATGGTCCCTGTTCCCAACCCTGATCCTTCTCACAGGATCTGCACTCGTTGCGTCAACTTGGAAAAAGAAGGTGACACAGCCAACAAACTTCCTTTTCCCTCTTTGAGAAGGAGGAAGGGAATTACGTTTCCAATTGTTTGATAACTCTGCATCCTACATCGTTTTGCCTGGCTCCATGAGAAACACAAGTAGAAATGGAGTTATCCCACTGAACAAAACTATACAATGAAAAAGCAGGGGGGGGGGGGCAGCAGGAACAACAAACCACCACCACAGAAAAGAAACATCTTGCTTTGGCCTTTAGTTGCTATTTCAAGAAGTTAGGGAGAAGGCAGAGAAAAAAAAGGAGAAAGGCCCATCTTTAGTTTGGTTTCCTTATAAAATAAGGTTACCTATAGTCACAGTTTTGAAGTCAGAATAGGTAGAAATTAAGCTTTATTTACATAATTATATCTCCCTGAGAAGACCGAGGAAATAGAGCAGTATATACGTAAGCATGGAAGAAAGTCTCCAAAAAGGATGAAATAATTACAGGGAGGAGCTCCTGTTTGTTCGAGTACCAGTAGGTCTTCAATGATAAGATCACTGTGAAAGAGCACAACTTCCCCAAGTTGCACAGAGCTCAGTAAAATCGCCTGGTGTTCTTACTCACTCTTTTAAAACTGGTGTGATTAACGAACAGCAGTTACGGGGGGGAAAAATGGAGTATCCAAATAACAGCATTATTAAATTTGAAATGATCCTGGAAAAACATAGGAAGAAAAAACAGAGTGAGCAAGAGACAGAAAGGTGTGAAAAGTGCAGCACAAGGTAAGCACACCAAACACTGAGCCTGGGCAATTCTGCTCAGCTGGTATCTCTAGCCAAGGAGCATCCCATTTCATACTTTAGATATAATACACTGAATAGACATGTCCGAAAAGGCACCTGAGAAATGGGGTGTCAGTGTCATCAGCTGAGAATAAGTGAAATATTTGAAAAAGTTACTTTCATAGGCAGCTTCACAAAATGAGAACAGATGGCTACTCCTATCTTTTGACAATGTTTAATACTCCTGGAAGAAGCAGGCTAACCAACAGTGCTCCAAAACCTGTCTGGTAAAGAAATGGCTTTTTTCTGTAACATAATTATATGTTCTCATGAAAAATTCTGACTATTACTTAAATTATTCAACAAAATTACATTTGAAATTATGAAACCAATTTACATTCCTTCTTTCATCAATGCTCAAGCAGTATTCATTTGCTGTTGAAGTTTCAAAGAAACTACTAACCTGATAAAAATCACAGATTAAACAAAACTGAAATGTAAACCAATCAATAAGCAGGTGCATAAGAGTATCTTCTTTCTCATAGCTTATTCAACCACCACAGACCAATAACTAGCTCATTCAGAAGTTGAAAAATCTACCAGGAGCAAAAGAAACTAGGTAAATGTGTTTTTCTCTTCAAACAATATGCTGAAGGGTGATACCTATTAGTTCTAAAACTCTCAAGGACATTTTAACAGAAACTATGAGTTTCTCTTAATAACCAAGCATCGGTTTTCCTTTATTTAATATAAAAATTAGTTTTAAACACAAATACTTTTAAATAAAATCTTTAAAGTAACCCAGCACATTAAAAATAAATCAAAATATTAATACAAATAATTTCAATGTTTTCTACAGTTTATACAAGTTCCAATTTCTAAGTACAGCTGACAAGTTCGATAGTAAAATTTAACCATCTAGTAAATAAGACATCAGTTGTATTGTAACATTAAACATGCAAAAATTAAAACTCAGTACGCGAACGTTGACTCCACAAACTTTTTAAATACATAGGTACGCATACAATGCATTCTCTCAGCTAAAAACTGGAGTATATTCTGTATAAAGACTATTTCGTCTCCTACGTATCAGCACACTAAAAGTCACTTAAGCCAACGGACATCACTGGGAACGGAAAATTAGTAAGAACTACAGAAACCAAACAAGATTTAAACTGATTGTTTAAATCAAGTTTTCCTGCCCACTACGTTAAAGTCAAAATGATTTAAATCAATTCACCCTCTTCAACAGCCGCAAATTAAAACACTGTTCAATTATGCAAACTCAGAAAATGAAGACAGAGAAGGAACTGACAGGAGACTGGTTGACCACTCACTTAAGTGACAGAGGTACAACAAGGTTAAGTGGCTGGAAGCCAAATATATGGATAAATTCAGGGTACAAATAATGCATAGAAATTAGAGTAATTACAACCACTGGAACAGCTTACCAAAGACAACAGTTGATTCCCCATCACATTAAGTTTTTTACATTACAACTGCATATTCACAAAATGTTTCAGCTCCAGGAGACCACGTGTGCTTCATGCAGGCCTGAGGTGATACTCTACTGATGGCATTATTTAAATTGAATTAGATGATCATAATGGTCTTTTCTGATCTTCAAATCAATGAATCTACAATTTGATCCCATCTTGAGATCTCTTATTTCTTCTCACTTCACTAAGTCCTACCCCCAGTATGCGTAACTTCATTTGACTTTACAGTACGTTCCTTCTGCTATCTGCTTAAATGCCAACATGTCCACCACCATCTAAAGACTTTGAACAGATCCAGCCATCACCTGAAATCATCCTTCAGGATGACACCGAACTCAAAATGCAGCTTCACTCTTCAATTATAGACCTCAAATACACACTTTTCAAAGTCTTTTCACCAAGTTATTACAGGCTTAAAATGTATTTTACAYGCTACTCTATGGGGGGTACCTAACATGTTCTTTAGCCTATGACACAGGGAATTAAGTCCTCATCTCAATATGGGACTTCATGGTTAGGCAGAAGAGTGCTGTACAGAAAGCTAGGAAAGCCTACGCCAGGCACCAAGAGCAAGGATGATAGTTTTAAAGCAAAGCAGCCCAGAAGTACTCCTAGAGAACCAAGAATTCAGTTTCAAGTTGGAAGCCTCCTACGCGACACAGAGCACTAGATGGCTCTCCAAAAACAGAGTTCATATTAAAAACAAATTGAATTCGGTAGCTACAGCTAAATTCAAACTTGTTCATCCAGGCAGAAATCCTTCAACGTCTTTGCAACTCACACATTGGTCAAACGTGGCTTCACTGCTTCTACGGCATTTGCAGTGCTGTCCAGACGCTTTTAGGACACAATTCCCATACTTGACACGGTTGCAAGTCCTCAAGCTTCATAAAAGCTGCGGTCTAATCGTTCCAACTTTTAAACTGAAAACACTATAATGTCTGATGAACGCTGACTGGAATTACTGTTTTAGATCGTATCAAATGATTGCCATAGCATGTGTCTCATTTCTGCTCCCTCCTATAAAATTACTTTTAGAGATTCTTTGATATAGATAAATTTTTTTGGGGTTGCTGAATTAGTTTTAACATTGTATAACAGAATGAGAACATTTCGACTGACTATTTCCATATTTCTAATATTTAACCGATATGAAAAGAAGACTTTTCGTGCTACTCTCATGTTTCTATTTATGATATCACAGTAATATCCAAGGAGACAGCCTGGACGCAGGACTGACCCTGGCTCGCTCTGGCTCTGCTGAAAGATGCTCTTGCACCCACGGCCAAACACAGGGGAGCATCCTCACCCCACCTGCCCCGCTCTCTGCCCAGGCAGAAGCCACTGTGGAAAGCCACGCTCTTGGGAAAGCAGCCCTGCTCAGAGGGTTTGTAACTTAGGCACTGAACAACTGAGAAAATATCCCTTACGTGGAGCAAGTAGCAATTTTAAGCATATACATATATATATGTGCTATAAATAGCATTAAGGGCCACTGGCTTCTTTGGTCAGATAGGTAGAAAGCACAACAGTACAAGTAGAAAAGTTTTTAAGAAAAAGCATAGGGTGAGGTGGGGCGGGGAAGAGTAGTTAAAGTTGCTACACCTTTCACAGAATGAAGGCGGCTTTGAAATAATCCAGGATCCAGAAAATCTGGCTGGGAATAAAAATCAAAGCAGCCTTTTAATGACAAGACGCTGTTCCACTCAGGCCGTCAGCGGAAAGGTTGTCAGAAAACAGCACTCCTCACCTGAAGAGGGGCAGGGCAGCGCCGTTGGCAAGAAGCAGAAGGCAGTGCCATAGCTAAACACACGGTGATGGGAACTGATGGATGGGAACACGATACATCGACTGCAGTCAGAATTCATCACAAGACGAAACTTTCTCCTTTTAGTTTTAATTCCTCTTTTTTTTTTCCCTCTTTCTCCCCCCCCACCTCTTTTTTCCCCACCCTCTTCCTCCCCTCCGGCCTTTTCTTTTTTTGAGGTGACGGAAAAGACACGTCAATGAAAGACACACATACGTAGAACTTCAATAATATTTGGGAGAGATGTGAAAGTCCAAGTATTTTTCATTTCTGCTGATGGACTTCAGGCTATGCCCACAAGAGGACTTGGGTACCAAACCGCAAAGCTCCTGGTGCTGTCCCTACTGAAGGAAGCCACAGCCTGGCTAGGGGTGCTTGTAAGTTAAACAGGCCTGTAACACCAAATAACAAAAGCCAGGAGAAGAGCCCACGGAAACTGCTACTCCTCCTTCACCACCATCAAATCCTGCAGGGCCATGAATGCTTCTCCAAGGATTTAAGCAGAGCAGGTCTCCTCTCACCTATCTTTAAACAAGTACAGTGCACGCATCTATGTGTGAGCTAAACATCGGAGACCTCCTCTACTGTCAGCCAACGGAGAGGTTTTCTGATGGTCTTTTGACCACGAGAATGATTCTGACGTCGTGATTTTAGTACATACCTCTGAGGCGAGGATGAGCTAGGCTCCTCTTTTTGGGAAAGGCTGTATTTTATTCAAGCTATCAGCCAGAACTGACTTAGGCAAGTGTCTGTGATTGCTATGCATAGACTCAAGCCTCCCATCCCTGCCTAGTCCACATGCTTCTTCAGCATCGCAATGAAAAAGAAATATTGTCTTCCTAAATCCAGCAACACATGAAACCTAAAGGAGAGCACATCTCCAGCAAGCACAAAATAAATCCATCTTGGATACTGAGTGGGATGCAAAGGAGAAAAAGTGTACTAGATCTCATTAAATTTTTCAATTTGTGCTATGTTTATATTTAATTGTTCAATGTGACTATTGTAAATTTTATCCCAATAGAGTCACAACCAAAAATTACAAATCTATCACCTTCTCAAAATACAAGGTCCAGAATTATTGATACATACTCTTTAGACAAATGTCAAAGACATTTTAGCAAAATGTTGATTTAGCTGAATATAGATCTGGAAAGTAAAAGTGAAAATGGCAATGCTTTCCGAAATAGAAGCCTCCAAGTCTGCCTGCTAACTAGACTGAGTTTGCACGCTCTCCCTTTCAAAGGGGAAAAAATAACCCACTTTGCTCATTTTTTCCTCTCAAAATTCTGTAGGGCACTATCTATACAACAGATTTCCTTGGTTAGATGGAACCAGTGAAAAATTAAGTCGCCTTGTAACTGTTACCGATTTACAGAAACGGGAAAGGAATATTTTTCCCCRCCTTTGGTTGGGTTTTTTTTGGTTTTTTGTTAAGAGAAATCTTTTCATTTCCCACTTAACCCAAATTTTCTTGCAACTGAAAGATTCTCTGAAAAAGGAACTGGAAGAGCTCCAACTACTGTCCAACACAAAAAGATTTTAAAGTTTCATCAATCACAGCTTTTTACATGCTCTTCTAGAGCACTGCAAACCCATACTTGAAGACTAACTCAAAACTGTTTTATGCCCGCATTGCACACTCAAAATAAAGACAGATTAAAAAAAAAATTTCTATATTATTCTGATTTTAAGTCAAGTCCTGCTCAGATTCATGTCAGATGTTACTACATAATACTCACAGCCATTATCTTTCTTTTTTTCCTAGGAAGAACTGGCAACTGATACCATTAATCCTAAATATCTCAGTGGCCACCTCAGATGACAATGTGTTATCACATCATGTGATAACACGTGACATGATAACACATGATGTTATTAAACATCACATATGTTTAATATCTCTATCAATTACCTGGATGAGGGGATCGAGTGCTCCCTCAGTACGTTTGCAGACAACACCAAGTTGGGCAGGAGTGTTGATCTGCTAGAGGGTAGGAAGGCTCTACAGAGGGATATGGACAGGCTGGATCGATGGGCTGAGGCCAATATGAGGTTCAACAAGGCCAAGTGCCGGGGCCTGCACTTTGGCCACAACAACCCCATGCAACGCTACAGGCTTGGGGAAGAGTGGCTGGAAAGCTGCCTGGAGGAAAAGGACCTGGGGGTGCTGGTTGACAGCCGCCTGAACATGAGCCAGCAGTGTGCCCAGGTGGCCAAGAAGGCCAATAGCATCCTGGCCTGTATCAGAAATAGTGTGGCCAGCAGGAGTAGGGAAATGATCGTCCCCCTGTACTCGGCACTGGGGAGGCCGCACCTCGAATATTGTGCTCAGTTTTGGGCCCCTCACTACAAGAAGGACATTGAGGTGCTGGAGCGTGTCCAGAGAAGGGCAACGAAGCTGGTGAAGGGTCTGGAGAACAAGTCTTATGAGGAGCAGCCGAGGGAATGGGTTAGTCTGGAGAAGAGGATGCTGAGGGGAGACCTTATCACTCTCTACAACTACTTGAAAGGAGGTTGTAGAGAGGTGGGTGTTGGTCTCTTCTCCCAAGTAACAAGTGATAGGACGAGAGGAAATGGCCTCAAGTTGCGCCAGGGCAGGTTTAGATTGGACATTAGGAAAAATTTCTTCACTGAAAGGGTTGTCAAGCATTGGAAGAGGCTGCCCAGGGAAGTGGTTGAGTCACCATCCCTGGAAGTATTTAAAAGACATGTAGATGTGGTGCTTAGGGACATGGTTTAGTGGTGGACTTGGCAGCGCTAGGTTAACGGTTCGACCTGATGATCTTAAAGGTCTTTTCAAACCTCAACGATTCTATGATTCTATCTGCTATAAAAGGTGTCCTCAATTTTTAGAAGACCACCTGAAAACACTGGTCCCATGGAAAAAAAGGAATAACATCCATGGTAAATGACAACAGTCACAGTTATTCTTTGAAATTCATGTTACAAATTTCTAATATTGCATTATTCCATTTAACAAACTTCTATCATTTCAGGTGAAATTCTCAGTGACTGCTTCTGCAAAGTTTGATTTGAAAGTTTTTGAGAACGCACCAGTCACTTCTGACAATTTTGGTAGTGGAAAAAAAGCTAAAAAATAATTCAGAATATTTTGTTTGGAAAGATTCTCCCTCAGGGATCCACAGAAAAAGACAGAAACTGCTGGGATTAGATAGTTGCCTTTACCCATGTCAATGCCAGTCTGTTGAGACTTGCAACAAAATATCCGAGAATGACAGTTCGCCCATGCTCAGGAAGGCTTCCAGAGCCCAGAGCTTGCTGGCAGCATCTCCGACTCCCCTATTGGACCTGAACTTAATTTCCAGCCGGCCTGAGCTCTCTGCACATCACCTGCACCGACTTGGCCAGCCAGCATCACTGTGCTTCCCGTGCTGCCATCAGTGACCTCCAGAAAAGAGATGCACCACCACCACTGGCAAAGCCCTTCTTGGCCAAGGCAGAGAAAAAGAAACTCTTTAGATAGTCAGCGGGAGGATCCGTGTTAGCATACATAACCTTGTGTTCTTCGCAGCTCTGACCACTGGACAACGCCCCATGCTAATTAGGAATTAAGGTCACTGCTTACCACCTTACAGAGAGGGTAACGAAGTGGTTGTCCTAGGTGACATCTGACAAAACCGAGACCAGAACTCAGGTTTCACGACACGATGCATCATCTGATTAATTATCCCCTTTGCAGCACTGATGTCCAAGGTCATGCATTTGATTGTTCTACATTTAAATGACAGGAACACACTCAACCCACAGCCAGGAACAAAGCTTGGGATTTTTCAGTCCCATCATTACTCTGCTATGTAGCAAATACCGTGCCAGCTATTAGCAAAGAGCRTGCTTCATTCCCGTCCTGGAGGCTGGTTCACAGAGAGGACAAAAGCTTGCTACTGCTAACCAGACATTCCTTAACTCAAGCGGTGCTGGTCTGCGCTGCAACTCCAAAGCCTGGTAACGCCAGCACTACCAGTGACCCACAAAAGGATGAACACCATTGCACATGAGGGCATTTGTTTCAAGAAAAAAAAAAAATTTAAAATCGATGAACAAATAAACAGATGAGGAGATTAAAAACAAAACAAAAAAACAAACAAAAAAAAAAAAAAGACATTGCTAGGATTGCATTCAGAGGGTAGGAAATGCCAGTGTGCAACAGTCTTGGCAAACCTTATTCAGTATCACTGAGCATATACTTTTAATACTCTTTAATCATGGGATCTCCCTTGACCCTAACACACACAATTTTAGTTCTGATATACCTTAGCTTTTGCATCCTTGTGATTTTACTGAACTTAAAAAAAAAAAAAATTAGGAAAAGAAAAAAAAGGAATAATCAGCAAGCCAACACCTAGACAAGTCCTGCCCTTGTACCTGCAGCTGAAGGGGCTTCTCTGACACGGGAGCTGATGTGCACAGATGTGGAGCGCATGAAGAAACACAGTCAGTATGAAGCATACAGTCCCTGAATATATTTCACATGACTTCATATATTCACTCCCAAGTTTTACCATATATTTCAGTTGAGAAACACTGGGATGGCTCATGCCACCATCCCTTCCCAAAAATGCAGGAAATGACAGAAATAGTTATAGGACCAAGGCACACCATAATTTAAAGTTGTCTTCTCCAAATCAAAACACATTTATGTCTACTGCAGAATGATGCAAAAAATATTTGTATATTATAATTTGATTTTGGTTTAGACCAAAGTCTAGATCATGCTTTCTGATTAATACCACAAGATTTTACACTGAATTCAAGACAGGAAAGTCCACACAAGCTCAGTGTTACACACAGTGTAGATATACTGACTTTCTGGCAAAGCCAAGTTCATTTTTCCTCTTCCTTCTGCCTCTCAAGAATTCTCTACCGCCAAAAGGTAAGTAAAACTAATTACAGAATACTCTACCATTTTTGTATTATAGTTATTGCTTGGGAGCAAACATGACAGCACAGACTCAGAATAAACTTCAAACCTACCAGTCACACCAAACTTTGCAGAAGTATAAGAAAGTTCACAGATTTTAGGGCACCAAGTCTAAGCAGACCTTCTGCACAGAAAAGAGCTTCCAAATGCAAACACAGCACGACTAGCACAGGTTAGTTTTTTATATATATATATATATATATATATATATATATATATATATAAAAAAAACCCAACTATCCTCACATTGATCCAATTTTACCCACTTCGGCAACAGTGCCACATTAGGTCTAGCCAATGCTCCAGTCTAGTTTGTCAACATAGCCCTATACCTAGCAATAAACTAAAACTATTATTTTGACACTGAATCCTCAAATATAACTCTTGCTGCTCTTTTTTTTTTTTTTGCATTTAGTACCAACTTTAAAAAAAAAAAATCATTCAGTTGAAGCAAGAGCACTGTCTAAAGTTCAGTTGTTGAACACAGGGTAATGTTACACAGAGCTTTTTCCACTGAAGAACAATGCTGAAAGCGTCCTTAGTACTACAGTGCAAAAGCATTTCTCTTTTCTAGCGTAAGCATGCGTTTAATTTAAAAAAATGAATTTATTTTATTTTTCACTGCATAGGAAGCATAGTCATTTCATGCTTTCACATTTGCACTTCCAAGATTCAAAATTTGTCTTACGAATACAGCACAGCACACTTTGCACAAAATGAAAGGAAAAGCCACAACCTGACTGCTCAATACTTTTCTTTACATCTCACTTTGAAACAGCATGCTCATTATGTTTTCCTCTTAGCTGGGGAAAGTGGGCATGCTTGTGTTTGCAGCTCCTCCTCTTTCAGCTGCAGCTGTAGTAAACAACCACTAGTCAGGAGCTGAGAAGGTCAAAGTCTCAGTGCTGCATCCATTTCAGCTTTTCTAAAAATGAAATTTCCATTTCAAGAAATTATTCGTTTGTTTCATTTTGTAGTTACGTCAAGGAAAGGCAAACCACAATCATCCTCCAACAAAATAAATCAAGATGCAATACTTCAAAAGCCACATGCAAAACACTTCAGTAAAAATAAGTATTTCCCCAGCTTTATTGATATTCAAACACCTCATTCACAGTCTCATATTTTACTTGATTCGAACAAAGACTTGGTCAAAACCAACCTTGTACCGACGAGACCTGTTACACAGTGCAAGTGACACCTACTGAAGGCACGAGCAAGGAGGTTGGCCATCCTGAAAAGTGGTGCCAGCAGCCGCGCAAGGCTCACGGAGGTGATCCAGCTGCCTGAAGCACGGAGGCTACAGCACTACAGCTTTGGGAAGGCTAGTGTAAGCAGGCATCCTCCACCCAGTGATGAGAAAAGGCACACACCTTCCCTTTATTTTATAAACTACCCAAAATCTAAACGACAGGATGCCCTTCTAGTGCTGAAACCTGCACCGAATTACACAGACCTTCTGCAACCCCGCGGTGCGGCAGAGAGCTCCCCAAGCACCCACGAGAGGCATTGCCCATTTTCCTCAAAAACATGGCCTCTATTTCTATTTAATTATGGTGGGTGCCGTCATGCACCGCCTTGGTCTGGGTGAAGAGGAAGATGGTCACTACCATGGGGCTTTGCAGCCCAAGCCCTTCGCTGACCCCACTCTACCATCTCCTAGGGGAAAAAGAGCTGGTTCAGCCCCGCCACATTTCAGCCTCCTCTCGTCTGAAGTAAAACTCTGTTCGCGCACGTTCAGGTCTAGCTCATCCCGACAGAAACAGCTGGCAGAGGACTCCGCGATTAGCCTGCCCTGGAATCTTAAAGTTTATTTTTAAAAGTTGTTACACACAGTCTTCTTGGGCTCTCAGGGGCCTTTCCAGCAAAGGTTTTTCTACAAGAGAGCGCAGGAAGGCCTGGAAATATTACCGCTAAGTATTGCTTGGGGAAAAAAATAATTAAAGAGACTTCATTTCCCATCCCCCCTTCTTTACACATCTGATATTGCCTCACTATCAGAAGCAGAAACCAAACAGTATCTCCCACATCCTAAACTCCTTCCCAGCCCCTCCAGCACACATGCAATCACTCATCAAATGCCCCATGGCATATSTCCTCCTCAAAAAGCCTCTTTTTCCCCCACAGCTGGGGGATAGAAGAGAAAATGACTTTTCGCAGCCCTCTTTAAATGCTATTGACTCCATGAACTTG
>JAYKAV010002264.1:295936-343031 GCA_035582835.1 Phoebastria nigripes | reverse complement strand
CCGGGCCCGGCGTGGCCGGCCGGGGGCTTGAGGCGCGGAGGAGGCGGCGGCGTCCCAGGGCCGCGCTGCCGGCGGGGCAGGGGAGGCCGGGCGGCGGGGGCGGTGTTCGCTGCTCTGCGTATCTCAGCTGGCCGGGCCGGTCCCTGGCAGTTACCTGGCGGGCTCGCAGGGGCTGAGCTCTGCAAACCTTTCTCTCCTTGGTTTTTTTTTTCCCTCCACATGGACAGACTGCAGCTTGTGAGAAGTGCGTGAGGTGGTTTTTCTGCACGGAGGGCAGCGCGTAAGTCTGAGTCGCGCCTCTGCAAACTGCGAACTTCCTTTATGGGAAGATTTTTCACACGTAAGGGCTGCAGATRCAGGGTTGTAAAGGCTTTAATAAGAATATACAGAGAAACAGATTCCAAAATCTTAAAGTTTGTTTAAAACATAAACTCTTTTTATTACATGGATGTTTTAAAAGAAGAACTTTAAAAACCTTAGGAAACAAATATATAAATCCTGAGAGTCGGTGTTAAACTTTAAGAAGCAAATCTCTGTTTCTTTTCAAAAGCGTTCTTACACATACATGTTTACACGGTGAAATACTTCGGTGGAAAGATCCTGGCCCATGCCTGATCAGTGACAAAGCTATTAAGCTGGCCTGACAGGTTACCTAGGGATACCCTTGCCTCGGAGAGCCTTTTGTTGATGTAAAGCTGATGTGGCTATTTTCCGCCTCCTCCCCTATGGTTCGTGTTGCATGAAGTAAACACGGTGTGGCCAGAGTGCAGGTGAGCTTTGACCAGCCCTGGCTTCTAAGATGGTTTCTGGGCAATGTTTGGGGCGGGGGATTCAATTTAAGGAAGTTTAATAGCCTTGTGAATAGTCAGGGTGCCATGCTGGACCCTGGCAAAAGCCGTGGTGGTCAGAGCAGGTAGAAAATGGCAAATTCTTTATAAAGGAGTCCCCACCCCTCGTCCTCCTCAAATTCAAGCTCAGCCCAACAGCTCCAGAGGATCCCACTCGTACCAATAATTTGGTAAATAAAATGCAAAAAGAGGGATCCCTTGTCTAGTAGGTTGGCCCGTCATGTGAGTGTGTTTGTAAAAGCCTGTATAGCTTGCGTATTTACACAGAAAGCCAGGCTGAGCTCAGGTAAATAATTACTGCTAAAACGCTATTACTTTCAGTAAATACAAACTAATGTTTGCTGCTCTGCGCAATATTTACCGAGGAAGCCAGAAGAACCAGAACCAATGTTTGTTCCCTTAGAGGATCTCATGCCAACTGCCTGAAATGCATCTATGCATCGCTTCGTGTGTTCTCCCTGTAACTGGTCCTCTACTGCCTCTTGGCATAAACGGCTTGGGTAACAACCTACTATTTGTCCCTGCATCTTACCTCTATTTCCACAAGGTTAAAAAAAAAAAGGCAGAATAGCAAATAAGAAATGTTAAAATGGATATAAACAGAAGTCTACCCCGCAGTCTATATAAATATATGTCTCCGCAAACTATAAAGGGGATTAGGCATGATTTGCTATTATAATTTTGCCTCTAGTGTAATCATTTCCTTTGGAGAAAAGTAAGCATAGAGTTAAAATACAGTCTAATGACCCAAGCAATGTATTTCCTTATGTTATTACTTTAGATACAGAACCAGTTCCAACAACTCGCCCTAAGTTACATGTGTGATTCATTAGATTTCAGAAGATTTTACCCAAGTCAAAAGTTAACGTTGTAACACTTGTTTTAAAAGATAAAATACGCAATCCCATAGGAAGCAGGCTACTATAGAACACCRCTGGAAACACTCCCTGGATAGATGCGTAGCTTATATTCAGATTTCTCAATAAAAAACACGAGTATTAACATTCATCCTTCTTAACCACTTGGAACAGGGAGCAACGAGTCTTCTGCAGAGAAAAACTGGTTTCTATCTACTGAGGTTAAATGATTAATGAATACTTGGCACATGAAAAATGAATAGTGATAGCGGGAAGAAGATTGCATGTAGACAGTGTGATAAGGTGCCTAACAGAGAAACATCATGTTACACACATTGCCGTGCCCTGAGAAGCAGATGAAGCTCATTTCCATTGAATCTCAGGTAAAATATTTAAAACCATCAATATTTATTTTGTCATACTTAGAAATATTTTATTCATTTATCTAATATATCTAAGGAAATCATCTAGAAGAGGGGTTGGCTGACTGACATTTGGTGATCAAATTTGTTCTCCATGAGCTTCATTATGTGCTATGTTGGCTGTTTACATGGTCTATTGCCTGCTACTAAGAACTATTACCCATATGCATGAATTCACAGGGCAGTATCTAAAGCAAAAAATACGTAGCTACATTCGCAGGAGAAACGTATTACATGATTATATATCAATAGATTGATACAGAAGTAGGGATATTAACATTAGTATTTGATATATGTCACAGATTTATAGAGAAAAGTAGTTCTCAATCACATGCTTTTATGGAAAACCTGTCCTACTAAATCACCATCTTGGCTCACTCCATATACCTGACCCCTCTGTTTCCATTCTCATCTAGCTTAACAAAGCTGAGCATACATAGTCTATTTGAAAATGTTCTGGCTTACATTTTAACACAGAAATACTTTGAAAATACTTAGTATTTCTAAAAATTTAGAAACTCCTCGTTTTTCTTCATTTTTTTTCTTGAAAGAAGGATCTTTAATCACATTCCCTATTAACCAATGGGACTTTTCAGCATGCCATTTTTTCAGAAACAAGAGTCTTTTTGAACATTTTGAAACAGGAACCTTAAGAGTGTATTGCCGTATAATATTCTAAAAATAGAAAAACATACTCTTGAAAGCCAGGAGGACAAATCGGCTCACGGAACATTTTTGGTTACTTACTTTTTCATAAGCTCGACAAGTGTGTTTATGTGCGTATTTTAGACTTTTTCCATAATCCTTCTCCACTTCTGCCATATTGCCTACAAAGCAGTACTACCAGTTCACTTACCGAGTCCCATCACTTAAAATCCCAGATGGCTCTTTCCAGTCTTCCTGTAGCTGTTCTTCCCCTAATGGAGTTTCCTAAAACTTACCAAAAAGAAGGTCCTATAAAATCTCCCCAGAATGTTCCTCAGCCTCTCACCTCTATCTGGCCTCCACTGATACAGGATTTTCTTCACCGTTCTTCCCCAATATCCATTGTCCTATTTGCATTTTGTCTTAGATCCTAATCCAGCAAATGTGCAAATAAATAACACTCTTGAAAGCAATTTAGCGACTTCTACCTTTAACTTAAGCATGTTTTAAGTCTTGGGTTTAGGGTTTTTTTTGTAATTTAATCATAATGAATCAATCATTTTTCAAAATAGGGAATGGCATCACCAGCAGAGAGCACACTGGAACCTCAGAACAAAAGAAAACAGAAAATCAATAGCATATTTTAACAATGCAAGCCTGAAACAAATAAAGATACATCTGAAATAAATCAGTAGTATGCTGAATATTGAGAGATTTTGTCATTTAAATTAACACCAGTTATAAAAAAGTCACTCTTAAGTTATCTATTGTTTATTTCATTTCAGCTTGTATTCAATTTTCTAACTCAAATTAAAAAAAAAAAATCAACCTTACTACCCAAACCAAAAACTAAACGCGTTTTTAGTTGGGATGCATGGTTAGACAAAAGCTTTAACAAATTACATGATATATTTTAGAAGACAGATTGTGTTCATTTGCTGAACTTGGGGAAACCTTTGGGTTGACAGATAATCAATTCAAATACCTGCAGTTGAGGGATTGTGTTACTAATTCCTTTCACAAGCCTTCCCTTTTGGATACAGGCACGTAAACGGGGTCTTTTTGCCAAGGAATTGACCACATCAGCAGATACAGCCTTTTGGGTATGGTTGCTGTCTTGCAATCCAGCCTGTGATCATCTGCCAAGTGCTTCCTCTGCTCCTTCTCCACTCGCATTGGTGTTAAGCTCAACATGAATACGTGAGCCTTGCGCCTTTATCCGACAGCCGCCATCAAGCATGAGGTTGCAAACTTTTTTTGGCCAAAGATGTCAGCTTCTGTTTCTTTGAATCTACTTATAAAGTGTTTCAACATGCACGGCGCACTACCATCAAATGTTAGGGTTTATAGTCAGCTTCTAGGTAGCCATTAACCAAAATGGTCAATCTAAAATGTGGAAGTACAACTGACAAGTAGCACTATCATATTGCATGTGACTCACTCAAACATCAGCAGTAATATTCCCTGGGTGTGAAAATCGTAGCTTTTGTACACCACATTTGTGTTTTTTCTGTACTTTGTATAAACCAATTGTTCGTTCTTAGACAGACTGTCAGGAAATCTTCTTCCGTTCAGCTCACTCTCCTTAAAAAAAACCAACGAAACCAACCTAGCTCGGCACATAAACGGCAGTGTGAGTGTACACAATGCAGCATCTCTGATATAATAAAGTTTATCATGAAGAATAGTTTGGTTACGCTGCACAAAAGAGGAAAATTATAATCTGATATAATAGGTGCATGTTTTTCTCCAGGGACAGAGATCAAAATACTCAATTTGCCAGATTTAGACTAGCAATGTTGCCAAGATACATATTCTAGGAAAGTGGGGCCGCACAGTATTAATGCTTCACTCCCTTCGTCCGAAAGCTCTGTGCTCTTTCTATAACCTTGAGATCATGCACTACTTTTTTTTTTGCTTTTTAAACTTGCCTTCTTTTAGCAAGAGCCCTTGAAGGGTTATGATCTTATTTAAGAGGCAGAAGAACAGGAGGGACAGTTCCTTATTTAGTATAAGACAACATTGGCAAAATTTAATAGGCAGTAGGAAGTAATCAAGGAGCATGTTCTGGGAAAGAAGGAGGTTTTGGGTTTTGCATCTCTCCAATGTTTGGTTAATGTTTTTGTAAGAAAAAAATGGAGACAAGCACTTCCTGGCCCTGGACACCGTGTCAATTCGACACCCAGGAACAGAACGGTCTGCTCTGGATTTTCATTTCAAAACTCTGTAGTTTGTAGCTGAATTTATGGACCTAAATATCACCCTGAGAAAATTTCTTACATCATTTTAAGCTCCATGTTCAATTCCATTATCTCAGCTCCTCATATTGAATACTGCGTTGTTTGGTTGTTTAGGAGACAAAAAAAAAAGGGATCTCTTAAACAGTGCTTTATAGAGAGAGGTGTACTGTATTCTCATATGAACATTAAAGCCACTACATCTCTTTTGGTAAGATAGAGACATGGTGTGGGACAATCTTTCCAAATTTTCCCTGTAACTCCCACTGTGTTGTGTTCTCTGTGGCTCCTGGTTATTTTGCGCTCTACTGTGTCTCTGTAAAATTGGTAATACCTAATTTGTTCCCTGTGCATAGGTTTCGTAGGCTGTAAAAGAAGTTCTGCATGTGAAAGACCTGGAGAAGGAGTTTCAAAGCCAGAAGAAATGTTTCAGAAATTGTTGGGTTTTGAGCACAGGACTGAGAAATGTTCTGCAGGCAGGTTAGCAAAGGAACACATTCAGCTGGGCATGGATCTGATTTYGTACCTAGTAGGCAGCCAAAAACATCTGGGATATCTTCTTTGCAGATATTATCATAACAATCTTTCACGATTTTCTTGACAGGTCTTAGGTATAACAAATATTTTCAAGAAATTCTGTTTTTTCCCAGTTGTTTTTAATTCAACAAAGTTCTTTGTTCTCCATGGAGGTGTTAAACAAATTACAACAGAATAAATCTCCAAGCAAATAAGCACTTAGATGCTTTTTCTTTACTCAGACAGCATTCCTCCTCTCCCATCTTCCATCCTGTCTTACAGATGCTTTCTGTATTATTAAGACATTCATGTTGATAACTTTTGTTTTGATTTCAAGGCCACGCAACTTGGCTTTTCCGGTACCAGAATCTCTTAGATTTGGGAGATATTTACCCGGCCTCAAGAATAGAAAAGATTCAGAATCAGACTGGAAATGGGACACACTGAAAATGGTTCTTTTCAACACTTCTGTTATTTCATTAGGTTGGCTAGAAATGCCTGGCTTTGCACCTGGGCATCATGGACATGTCCATGGTTGTGGTGATTTCTGGATCGTATGCTTTCTGGATCAAAAGTTGATGGCTCACAAGCATTAAGAGGCTTCATCTGGACTCAGTTGTACATACCATATTTCAGATGAGTAAATCATGTTTTTCTTTAATTAGTTATATTTTTTTTTAAATGGGGAATTTCACAGATTATTAACCATAGTTGTGCCACTGGGTATCAATCTAACAGCTGAAAAACCTAAGCATCGTATTATAGCAATTGCTTACTTAATGTCTGGGCTTGTTTGTGTGGTTTTTGTTTTTTAAACTAAGAGAATGAATTCATTTGAGTGACTGCAAAGCTCAGTAAATACCAGTTATCAGTTCTCTTTCTAATGACAACTGATGACATGATTTTTACAAATGGTTGAGCACTTGGCAAATGCTAACCATAGAAATCGAATAAGCTGAAAGAAACTCCAGTCTGCCCTATTGTCGCTACTGAGCTGACAGATGGGAAAAAGAGGAGGAGGTTGTGATGCTCTCCCAGAAGCCCAGGGGCACACCACAAAATGACTGCTGAAGTGTCTCAAAAGACCGTAAGTGAGAGAGGAGCAGATTTCTGAAGAGCAGACACCACCTATATTTTGCTTTAAAAGTTGCCCTTTCTAACACAGCCCCTCCAAATGGGCTGACCAAATTCTCTGCAGAGCAGCTAGCAGCAGAGCTTATTCAAGCCTCAGCATTGGAGGTAAAATTGAATTTCCAAGAAGGAAGGAGGAGCTGGAGCCAGGCTGCCTACTCCAGCAGCTGCTGGGAGAGCAGGAGGGCAGGGCTACCATTACAGCTGGTCCAAGCAGGTGGCCCAAATGCCAGCATCTGCCGCTGCCCTGGACACCATCACCTGCCTGGGCTTCATCAGCATGGCCAGGGCGCTTTGCTACCCCGGCCGTCTGCTGCTGCGACCAGCTGCCCGCTCTGCTGGTGCCTAAGCAGCAGGGAAAATCCCCCAGTATGTGGAAAAGCCTGTAAGCCCCAGAATAAGAATTGAGAAATCGTCGGCGGCAGTCTGTTGAGATCAGATCGCTCAGCCTTGCCTTTCCTTACCTATCATTTCCCCCCCCCCCCCCAATTAGTCTAATGTGTCTCCTTTGGTTTTGTAAAAAGTGACTGGAGAAGTTAAAAGTACCAAACTTCAGTAGCTTCACCCATATGTGCTGTGCGCCTCAGGCTAGACAGCACATATTGGTAGCCAGACTGAGAAGAACATTTACCACATTACCTCTTAAAAACTCACTTTATTTTTCTTGTTGAGCTGGCTCCCATCCAATGTGACACTCCAGCGTGAGCCATGCAGTGACAGCAACAGCCTCCATGGAAACACACCGGAGCATGAGGCCAGCCATGGGGTAGAGAGAAAAGGCAGCTCCATCCTTCTCCTTAGACTGCCGCGTATTTTCTCTGAGCAGGCTTTCTTTTCATTTTTAAAGCGTTACTAGAAGCGCCCCTGCTATGCCACTGTGTCTTTGGTATGTCTCTTGTAGCAATGCAAAGTTACGCTGAACCTGGAAAACCTGGGGCTGATTGCAAGGCATCACCATCTCACAGCCCCAGCATTAGGGACTTCCACTCCTTTTTTTTATGTGCTGGAGCCAGCAGGGGAACCTGCCTCTGTGACCGAGACACAAATAAATGCTGGCTGCGGTGGGTGGAGGTTTGAAAGCGCATTGCAGAGTGAGGGGCTCTGCCCTGCCAGCAGCCTCAGCGCTGCTGTGCCAAAGGTGCTGCAGACTGAATGTCTCTTTTCAGCAAAAATGAGGTAGAAAGCAGCAAAGGGAAGTGGTACCTTAGAAATTTCCTCAATGTCTTTCAGAATTTTACGTACCCCCCACTTTGCCCAGGAACAGGTTTACTGGGAAAAGGGTGGGTGGAGGGGAGATGTTAAGCAGGTTGCTCTCCCAGTAGAGTAACTGGGAGAGTTTGATGGTCAGGACGCCCTGAGGAGGAAATCCCTCATCATCATGGCTATCACCGCGCCTGCCTCTCCATCATACTGAAAACTCACTCCCCCATCTAATAGCAGCATGCAAAGTTGCCTAATGCCATTATTATATAATTGATGATATAATTTTCCCTTAATATTTCTCTGAAATTTTCCTTTTTTTTTTCCACAGGCTGCCTTGAAGTAAATCTCTCAGCCTGACTATCCACTGTTTGAGGCAGACAGTGAACCAGGTAGCTGTTTGGCATTGCTCCAAGTGTTTCAGCATTTCACAGATGACAGGCTAAATCTGGCAAAATTTGTGAGCCTACAGGCTAGCTGCTGCTTTGCTTCACTTCTAGACACCTGGCTTTACATCCACAGACAACATGACAATACCGAGATTTGCCACACATCGCTTGTAGGCTCTTAGTACTGAATTTGCGATGTGCAGTGTGAAATACCCATTCTGTATATGTCACGGGGAGAATCAGGTGCCTGGGATTCACCACAGCCAGAGTACTGAGCAGGGAGCCTCTTAAACTAACCAAGAAGAACGACTGAAACCAGTTATATAGTAGAATTTCCCCTGTCTCAGCACCTAAGGAGCCTAAGTGTGGGCTGTGAGGCAGTAGCTCTATGAGGTTGGGAGTCACAGCCTGGTACTCTCTCGAGCTGAGCACCTTAGCCATCTTTTCCAGGGGCTGAATCAGCTCACTTTTTTTTTTTTTTTCAAATGATGCGTCAGTACCCTGACAATAATATATATATGACATGTAATACAATATGTAATAAGCACATTTTAATGTATAAAGCTTTAGTGTATATATATACACTAATAATAATAATAATACACAGCAGGCACCTAGGTGATGTTTCTCCTACGTCTCTCATCTCCCAGCACCACTCCTTATCTTAGCTGTGCTTGCCTGAGAGACTGGGATATTTCTGACTAAATGTGGCATTTACATCAGGACCAACCACCCTTGCACCCTCTCTAATGGAGAAAAATACTCACCTTTACGGTCTGACTCATCTCATCCTAAAATACATTTCTAAATTTTACTGGCATCGCCAGACATCTGTGTCGTGCCAAACGCTTCAGTGGGCATCAGGAGCACACTTGGGTTCAGTGTGGACTCCAGCTCTTTTGACACTGATTTGGTCGCTCCTCATGTCTTTGCTGTCCCAAGTGCTTTGGGTGTTTGTGGGTAACACCAGGTCACCTAGGCTAATTCTGCTCTGAAATCTTTTAGGCGTAACAACAGATCTTTATAAATCTGGCCACTGTTTCCTTAGTTAAATTCCCTCACAAGACTCTTTGTCCCTGATGTCTCAGACACAGAGGAAAACTAATTGCACAGCAAGCCATCATAAGGGAAGCCAATCACCTGGCTTCCTAAGTGATACAATCTGATCTACCGCAATTACTTATCCGAGATTGCCAAGGGCTCTAGGACTCCAGTTAACATCCTTAATATCTATTTTCAATGTATGAGACCAGGTCCTGAGATTATGTCAATTTGAATATCTACATTGAGTTAGTGGTCCTGGGCATGTTTATCAAGCTGGGGATGTGGCCCATTAATTCTGTGTATCTTCCCAGTATCTTTCACATCACTTTTCACCTTTTCTCCTCCTCCTCATCTATCTCTCTTTCCAAGAGAGCCTGATCATTCCAACATCTTTATAGTGTAATACATTAAAAAGAAACTTTGTTGGCTACCTTTAAAGCACTTTGTATCACTTTAAATCACTTACACTACCACAGCAATACTGCAAAGAATGCCATCTAATTTACATAAAGTCACCCAGAGGTTAATTAGTATATGGAGGTAAATTTCCAAAAGACTGCACCAGGAAAAAAGCAGCAAAAAGCAATTCTTTCCTTAATTGGTTTTGTACACACACCTCTCATTCTATGTTTTACAAATGTACTCGGTAATTTCTGTCTTCATTTTCTGGGAAGATTGCACGTCAGGTGGAAAGGAAGTCTGTCATTGTGTCTGTCTGAGTGGTTACTTGCTGACCTTTTGTTGTGGGATAGACTATTTGGAAACATTGCCATCGCATGCCATCACAATTGCATGGTAGGCACTGTAATGCTACAGTCACRTGCATCCTCTATAGTGGAACAAAAAAAAAAATCCCCAGTTATCTTTCTGTTTGAATAACTGCTGGGAAATTTTGATAAAAACACCACATTAGAATGACACAAAATAGTACATGTCCCCAGCTCTGTCCACATTGTGGAACAGAGGGAAGGTGCTCACCTGGCAAGCCCATGTGCCAGAGGAAGAGCAGAGCAGTTAATGTTAGTAGAGAGGGGCAAAAGTGATTATTTTTCTGTTTGAAAAGAAACACTCTGAGCGACCATCAGAAACTGTCCCCAGGTGACCAAGGAAGAAGGCAATCTCAGAGCCTTGCTGGATTCACCTCTGACTCTGGACACCCAGAACTGTGTATTGGCTCCGTATCCATTTCTGGATCCTGAGACTTCAGTGGAAGTGGTTATGCTTTTCTACAAGAGCTTTAACGGACACAGTCCAGGTTAATTCAAAGCCCCTACTTCTCTCAGCAATAATAGCATACACTTCCACTATCAAGACCCAGAAAACATGATGGGTTACACTACAGTGTTTTTAATGAGAGTTTTTAGCATTACCATTTACTGCAACTAGACTTCTGCCTGAGCCTGAATCTTGATAACCTAGAAATGCTTAACAATGTTGAGTTTGGCTTTTTAAATATGAGTTAAAAGCTATGTTTTCTTAGAGGCTTTGGAGCTATTCTAACCCCAAAATGTGTCTTTCTCCAAAGCAAGTAGGAGAAATCCCTACAGCAGGGTTGAATAGCAGTAGCAGACTATAAAGACTTCAGCTTTATTTCTGTCTTCTCCACCAAGCTGGTTAGACACCTGACAAAGCAATCACAACAGTGGAGCCAAGGATCTACTCAAGTTCATGCTAGAAACAGAACACCTCCTGCCCCAGGATGCAGTGTCAAAACCACCGGCACACCGTGCTGTACGGCCTCCACTGCCTTCCTGATCACTCCTCCCCTCTCTCTGCAGTAGCAAGGTGGTGGCTCCACCACCGCTCCTTTGAAGGATGAAATGGATTTGCAGTTTGTAAATGTTATTTCTGGTGAATGTTTCTCAAAGGCTGCCTTGAAAGCAGACATGATGCAAACATTTCCATGATGAGGGGATATACAGTGGTACAGCCTCTCCCTGGTCATATGAAAGCAGATGTTACAGTCGGCAGTGGTAATAAGGTAATCAGAGCCCTTCCATTTTCCTTGGTCATGAATAAATCTATCCTTGACAAGTAACATCCCTGTGTTCATTCAGAAGTTGTAATATAATAAGAATACCAATAATCAACATTGAACTTATTTATTCTATTTACGCGTCCATTATTCCTTATTATTCTTGGTGCCTAAGAAAGTGTTCTTTCTCTTCCTTTAAGCAGCTCTTGTCCATTGTTGGTGTTTACAATCTTCTTATTGTTGCTGGGGGTTCTCCTATTCCCTCCCTGTCATCATTTAGCAACGCTAAATGCATTTTGCTATTTTAATCTTTCTTGAAAAGTCAATCCCTTAATTAGAATCTATGGTTGTGGAGTTCCACCGGGTGTCTGCAGGCTAAACACCACTAAGGCTATTTTCTTACTAATTGTGCTCGCAGACAGGACATTTGTTAGCGTTGTTGATGGCATTGGTTTTTTCTTAAAAAAGACTGTTTATCTAGGTGATAGTCAAAAGGCAGAATTCATTAAATCAGATTTTCAAAGGATCAAAGCCTACAAGGCATAGAAAGTGATGATTTTTTTGGTTGGGATTTTAAACTGAAACATGCAAAGACAAACCTAAAAGCCAGGGGGTTAGAGAATGAGCGCATCAAAATCTCTCTCTAAAACACAGAGATTTTAAGATTATGCATGTGATAGAAGGCTGTCAAATGCTGATCCGCTTTCTCTCCTACCAATTGCTAATGAGCATCAAAAAATGTGGAAACTCTCCTTGATTCCTAACCTACCAAATACATTTTGCTAAAGAGACATTTGGAGATTCAGTGGGAAGAACAGTAATGCCAGAAAAAAAAAAAGCCTACCTTGTCCTTTCTCACTTTTGTCTCCAGTTTTGCTCACTAATCAGCCTGCATGCAAGTTTTTAGGAAGGATTTAGCTCTTCTAGCATGCAATGGAAGAAGAATCAAAGAACCATGACACAGACATCACAACAACTTTTTGAAATAAGTTTTGATGGGCTTCTCAGTGTGTCATTTATTTTCTGTGTACCTCTTAAGGATGTAAATTTTTTACACATGCAATTGCCCTCCACAGCACCACACATACTAGTCTAGACAATAAATGCTGTAACAACCTACCTGAGGGATGTATCTTTTGCCCTGCACATAAATTTACTGTAGCTTGAATGTTTCTTATGCTGGGATATGTCCCATTTGATTCAGTTCTATCTAAATTAATTATTTCATTGTCCATGAGCTAAAACGAAAGTTGCATTGTTTGGACATACAAGGTAATGGTATTCCATCAGGGTATGCTCAGAGTGTGTTTCTATCTATCATCTCCTCTGTCCACCATTTCATAATACAGAGATTATTAGGATCAGCTGTGTAGTGTGGCTTCCTCTACAGCACTCAGGTTGAATCCTGTTCTGTCACTCTGCTACGTTATCAGTCGCTTCTCCTGGGGCCCACATTGTAATTGACTGCCCACTTCCAGTCTAAAAAGTAGCCTTTTTAAGGCATTTCTCCTTCACCTGGGAGATGAGTCCTAGCAGCTGGGGCTTCCTAGTCCTTGCCATGGCCACAGCTGAATTTTTTACATCTGTCCTAGACCTGATGTGGCCTTACCCCTGGTGACAATTGCCAATATAGCACCAGAAGACCACACTAACAATTCAGYTATGTGGCTAGTCACACGCTAGCATTTGGACCTGTGTCCCGGTTACTGGCACGGATGTGACTCGAGATCAAGTACCTGTTGGGCCATACCGTTACAGTGCCTTTGGGGATGCCCGTGTCTTTCTATATGAGCTTCACAGCRTTTTGTGCCACCTGTAGCATCTATACCTCCCCTGAGAGCAATCATTGCACCATGTCCGCATTGTCCATCTCATTCCCCTCTTCCACCCCTCCGTTACAGCTGCTGAGGTAGACAGGCTTTCTCTTCCCTGCTCTCCTCCTGCCCATGCGACCTTTCCTGTGCCACCCAGACAGTGGCTTAACTTGAGCAGCAGCAGAGCTTACTCCCTCTACAAATTGCCCCAGCACTGTGATTTAGGCATTCTTGTGGTATTTAGGGGCTGCAGCCTAAAATCCTGACAGTTGAAAAACTGTCCCACTTCCAAGGTGAGATGGTTAACACCGAAGACCCTGAAAGCTGAACTCAGAGTCCAATAGGCTAAGGCCTCTCTGGGAATTTCAGAAGAGGTTGGGCATCTTGTCTGGTCAGTCTGGAGCATGACAGATCTTAGGTGAAAGACATGGGGCATTTCCTGACACTGGGCTGCATCTGAGCCGGCTCAAAACTTTTCTTTGAGGGATTTGACAGCAGACCAGGTTGTTTCTGGAGAGTAAACGTCTAGTGGGTTAGACAGTGCTGGAGAGTAGGCAGTCTGGATCCCTGGGATTTAGGCACATGGATTTTGTCCAAGTCCCAATATAATTTTGAAGGGGGTGTGTGTATTGCTACTAATGCCTGCTCCTCAAAAAAATCTGGCAAAAAATTGCATGTGCTAATACCTATATACCCATATACCTATACCTATATACCTACTGACTCCGATTTTCAATGAAACCCCTATATTTACATGACTAAATGATGTGTCTGCATCAAAAGGCCCTTGGCACACAGCTCACCACTGTGCATTGTACACTCCCATCCCAGGCCGAGGTGCCAAACACTCTGAAGTTCAGCCATGCTGGTACCGTAAATGGGGAGATTCATTCCTCCTGTGTAAATAGGAGACATACTAGCTTCCAGGTAGCACAGAAAAACAGAAAAGAATGCTTTTCCCCTTAAAAGAGTAAACGGCATCTGTAGAAGGAAGACCCATCCTTTAAAAACATGAAAAATATTTAAATTTGGCTGAGAACAAAATATTTTGAAATGATGCAACACAAAACAGTCACTGACACCCCTACTGAAACGTGACACTGGTTCCAGGATGTTCAGGCACTCCTGCTGGGGCAGATAATCTGCATTTAAATTACAAGATTCAACCATATGTCTGGCTGGGAAATGAAAAGGTTGGAGTGATAGATACCACCTTGTGGTTCTGCTGTTGGAGTCTTTCATCCTGCTCAGTCACTCTCACGCACCGTGGTCTGTTCCAGGATAAACTCTCTTCCTATTAAATAATTTCCGAATGCCTCCAGGGCCCGTTTCAGAACCAAGCAGTCTCTTTTTTTCTCAGAAACTATATATCAAATCTTTGGTGGGAGCAAGCTTTTGACTAATATTCTCCTCTGGTTATTTAACTTGTAATGACTTATCAGTTTAACCYGTGCAACTTTTATTTGAGATTTAGGCTATGACATATGATTGGGGATTCGTACTGTTCAATTTAGGAAAAGGTAAATCTTCCTCATTTACAAAAAGGGTACACCCTACCTCCCCACTCTTGTGTGTGTGTGCATGTGTTTTAAAATAAGAGAGCAATATTTCCCTATAATTCAAGTAATTTTTTTTTTTTTTTGCCCAGGTGGTATTGGTTAGCCTTTGCCATTATCTTTCAGTGGGAAAACCAATAGAATTAATTGGCGAGAAAAATCTCATTTTAGTATTATGAAGAAGAAAAAATAAAACAGCATAAGAACAAAGATGTCTGAAATATAGAGCCTTTTCCCACATTTTCAATGTATTACTGTTTCTGGACTTTTTTTTTTTTCCGAGTTGCCATTGCTCATGGCTCGGGTTTAAGAAACACAGCGTAACGCGGGCTTAGTGATTTGATAATGGTACCAGCAAGTGGTAAAGGCATGATCTGGTTTTAGAAATCTGGTTGCTGTACTCTTTACATCAGAAATACTCCCAGAATTTATAGTCTTCATTGCAACCCTTGGAGGCAGCCGGGGAGAACACTCTGCACAGCATCAGCACATTGCCACCCCTGTAAATGCCGCTTGGAATTTGATGGGGACATTTTTAAGCTACACATGCAAGGAGGTGAGCTGAAAGCTGGCGCTCTTCAAGGGAGAATCTGCTCGCAAGGACTTCAAAGGACGATGCCAATGTGGCGCTTTCCCGGGGAATTTTCTGGAAAAGACAGTTTTGCAGGTGAGCGAGACAGAGGTCAAAAGAAGCCTTGCTGTGGTCTATTTTCCGTCCGTCCAAGCCGCTTGCTGTGGTTTGCCCTCCCCACTTTTGAGCCCCTGCTGTTGGGCTGAGCTGCTGGCTGAGCCCTGGCCAAATCCGTGTGGCACGAGGAGCGTCACCGATGGTGGCGGGGGGGGACTCCCCGTGGCCCTGGGCTGCTGCTCGGCTTCTGCTGTCTCCAGCCACCAAGGCAGAGCTTTGAACTCAGCTCTCACCTGCACATCTCTCTGCTTTTATCACCACTTCAGAAAAAAAGGGAAAAGACGATTAGTTTAGACCAAGTGTGAACTGATAAAAAGGGATGTCCTTGTGAATTGCTCCCAGAATTGTCACTGGCCTCTAGTAAGAACAAAGAAATACAAAAATCCGTGTAATGACTCTGAAGGTACTTGTTTTCATATTTTTACTTTACATATTTCAACTTTTTATTGTTGTTTTATTTCAGGGCAGTTTTAATTAAAAGTAAGCACTGGCAGTAATAATATGGCATATGCTTCCTTTTGGTAGCTTTGAAAGATCTTTTTTTTCTTAAAAGATCCTGATAGCGAGGTTGATAAATCATCTACATGATCGTGCATGAAAACTTGTAAAATCTAATTTGGTACAGAATTTTTCCACACATGGCATATATCCTAAGTAAGTGTTTTATAAGAGAGACCAGAGAGTTTTATATGGAGCATGGTTTGGTATGTAGTATAAATACATATAATTTTGTATGTATGCCATACACAAAATACTGTAGGTATCTGTTTAAAGGAAGACAGCATGACAAACCTCTAGGAGCCACAAAGTCTACCTGGTATGTATTATGCATCTTAACAACAATTGCCTAATGGGCGTGCTGATGCCAAAAGAATCCTTTGGGTCTTTCTGAGAAGAATACATACATAAGCTTCCATGAAATATGTCATCCCTTTCACTCATTTATACTAAGGAAATACCAACAAAACGCTGTGTTTAAATAGCTTTAAGGATCTGATATAAATCAACAATAGCCAGGAAATTTAAGAAAACCAAAGCCTGACACTCCCTCTTCAGCACATTACACCCTGTTTTTGCAAAGCGAGTTAGAAGCCTTGGGTATCCCACCTCATTTTCAGTTCTTGATTTATGTCAGACCCTATGGGAAAAGTACCAGCAATAACAGAAGCTTCCACCTCAGACCTTGCACGGCAAGAGTTCAGATGAAATCACAAGAAGTCACATGAGCTTTACATAAAATATCAGTAACTCTTTGGCCTGAGACACCATTACACAGCAGCTGAGACCGAGTCCCCACTCTACCCGGCAGCTCTCTGTGGCACCCCGAGCTGCCCAGCCAGCGCTGGTACAGATGCAATGCCCTGCGGAAGGGAGGGACGCTGTATACATGCCAGAGGAGCAGCTCTCCAAAGCCTGTAGGACATTTTCCATGCTGGCTTCGGTTCACTGCTGGGGTGATCCTGGCTTGGCAGCACTGCCTGTATTGCTGCTGCCAAGCCCTTATGCTCCCAGCGGCCCCCAGAGCTGGCCTGTGGTCAGGGTGGTCCTGCAGCGCAGCCCCCTCTGCACAGTCACGCTGCTGGGGGAGGACCCTGGTGCCCAGTTTTCAAGCTTCAGTATGTATTTCAGAATATACATATTGGCGTATGTAATGCCGATACACAGGCAGTCTCAGTCTTTCCTCTGATGCTACCCAGGAAGTTAAATCATTCTAAGACCCACTGTTTTTTTTCTTTTAGATTAAGACAAGTTGAAAATATTTCATTCCAATGCAGGGTTAGTTGATGCAGGAGGATTAGATTAAGGCTTTTTTAACTACCCTTTTTTTTTCCCCCCCCTCTCTCCTATTGCAGTGATAACTGCTTGGCATCAAGCCCCAGCATCTGCTTTGGACCCATGGAAAAAGAAGGAGGCATCTTCCCCAAAGCCTTCTGGGCACCTCTAACCCCAGCAGCCTTGTCCTACCCCTGCAGCAGCGGCTCCCATCCTACCCTTGTCATCCCAGGGTCCTACCCTTGTCGTCCCTGGGCCCTGGGGGTTCCTCCTGGCCGGAGGCAGAGCTGTTGCCGCCTCTGCAGCTGTGGGAACATCCCGGGAAACAGAAAGGTGGGCCAGGTCCTGAGGACTCAGGTTGAAACAGGGTCCAAGTGAAAGCCCCAGCTCCCTTTGCTGCTTCGTAATTCTAGTTATAACGTTGATTCATAGTGAAACAATTTGGTGAAAAGAAAAAAAAGACTTCCCTGTAAGAAGATTTCTTTTTATTGTCAACTTTCACACAGTCAGACGAAGAAATTCCCTAGGCAATTAGAGCTTCTAACATKACAGGCACAAGGTTTGTTTTGAGAAAACAAACACATGTCAGCATTTTTAAAGTTATTTTTTCAACCTTTAGACACGTTGGCAAGGCATCGATTCAGTGGGTTTTTTTACATGAAGGCATATAGACAGGAAAGCGCAGTACCAGCTGCGAGTGCAATATGCCACTGGTCTGTTAATGATAAAGAGCAACAATGCGAAGGAGCCATAAACCAGACAAAGCAAAAGGAGGAGAGAGGCATCCACAGAAGTGGGTGTGTGGTAGCTACCCAATTACTGGAGATTTCCCGGGTACTAGTATCTAAAATCATTAGCGTAAAAGCAGCATTGGTTAGGGACATCTGCACAGCTGTGAGTAACTGCGGGGGTTTGTTTTGGTTTTTTTTTTTCCAAGTCCTGCTTTCCATAGTGGCAGCGGTGTAAAAATAAACTTAAAACTAAAATCAGTTTACAGGGAAATGTATAAATGCACTATAAGAATGGCTCCACTCTTGCGGCTTGCACCCTCTGTCTATTAAATATTAGCCCTGAATTTTCATAATATAACTTAACAAAGATAACAGCATTTAAAAAGAAATGTGATCATGTTAACCATTTTTAATTCTGCCTTCATTTATGCTAAGCAGCCCCTCTGACTTAAATCTGTTTATTACAGTAAGGTGAGTTGCATTTGTGGCAATCRGTGGAAAACATGAGATAGTTCTTATTAAAATAAAAATTTCAGTGTTCCTACACATATATTTGAAGAGTGTGAAGGATCCAGCATGTGTAATATTATTTTCAGCCAGCTTGGTGAATTTGTGTTGAACAGGTAAAATAGGAAACCAAAAGATAAGAGTTTGAAAGAGAGGGGAGGAGAATGTAACAAATACATGCTACAGCCAGAAGCTATCAATTTCATATCATTTTCCCCCGAATTGTATCTGTGACGTGCAGAGTCAACAGCGGAGGTATTTCCCAAACTCGGCCCCTGGCCTTGCGGCTGGACCCTGTCCCTGCACAGCCTCCCACTGGCCCCAGCAGCCTTTCAGACAAGCCTAGGTGGTTGCGCATACAGATGTGATGACTTGACCAGTGACCCAGACAAGACGCGTTTCCTAACCCAGAGGGCAGACAATTTTAAGGGCACATCCCTGCCTCCCCTCCACAGGAGAAACCTGCACTTCACCCAGGACATCTCCGCTTGGGACAGCCGCGGTTTCAGAGGATGGCAGGGGCTGTCATCCAGAGGCAGTGATTCTGCACGGCAGCTCTGTGAACGTGGCAAAGGACGGGGGGGAAGATAGGAAGAGAAGATGAATCTGTTCAGCACTAAACATGTTTATTTTAACTTCTCTGAAGCTTCTGAAAAATCATTGAGCAAAACTCCAGGGTATAAATCAAAGTGAGAGAGAGAAAGAAAAAGGGCAAGTGAAAGAAAGTCATTACTTTGATTGGCAATGAAAGATTACTCAGGATCCATAACTGTGTTTACCTAGCTCAGCTCCAAGTTCACCATTCCAAAACTCTCAAAAGAAACCCATGTTAAAAACAAAAAAACAAACCAAAAAAGCCCAAAGTGTTCACAGGAAAATGACTTGTCTAATGGCAAGTGGAAATTTGGGGTTTGCCACCCGTGCTTACACTGCTACATTTTCTTTACTATTAAAAGCATATTTCATAGGATTCCAAGCTTTCCCTACTAAGAGTTTAAATTAGAGAATAAAGGCTAAAATGATGAACATAAAGATAGCTATCTGATTTTTTTTTTCTCTCTCTTCAGTTTCATGTCCTTCAGCTACGCCTTAGCGCAGCCCAATTTACAGTATAAGGCCGGAAAGTCAGTACTAGGCACGCAGTTACAATAAGTACTGTTCTCACTTGTTCACTATAAGCTCCCTATTTCCTTCTTAAAAGTTGTTTTCAAAAGGATCTGCTTGCGTAATTGTGCAGCAGCAAGCCCTGGTAGCCTCAATCCCCAAGAATGTTTTCAATGACCTCTTCCTGCCCAGTTTTTCCATGAGAGAGAGAGAACTGTTGGGAAAGTGGGAGCCGACAGTGTTACCAGAGGGTAAAGGAGTAGACAGATGCAGAACAGAGATTAGCGTTTTAGGAAAAAAAAATTCTGTTCTTTTTCTTTTCTTTTTTTTCTCCCTGATGTTAGGATCGCTTTTAAAAAACACCCCCTCATTTTAACATTTCATGTCCTTTTGGTTGGCATGGGCCTTCCAGCAACAAAGTAGACCCTAATTTTAGAGGTGAGAATATTAAAGCAGAGGAACGGGCGCGTCTCACCCACACAATGGCTGCCGGCATCAAACCCAGGCTGTGGATCAATCCTGTGAAGCTATGAAGAGGCTGGGTAGCTTTGCAGTGACAGCATGAGTCAACATGGCCATTTGCACGACAGATAAGTAAGTGCAAACAAAGGGTGGGAGGGCAGTAGCCAGAGCATCAAAAATGAGATGTCTGCTGCTGAGGGGAGCCGAGCTCACTAGTGCAAACACATACCTGTACCACATGTGGAGCAAATCAAGATTTGTTTATTTACAGTATCGGTTTTGGTTATGGAGAGCTCTTCAAAAACCTAAGGGCAAAATGACCTTGAGAAGTTCACATTATTAAGAATTAATTATTACCCTCTGACAGACCCCATTTATCACCATGAAAACCAGATACTTTAATTAGAGCACTTCTGGCATCGGAGCAAACCTGTTCCCTTCATGTTAGATTTTGGTTTAGATTTTGTTCCCAGAGGGAGCACAGGAATTCTTAAATGTACCAAAGAGCAGTTTAAAGATTTTCCACTACGATGAGTTTAAAAGTTTTGGGTTTTTTGTCCCTGAATCAAGCTCCATAATAACCTCCATAATCAAAGAATTATCTTTGCTAGTGACAGACAAAATTAATAACCAGAGTTTYGGTTTTTACCTGCTTGTCACCTACAGCGGTGACACTGAGGACCACGGGGTAGATTATTCAGCAATTAACATTATGTGATGTTGCTGAATGCAGCGTATTTCCTGTAGCTTAAAAACATGCCACGCTGTGGCAACGCAGAGTAGGCAGCTTTTAAAGTTTGGATTAAATCTAAGTGGAAGTCTCCCATGACTAGTTCAACTTCTGCCATTACCTTATGTATTGTGATAACGGTGTAATGCAAGGTAGGGATTTAAAAGGACAAGAACATAAATCTTTCTTTGAGATTGATGACATTTTGCTCACTGCCTGTGCGTCAAGAGGACGGAGGGAGCTTGCTGTGTTGCAATTTCCCACCCTACTCCTAGTAGGAGTGCAAAATGAAAACTTTACACTTGGATCAAACCCTGTATTTATCTTCAGGACAAAATTTCCCATCAGATTAAGACCTGCAAAATTTGGTCCCATAGGGAAGAACTCAGGAGACCTCAGTAACATCCTGAGGAGCCCTTACCACTTTGTTAGCCACCATCAGCTGCAAAGTCCCCACCATCGCTTTGGTCGCATTTTTCCCTGGATAGGAAAAAAAAAATCCGTGCAAATACGATGCCCCAGTGCTCCGTACTCTTAACTATTCACCCCAAATGGTCTGCCTCTTTAAATGAAGCACAGGCTGGAACACGCTATCTGCTTCTCAGAAAGCCGAAGGTGGATGTGTGCCAGGGATTTGTGCAGCTTCCTGGCTTTGCTGATAAAGAAGGGCCACTGCGAGGTAAACCTCTGCTCTCTTCCAACACGTTTCTCTGCGGCTGCCCAGAAACAAGGGACCCGAGAAGACAAGGAAAACACGGAGACCGCGGCACCAGAGCCCACTGCCTGCGCAGGAGGAGGCCTCTGAAGAGTTTGCACGCTTCTACATTTAGAAATGTGAGCTTCGAGCCCCGGCATTTGCATCAGCGGGTGGAAAGTATGAGAAAGCACATCTAATGCTGAAAGTTAACGATAGCATTTGACCATGTTAACCAGTAAATGACAAGGCAGGGTCATGGGAGTTAATTATTCAAGTAAGTGACTGCTAAAAGAAATGTTTAAGAAATGCTGGTAGTTTGCACTGACTGCAATGGAAGGTGACTAATCATTTCAAAGTTTAACCTTGACAGCTCTAAGCAGACCCTTCTCGCTCTTTTTCTGGTTTTGTTTATTAAATCAATATTGTCTACCTCGCAGGCAGAACATTAAAGGTTTTGCAGCAAAAAAAACCCCAAGCTGGCTAGAAGGGCACCTGTGACATGAAGTCAAGAGCTTCAGGAGAGAAGCAATCTGGTTTAGAGGGGTTCAGCTTTGGGAGAAGGGGGCTCTCACCTCAGCTCCCGACCTCCCGTGTGATGTGGGGCCGCTCTCCTYGCCTCTCGGGACTCGTGTATTTAGGTTATAACCTCTCCGGGGCAAACTCTACCTTGTTTGTATGGTGCCAAGCACAATCAGGCCCTGCTCGCCGCTGATATCCCTCAGCACTGCCATGATATAAATGCTAACGAAGAGAGACCGCTCGTACCTGCGTAGCCCCAACTGAATCCACCACTTAAAAAATTTCATTATTTTTTTGGTGCCCGGATAATTTAAAAAACTCCCAGGCAAAATACAATTACTGCCCTGCCATAACCGCTAAGCTTCTGTGGGACATAGCTGCATAATTTTAAGAGCCAAACATTCCACTAGACCTCTTTGTTTCAACAATCAAATACCAGAGAGGGAGGTAATACTGACAATGTGTTTTTCTTCTTATGTATGCTGAACTGCTTTACAACTTCTCATACTGATAGATGAGTCTACAACACGAAAAGAAAGGCAAGTATATGCTAACATTTTATAACAACAGTACAGCATATATACAGCACTTCTCATCCCAAGTGTACTTAAATCGGACATACAGCTGTCACTTGACCTCTCAGGGAAGTGCAGCTATCTCCAGACTGGGACACAGCATGTGTTTAATAAACAATATTTGAGGTTTGGACATGGACAGGAATCATTTTTTCCCACTTACAGCTCTGGTAAGGATAAAGCAAAAAATAAAAGCACATTTAATGTGTATACACCTATTAAGATACTGAAACTAAGAGGAAGGCAGACTTGGAGAACCTAAATATCAAGAATATATTATAGAGGGTAAAAATGAAATTTGAGCTGGAAGATGAGAGGGCAACTAAGTGAACATTATTTTTTCTTGGGAAAAAAATGCCTTTGAGGTTATAATCTGGTTATTTAGAAGCCTGTCTTTACCCTTATCTGAAAACCAGAATGCCCAGTGTTACTTGTGCCCATTGCTGGGGTGGGCTCTGCACTGGAATACATCCTTTGGGAATACMTCAAAGGGAAGACTGCAAAATCCTCAGTAGTATTGCATATGGGAAAAAATTAATTCCTCAAGAGTAATTCATTCTTGATGTGTAGCATGAAATCATGGAGGTTGTGGGAGCTTCCTATTCTTCCTGCTCATGTTGTAGGGGTGCTAGAAAGGTTATCTTACTGGGTTCTCAAAGAGACAAGGAAGTCCACTGGTAAGATGGGTCAACGTGTAGGCATGGTCAACCCTTCATTAAATGTTGCCTTGCATCTGTTGCCCAAAATGGCTCTTCAGCAACAATCCACAGTCCCCTGGGTATATACTACAGTGATTACCCTTGTCACAAGTTTAAGTCCTGCTGCCTAGGGTATCATTGTCCCTGGAACTCCTGGAACAGCTTTCAGATGGTTGGCATGATCTAGAAATGGGCTTTCCTTCCTGCTAGTCCACCCTTTTGAGCACAGTTGCCACCTCTGCAAACAGACATGCACAGCTGGGAGAGAGAACATTCAGGCTGAACTTGAGGACAGTCTCAGGTAGCAGTCCTTGGCCGCCTAGCAGGGACCATGAAAGCTAAACTTCAGAACAAGCAAGTAAATAGAGATGTTCGTTTGGATAATMGAAGGACTTGTAAAGCTGGGTTACCACAGAGATTACTGGCAACACTCAGTGGCAGACATATGACCCATTCTACCAGAATACATGAGAAGACAGGAGACAGTCCAGGACCACGCTTGTGACTGAATGCCATTTTCTGTATTGATGGAGCGGTCCCAAATGTCATGGGGAGCTATGGCCAGGGGGAAGGAATCTCAGCCATGGCTAGAAAAAGTGTACTCAATGAGCAGGGCAAGGGTGGTGGGAGGCAGGGGGCATAAGTACAAAGAGAACCTTTCGTGCAACTCATACCTGAGAATAAATATGAAAGAACATAAAAAAAAATCTAAAGTTATCATTGCAAACAAGCCAGTGGCAAGTCAGCCTACATTAAGGGTAAGCTTGTAAGATAAGCATGTAAATTAAAGATTGCAGAAAGCAGACGTTTGCTTTTCAAGTCCCATTGCTCAAGTCAAGAACAATTTACTCTCCTGCGGTACTTGGACTGAGGCAGAGGGACGTGGTAAAGGCAGTGTGGGTGGTTCATAGTGTTCACTTTGCTTTGGCCTGGGAAGCTAGGAAGCCACAACTGTTCTTCGCTTGTAGACTTTTTGTTGCTCTAACCATGAATGTCCCTTTTGTGCTCCAACAATCCCATTTTTGTGTTTAGGAAGACAGTTTTTGACCCTTTCCTGGACTAGGGATGGAAGCCAACTGAAGCAGCAGGATGCTGTTCTTCCAAAAGTACTTTGTGGTGCTCTCTTTTGATGCCATCGCTGGCATCATGCAAGCCAGAGTGATTTCAAGCTACTTTGCTAATTTGCCTTCATCAACCTATACCAATGGTGATAACCACTGCTTATAATATATTTTTTCAATCTTCCCTGCACCATTCTTGCACTCCTTCCCTAGGAATAATTTCAGCTGGTGGTTATAGATCTTCAGCTCAACATTATGTGTCCCAGAGCAAGCAGAGGGGATGAAGAGAGGCTCTGCACCATCCTCTCTTGATGCCAGCCTGCTTATTTTTCAGAGTATCTTTATGGGGAAACTTTCAGTCAGTTTTGAGTTTTCCTTCCTTCTGTAAACCTACAGGTTTTAGATAGTGTGGCAGTGGTACATACTGTCAGATAAGTGTTGGTACTTAGATGTGCCTGAGCTCCCTTTATAGTCATTGGACATAATTCAGGGGCAAGAGTCGCATATTTAGTGCATTTTTAGGAACTGCAAGGTATCCACAGTTCTGTCTACCTGTCTAGCCTCCAGCTGCCACTGTGGAAGGGTCTTCTGTGGGTCAGTCCTGGGTCACATCTGCCACCTTCACGTGGATATCTTGGATACCATAAGTGATCTCAAACAGCACTAGATCCTTATCTGTGGACAAATAAATTAAGCTCCTATCTCACATCATCTAGCTCTGTCTATATTTACTGGTAAGAGAGAGGTGTCTGTTTATCTCACCTATCTGAGAATGGGCTGGTGTGCCCCCCAGGGGATTCCTGTCTCTATCCATTGATTTAATAGGAATTTAGGTGAGTAGATGAGGTGCAATGACTGATTTTTAGATGGCTATAGTAAGATGAAATGAATCCCATCCATACTGGCACATGATTAATGTTGGAACAGTAAGCACCTTGCACTTTGCTCTTATATGTCATAATAATTTTGGTTAGATTTAATGTGTTTTAAAAAGTGTTCCTGCTTTTATTAAATTGATCCTTGTTAATTATAATCCAATAAATTTTAGAAGAGGCTTTAAAGGGTAATGATTTATGCATCTATGTTCAAAAACCAGAAATATCAGACAGCAAGCCAGCAAACTCCTACTGAATTCAGAACATGCCTTTGAGAAGTGATTTCAAATCCCTATGCAAGTCAAATAGAGGGAGAAGTATGTACAAGACATACTGCTATATTGCGACAAACCATAAAGAAGCTTTCAGCTATATAGCATCTTGACAGGCTGTTCAAAATCAAGTGTTTAACCTCACTCTTTACCTTGATAATCAGGTTTCCCTCTTTGCTTCACACGTATATTATGTCATACTTAACGTACAAAAGAAAAAAAAAGGTAATATTTTCTTTATTGAGAGCCAACTTTGTTGTGATGCACCCCATCACTCTTCTTGTCTTCTATTATAAGAAAAGCATCCTGTACTTGCTTGTATACCAGATCTTTCCTAGCAGTAGTCCTGATATCCCTGAATAGGGATTTATGAGGCCAGGAAGCAAAGTGTAGTCTTGCCCCTCAAGAATAACTGCTAGTGTGTTAATCTGCCAAAAAAAAAAAAAAAAAGAAAAAAAAGAAAAAAAACCCTCAAACATAACATTTTTTGCTTAAGTCCTGCCTCTCTAAAGATATGGGCTTTAATTCCTCTGAGCAGTGTTCACGTTAGTGACACAACCTCAATGATCCATTAATGCTCATAAAACTCCGTAACAGTACTCAAAAAGTATTTATAGACTCAAAAATAGAAGTCAGGGCATATCCCTACCATAAACAACACCTTTTTAGCAATGCTCATTCCACAGATTTATTTGTTTCTTGCTCAGTCACACCTAGCATGGTAGTCCTTCTGGACAACACATACCTACAAGACCTGGTGATTTTCATGCATTATCTATATCATCTACTTCTCTTAGATTACCCTTTTCTGATCACTATTCAAACAGCTGCTGCAGTTACTGAATTTCTCCTGGTATATCCCACTGAGCTGCTGTGTCTCACAAGAATTCTCCGGTCTGCTGAGGAGCTGCATGTGAGATGCTAGAAGGAATGAGGAACGGTGCAGGGAAATGTCTGAAATGTCTAAAATGTCTAAAAAACCCAAGGAAAATCAAATTCTATCAGATAAAATAAAAGTACCTGTGCAAACTTGGCTCCGAGTTCTCACAGTTCTCTTAGTGCACTACTGGTATTTCACAACTYGTTACAAAAACACCTCAGACAGGGCACTGCGAGGAAGTGAATGGTGACACTTGTCCGTAATGTCTTGAACTTTTTCTGAAGATGCACGTCGTGGGCATAGGCGGCGTGCACGCTGTTTGCAGCAATGTTGGTGGCTGCATGCTACCAATAAAACTGTCAAGGTACAGAAATGGACTGAGTTGGTTTCTGTTACTGTTGTTTTTCTGAGTTAGGGAAATATAGGACCCGGGACTACTTCCACTGACTAAAATGACAGCAAGAATCAGGAAAAAATAAGCTGATAGACACGATTATAATTGTATTTCCTCTCAGAACCAGTTATCTGTTGTACCGCTCCTAAGATAAAGGTGTAGCCTATGTACATAGTAAACAGCAGGAAGAAACAGGTGAAATATTTGGGGCTAATTACATGCTGAATGTGTCAACTACAGAAATATTGGGATGAATTTCAGAAGCACTGCTACACATTGGKTTTGATTGTGTCACTCTTCAGCATTTCTCTAGATCAAATGTCCTCAAATCACTGTATTTCCTGAGTAGATACCAGCCTTTATGCCCAAATTCAGTGAAGGAATAGTAAGTGTAGCACAGGAAAGTGATTTTTTACTTCAGTTGATCACCAATTTACACATGTACCCTGTGCTGTATTTATTCTTATAGCAAAAAATTGTCTAAAAACAGCCATTACTAGCAATAGGAACTCTGGATGAAGGGACCAGCTTAAAGAAAATCTGAGAATGAATGTGTCTTTTGAAAGCACCTATGCTATTCAAAGGTCAGGCACATGCTGCTCTTTCCTTGCTTCTTAATAACGAAGCAGTAAGCTTGTTTCACGGTAACAATAATAGCCACTGTACCAAATTCAATCCAGCACTCTCCATACAGTGATACTGACATCTGACGATACTTGTGACAGATTATTATGGTCCTCCATCATCAAAGTGCAGTAAAAATTCAAGGCTGCAGTAAAAATTAATCCGGCCATGAAACTGGCCTATAGTTATTTCCCCCCCCCAACTACTGCAACATTGATGTATACAAGTCATCAGACCTGACTTCGTGAGGGTATTAGATGTACATAAAGCTTGCCGAGAGAAACAGAGGGTTGCTACAAAATATTCAGAAACTTCAGGTGCATCTTTTTACATCTCCTGTGTCATTACAGACAGTACCGTGAGTAAGYGACTTAGCAATATCTAGGATGTTTTGAAAACCTACTACCAGTGAGCTGGTAATAACATTTCACCTCTCCTACGGAGACTACTGATTCAAAGTCTGGCCTGAGTCAATCTGACCAAGAAAATGATTCTAATTTAATTGCTGATTTGAAATAAGTCAGTAGTTTTAGTGAAAACCCTAAGGATGAAAGTCTTCATTACAAAACCACAGCCATCCCTAGGACTCCCCTGGATCCTCCGAAAAGGCGAAGGAACTGAATACCTAGAAGAAGAAACTGGTCGTTGGCATCAAGCCAGGGAAAAGCTAGGGACGCTGTGTGGTGCTGCTGGTGGCAGGGCAGCRTAAGAAGGTGTATCTCCTGTCGACGGAAGACTTCAGTCTGGGACTTATCAAAGGGACTAATACTACATTCATTCAGTAAAATACTGATTTGGAGGTCAAAAAAAGTACTGTCTCCTGCTAAGGAGAGGAATATAAATACAAACATAAAGGGTTGTAAACTATATCCTTGGGTTTTGCCTCGTTCGCTTAATCGCGTTTGTATTCTCAGTTTGTAGAGCATCTGTATAATCCATACATGGTAATAATTTCCTGCACTAACTTTAGTACGCACAGTGCTGCAGAAGTTGAACAAACCTCGTCGATCACAGAACACAGGAAAACCTGTTGGCGGAACAAATTTGCTGCATGCTTTAATTGTAGTCAAAGAGGCCTAGCTTCCCCCAGATTTTCATGGTTTGTTGTTCAACCAGAACGTCTTCCATACATCTGAAATTTGCTCCAGGTTATGTGATGTTTTGTGGTCCGTCACAACATGGCATATTACCAATTGATACTACATAATCCACGATGAAAATATGCCCTTAATGCTCCATGACAAATGGAAAGAATTTGGGTATCTTATTTAAAACAGTAGAGGGGAAATGGAATACAGCCCAGCTCTGTAGTTTGAATTTATCCTTTYGTTAAAGGGAAAGGGGTATACAAGTAAAAGGTATCCAAAACTTTAATTATTCATAAGAGGGAGTCAATGGCTTAAGCTTTTCTGAGTTGGCTTGCCCATTTTTTTAACTGCTTCCTACCCATACTTATTTCTATAATAAATGTGCCAGTATAATTTTGGATATGCTTTTATGATATTAAAATAGGCCTTCTGGAAAACTCATTTAGCATTTGAGTATAACACTTCTATAGAATTAGAAAAACAGAACAGAAAAACTTGCCCTTTTGAAATCAGTGAAAACAGCCCTTCTGACTACTTGAGACTGCAGTTGCACCATTTTTTTATTTTCTTTTAACATTCCACAGCATGACAGATGCAATGCCAACACAAAGAAAGGTATATGGTCTCTACTCCAAACAGCAAGCATTGCCAAAGAGAAAATTTTCTATTATATTCTATGAACTAGTTTCAATCTCTATGGCCATGTGGTTTTTAATAAATTCTACAGGCTTTTAAAATGTTATCCATAGATTCTCTCACTCTAATTACTTTTAAAAATCTATCATCCTTTTCCAGGGATCTGCTTATTAATATTAACATTATAGCATTAATACTTTTTGGTTCAGACTTGTTTATAAGTAGTACAGTGTGACAGTACTGTAGGAGAATCACTAATTATAATTTTAAATGTATCCAAATATTTTGAAAAAGAAATAAATAGATTTGATTACTGTATATGATCTACTTAATGCACCTGTAAGTAGATGTTTAAATACTCTGCATTTGCAACTGGAATTGAGCCTTTTTATCCTACCTGCAGCTGGGCTACAAACTGAGTGCATAAATAACAGGTGTTCTAGTTTCAGTGACTTATTTCTCAGCTTCCTCAGGGACAGTTAAGCCACTAAATATTTCTCGTATGCGTCTTACAATGTAGAGTCTCAAATCAAAACCCTGTCATTGTGGGATGCCTCATGTTGAGATTAACCATTCTCTTATTTGAAGATTTTTCTTCTGGATCAGCGGCTGGCTCTTCTGGAATGGCCAATGTTCATGGCTGATACTAAACAGGCACAAAAATATCTCATTTTCTTTCACCAAAATTTGACTTTGTTTTCCTGATGCTGCACAATGCGTTTTAATTAAAAGGTTTTAAGGATCTGAAGTGAGAGAGAGCCTGGAAGCTATTCTACATTCTTCTGTGCATTTCAGTTCTTCCCTTTTCTTCCCTCCTCTCCTTCCACCATGTCCAAGACAGACTGCATTGCATCAGTGCGGTGGCAGATGACCAACAGTGCTACATTTAGCTGTTTGTAATAAACATTCCCTGAAGGATGGGAAATATTTCTACCTTGGGAACTAAGTACGATGCTTTTTTTTTTTTCCCCTGCCTGCATGAGCAAGAGACAAGAACTGAAAATCAACCCCAGGAATCTTGCATGACTCTGCAAAACATTACCATTAAAAATAATTGTCACTGGTACAGCTGGGATTATTTGTACTCATATAAATTCACCTTTGCTGACTGAAGTTTTAATTATTGCATTTTGAGGCAGACTTTTTCATATAGTAATACAGTTGAAGACATTTCAAGATCGTAATTAACTGGAAGACATAACATTGACTAAGGACCAAAACCAACTCAAAATCAATACGAAACATGGATACCTCATGGGACCAAAAAAGTAACTGTAAGAGAGTATTCTTCACAGAGTAGGTACATTCCTAGATGGTTTTGGCCCCTATGCTGTTGAAATTATTATCACAGATCCCTAAAGACAAAAATATTGCCCCTAAACTCTGTAGAAGACTAAAAGATTAGGGGAGTGACCAGTCAGTATCATGGAGAACTCTGTACAGCTTGGTAAATAGTTTAATAAAACTACTCGTATTTCAACACGGTGACAGGAAAACTCATTCATTTACAAATAATGGGGGAAGAAATGAATCTGAAGAAGCTTGTGAGAAATAAATCAGGTGAACACGCTCTCCCATTGTAATGCAATGCTTACATGTAACCCAGGAATTTTGTACTCGGAAAGTGCAGGAAGGCTACATACTGCTGTGTTTCATCCTCCTCGAATACTAAGCCCAGCTTTGGTGTCTACAATTTCATATGGATTTTGAAAAATCAAAGACATTTCAGACAAGGTCCTCAAGGATAAATAAAATGGAAACTCTTCCTCATGGAACTCATGGAATAAACTACTTAAGGCATTGAAGACAGAAGTGAAAAATTACCTAAGTACCTACCTGGAGAACAGGAATTCAGTAATAATGGGCTCTTTGATCTCACAAATAAAGGTGTAACATGTTCTGAAGGTTCAAAAGGGCTGTTTTCACTGATTTCAAAAGGGCAAGGTTTTCTGTTCCAGCAGAGCGGCAGAGATATGGTCAGAATTGAAAGTGATAGGATTGAAATTTCATCAGTTTGGGGGTCTTCAAGAAAAGGCTTCCATCCCTTATGATGGCTGATGATTTCCATGCATGAGGTAGCTGACTATGGTGAGAAGGACATGGTTCTTTCAACTGCAAAAGGAAAAAGCCTTATGAACAGGCTATTATATTGGAACTCGGACACTTCTTACAGAAGCACAGTTAGAGCATCTCACCTGGATGCTGAAATTGATTAATTCATAGGAACTTTTGAAGTTAGACCTCTCAAAGAAACTGAAATGAGAGTGAGGCCTTGAAACATAAAATGCTCACATGTATTTATCATGTTCACCAAGTCTCCAGTGGAGCAACGAGCCCGACTGAAAGGTTTCTTTGTGTTAGTCAGCAGTGTCAGGTCGAGATGGCAGTCCAGTGACCATCAGGCATATGCGAGGCCACAGGCCAGGTGTGAGGTCAATCCAGGATGGCCAAGCAACAAGTCAGGCCCAGTTGGGCAGAGGGACATCTCCAGCGTAGCCCAGGGCAGGGCTGGGTGCCCGGGGCTGAGCTGAAATGGGGCCCTTGGGCCATGGACAGGGTGTGGGGGGAGGCCCCAGGCGAGGCTGGTCAAGGCCAGTAAGGCCCTTTGGGGCCTGGACGGCAGCCTCATAAGGCTCAGCAATTAACATTTGTTTTGGTTTATGCCAGAGACCTTCTCAGGAAAGATGTCCTCAGCACGATGGCATTTTCTGGCAAGATTGCTAATCTGTATCTCTTACTACCATTTGTGAAAAGGGGTCACCCATCCTTTCACAGTATAGATGAAGAGTGATGTTCTCATACAAGCATGACATTGTCTTCTGAGACCATTATTCCCTGATGCATAGCATCAGTTTATGAAGTGATGACAGCTCTTGGGTCATGAGATCATATCAGGCTTTTTAATCTGCCATACTCCTTTCTTTATACAGCAGACATCAGGTTTTAGCAGTTTCCAGTATCCTGTCAAGTAAAATGTCAATGGATGACAACCTAAATTTAATCATTGCCCTTCTGTAATTTAATCTAAATACAGATGAGTCTGGTTCTGCAGGTTATTTTACAGTGTTTTGTTATTTTGATATTGTTTTCTAACAACACTTTAGATCTGAGATAACAAGGATTGGCAGTTACATGATTCCATTCCCCACACAAATCTGTAAGTTATCTACTAATTTTTGTGGCTTGCGTTTCGTTCTTTCTACACCAGAAAATAATTTGTTATGCCTAATTGCCTACTTAGTTGCAATATTTTCTAGTAAAGCTATCTTAAGAAAGTGAAAATAGGAAGCTAGGACAAATACTAGTCTTCTTCAGCCAGCATAAACAAACCTACGCCTACCTTGCTTCAGGGGTCCAACAATATCTGTGGTGCCAATACGAGCTCTTTCATTTGCCTTGGCCTGTATTTTTGGCATATGCAACAAATTTAAAAATACTTCCTTTTCATTTCTTTTATTTCCAATACCTAAGTTCCCTTTTTGTAGCTTTTGAAATAGTTTTTGTGCAAGATCTTGGAAACATTATTTTAGCGTATTTAGAGAAAATCTCATCTAGTATTGTGACAACCATCCATAAATCAATAGCAATAGCTGGGAATATGCTATTATTATATCATTATTATTTTATATTTTTATTTTAGATATCGTAATACAACAGTGGTATTAGTACTTTCCTTAGTATCTCACTCCCACCAGTAATCCAAATTGCATCTGAGATCAGACAGTTTGATATTTTTTCTTTACCAGGTCAACAGACACATAGTCTGCCTTTAGACTTTGCTCTGTTGCACTTTTGCCAAACCTCCATGCCAGGGATGTCTGACCTTTTGAATCAGGGCTGGATACCTGTTCTGGAAACCTCTGCAGTTTGCTCTCTGACACTACTCTCCTGTGTCTCATGGATGCAGCAGCAGCTCACAGGACTAAATACCTGGTAATGCGTAAATGCATTTCCGAAATGTTAAAAATACTGTTGTGACCAGACTAAATTGTCAGTTGCAGAGCCTTTCTATTGAGAATATACAAACCAATGCATTTTTCCCCAGATGTGAATTCAATCTTAAATCATATATGTATAGCTGAAAAAAAGGAGTATCTGTTCTCCAAGGTGTAGAAAGCGTGTTTGTGAAGTGGTTTTGGCAATGGCAAGAAGTGGTTTATGCTTAGCTTCCATCCACACCTCATAAATAATGTTCTCACTAATAAAGACAAAAACTTTCTACACCTAATTACTAAAGCCAAAGAGTCCCTCTCCATTTGCTCTCATCACCATTCTGCAGTTGTTAGCCTCTCTGAGGCAGTGATCTCTAGTTTTGACAATACAGTTATGAGAAACATGAAAAAAAAGTACCTTCCGGCTTGTTAAGGCACATAGGTGATGGCCTCAGCTGTACTTTCATTTCCCTGTACATACTGTTGGGTTAGCTTCTTAATGCTATTTCCACTATATGAAATTTTTGTTTCTTTTTTCTTTATTCCAGAAGCCCTAACTCTTTTCAAAGCTGCCAGGAGTCACTTGTCAACCTACTGTTTTTCTCACATCAAAATTTCATCTATGTATACCTTAACAACCTCTAGACTGTCAGAAAGGTGTATTTCCATATGAAACATCTGTTAAAAACAACTCAGATGGTTATCCTCAAAAACAATGTTTCCTAATGGGGAGGAAAATGGTCAAAAAACTATTTTATTTTTTCACATCAAGTGCAGAAAAATATTTCCAACTCTTCTCTACAGAAATGTATACCCTAGTCTGTGGTGGAAAACATTCCCACTTTACAGGTTTCATTGTTTTGGACCTATAGAGAAATGAAAAATTCCACTGTTTTTTCCATTGTGCTTCCTGCTCTGGCGAGGAAGTTGCACCCATGCTACCTGTTGTTTCGTTTGCTTTCCTCCTGCAGAGCAGTAACTCTGTCCTGTTCCAAAGCAGCTTCTGTTTCAGGATGAAAAGTGTTCTCCCAGGAATTTGAACCTGAGGGCATAGGAGAGTGGCAAAAGGAAGGCAATGTGGTTTTCTCATCTATGTTCTGAAACCCACTGAGATCTTCCAAAGTCCTTGGAAGACCTACTCCAATGCTTTTGTCCTCTTCTTTCCAACCTAGTCTCTGTATGAGTGTTAAGTCCTACATCTTAATTATGTGTTGCTCATTTAAGTTACCCCTTCACTTAGCCCCTCAGCCCTGTAACTCAGCCCCTCAACTTCCCTTCTCACATAAAAGAAGAAAAAAACCCTCTAAAAGTGCAAGACTGTCTTGGCGGGCTTAAGACTTGACAGATAAAATCCAGCAAGTCTTGCTTCAGTTGTTGGAAAGTTTTCTCGTGTCTCCATTACCGTCACCAGTGTGGGGCTGGCACAAGGGAACATGTGCTTGTGCCTCTGCTGTGCTAACGCAAAGGCTGACAGCCAGCCTTAAATCACCAAGGAAAGTGGGCTTGAATAAGATACAATTCCTGTACTGAAGTAGATTGTGCATGGGCATACATTTCCTCCTGTCAATTCTGCTAAAGGGTGATAACCTCTTACAAAGAGACCATAACAAACAGCTGGGAAGCAGTAACATCTTAAAGCACCTGAACTGTTTGCTAAGCGAAGCTGAATGAAAGCCCTTAAATCAGTCACAAGTGCTTATACTTTTGTTTTTCGATTTTATTCTCGGTTTAAAAACAGATCACTCATATTTTTCATTTTTATATGGAGTAATATTTTCCTCAAATCTCTACAGTACTTCCATGGCCAGCCTCCTCTACTAACGTTAACTGAAAAGAATTAAAAACATTAAATGATTCTGAGCCAGCTCCTGTCAGAAGTAAAGTTAATTTTTGACTCTTCTTTGCTCCTGGCACTACTTGTCAATGGAGAAGAGCTACTTAAATCTTTCCTAGTTGTCTTCTACATTCATAGAGCTTTAACTCCAGTGGGACTTTTTGCTGGCTGGTCCATTTCTTCCTACGGGAATTTTTTAGTTCATTTTATTGCTGATACCACGTGTGATTCAGTGGTTACTCAGCACCAAATACTTTGCTGGAGTTCTGCTTCATTCAGCGTCTGAATTTAACTGTTCAGCACTTGCCACAATCCTCTGTACAGTTTCTGTGACCAGTGACCCAACTGGATCATACATAAGAACCTTTTAAAATACAGTTCCGACATTTTTCACTTCATAGCATCTGCATTCATTGACAAACTTTCTGAAAACTATCATGTTGCAACAGTAAAAGTGAAACTAGGATTTGACTTACCACTTTTCTGAGTTACCTTTGACATGTTGCAATTCATGGAGCTTTTTTTTTTTTATTTATTTCAGAAGGCAGGGACTTATGCTTTTGGAGGACAGAAGTATAAGTTCTGTTGACAGTCACTGTGTAGATCCAAGGGCTCATGAGTTGCTGCATGGTAACAACTGCGATGCTCCTAGACAGGCACTGATATATTACTATTGGTTTCTTGTTGAATGTGTTCCCCCAAGTGTAATTATGCACAGAACGTGCATACATTAAACCCATTCCAACCACTACATTTAGCCTCCTCAGCTCTTGTGAACAGACATGCAAAAAACACTCCAACACTTTTTCCTCACTCTTAAAAAGCCCCAGTATCTTTGCTTCCCACCTTTAAAGAAAATCAATGTTTGGCAGCTGTCTTATGTTTTTGCTATGTTCCTGATTTCCCTCTGTTTTTGGCATTGCCAACACATTCTGCAATATGCTGCAGTGCCCTTAATAACATTTTGGAACAGCCTCGCTAGAAATGCCAGTTCACAGAGGATTGAATTAGCATGCATCATCTACACAGTGTACAGTTACGAGTTTTGAGCCTTTCCCAGTATTTTATTGTTGATATTTCTTTTCAGATGGGTTATACTCATGTGAGGAATGTCCCAATTTTGTGACACGTTTCATTTTTTTGTTTTGCTCCTACATACTTTGGCTGAAACATTGCTGATGGCACGAAAAATTCTGCATTTCTTGACCGGCCAGGCGTATCGTTATGGTTATTATTTTAGTTCAGTTTCATGTTCCATTATTAATAAGTGTATTTGCCATACACAGGTTGGCTATCTCTGTTCTTTGGCACAATATCAATCATTTTCAGAGGCTGAAACTGGATTCTGAGCCTCCAGCTACCCAGATAAAAATAGGATCTGTAATTTGTCACAGGTGTTTGCTGGAACAATTCCAGCAATGGACACAACCCTAAAAATTGGAGGACAACACTAGATTTGCATGACATGGTGGGAACTCCCTCTACCACTACCTGGGATCTGTTTCTAGAGTACTACAGTTTGTGACCCTCTGTAACCATCTATGCTGACTTCTAGATGTCATTTGATGTTGCTGTTGTAAATATATCTTCATCTACCCTTGAGAATTTTGAAATCAAGTTTTTAAAACCTATTCCTTCCTCACATTATGCATTTTATCTTAGGAGCATTACACCAGGTGACAAAGAATCATGGATTTGCAGAATCAGGTAGGCTGGAAGGCACCTCTGGGAGACATCCCATCCATCCCCCTCCTCAGGCAGGGCTAATCAGGTCAGGTTGCTCACATGTGCGCAGCTGAGTCTTGAACACCTTCAAGGATGGAGTGTGTGTCCCACCGTGTCACTGGGTCTCTTCCAGTACTGGATCAACCTCATGGTAAAAAAAAAATCTTGTATCTAATTGAAATCTTCTATGTTCCCCCTTGTAGCCACTGCCTCTCATCCAGCTACTGTGCACCTCCAGGAAGAGTCTGGCTCTGTCTACGTCCTCTGACCAGGTAGTTGCAGACACAACTTTTAGCTGCAGATCTCCCCTTAGATCTCTCTTTTCCAGGCTAAACAGGTCCAGCACTTGCAGCCTTTCCTCACAGATCATGTGCCTTGGCTCCAGAGCAGCTTACTGGCCTCCTCAGGACTCAATCCAGTATGTCCATGTCTTTCATGTATTGGATACCCCCAAACCGGACACACTATTCCAGATGCAGTGTCACAAGTGCCAAATAGAGAAGGAGGATCACCCCCCCGGACCTGCTGGCTGCAGTCTTGCTAATACAGCCCAGGATGCTGTTGGCTTTCCCGGCCACAAGGTCACATTGCTGGCTCATGTTCAACTTTTCGTCCTTCAGGATTGCCAGGTCCACTTCAGAAAAGCTGTTTCCCAGACAGCCCACCCTCAGCCTGCATTGTTGCATGAGTTTATTCCATCCCACATGCAAGACTTTGTATTTGCCTTTGTTGAACTTCATGAAATTCCTGTCAGCCCATTGCTCCAGCCTGTCAAAGTCCCTCTGAATGGCAGCCCTGCTCTCCAGTGTGTTGACTGCTCCCGCCCCCAGTTTGGTGTCATCTGCAAAGTTGTTGAGAATGCACTCTGTCCCACCAGCCAGGTCATCAGTGAAGAGATTAAACACTGCTGGTCCCAGTATTGATCCCTGAGGGACACTACTAGTTACTGGCCACCATACAAGTTACTTTGCATCACTGATCACAACTTGTTGAGCCCAACAGTACAGCCAATTTTCCACTCACCTTATAATTCATTTATCTAACTCATATCTCACCAGTTTGGTGATAAGACGACTATGGCAGATTGTGTCAAAGGCTTGCTAGAGTCAAGGTATACAACACACACTGCCCTCCCCTTGTGCACAACATCATTATAGAAAAGAAATAAGGTTGGTCAGGTATTGTTTGCTCTTGATAAACCCATGCTGGTGGCTTGCAATCACCTTCTTGTCCTTCGTATGTTTAGAAATGGCTTCCAGGAGGATTTGCTCCATAACTGTCTCAGGGACTGAGGTGAGGCTAACCAGTCTGTAGTTACTTAGATGCTCCTTCTTGCCCTTCCTGAGGATGGGTGCAATGTTTGCCTTTTTGTAGTCATCAGGAACCTCTCCCCTTTGAAACTGCCATGACCTTTCAAAAGTGTTAGCAGCACCACAGTGACATTAGCCAGCTCCTCCAGCTCCCTTGGGTGCATCCCATCTGGTCCCATGTGAATGTCTAAGTGGGTGATGCGCTCCCCAACTCTATTTTTTCCTGCTGTGGGTACTGCTTCACACCTGCAGACTGCTAGGAGGCTCAGGGACCTGGGAGGCCAGAAGGCAGACCTGACCAATGAAAACTGAGGAAAAAAATGCATCAAGTACCTGAGCCTTTTCCATGTCCCTTGTCACAAGATTCCCTGCCCCACTGAGCAATGAGTCCACATTCTCATTAGTCTTCTTTCTGCTACTGACGTACTTATAGAAACCTTTCTTGTTGCCCTTTGCCTCCCTTTCGAGCTTCAACTCGAGTTGCACTCTGGCCTTCCTGACTGTACTCCCACATGCTTGAACAGCATCTGTTCATTCCTCCCTAGTAGTCTGTCCCTGCTTCCACCTTCTGTGTACTTCTTGTGTTTGAGCTCAGGCAGGAGCTCCATGTTCATCCATACTGGCCTTCTGCCATGCTTGCTAAACTTTCTGAACATTGTGCGCTGTTCTTGTGTTCTGAGGAGGCTGTCCTTGAAGATCAGCCAGCTCTCCTGGGGCCTTTTGCCCTGCAGCACAGTTTTCCATGAAAGCCTTTCCTGAACAGACCTAAATCTGCTCTTCTGAAGTCCAGGGCTATAATTCTACTGTTTATCTCGCTCACTTCTCTCAGGATCTTGAACTCTACAGTCTCACAGTTGCTGCAGCCAAAGCTGCCCTCGACCTTCAGATCTTCAATCAGTTCTTCCTTGTTTTTTGAGTAGCAGGTCTAATATCTTGTTGGTTCATTGATCACCTGAATCAAGAAACAGTTTTCAATACAGTCCCAAAATCTCATGTATTGTTTATGTCTGTCCATATTGCCCTTCCAGCAGATACTGGGGTGGTCAGAGTCATCTATGATCACCAGGGTCTGTCACTTTGAGGCTCTTCTCCATCTCTCCAGGATTGATCTACCTTCTCTTCTTGATCAAGTTGTATGTAGGGAAATCTACTACAACATTGCCTGTGCAGGTCCATCCCCTGATCCTTACTGTTGTGGAGAGGTAGAGTCAGCAGGTCTGGGAGCAGATGTCTGAGCTTTTGTGGTACTGGGGGGAAATGGTAGGCCATTAGTATGGTATCACATGCCAGAGCACTTCATTGAGAAGTTGTCAGCATTATCAGCACTTCACCATTCATTGATGCTGGCAGGCACCAACTGAGATGGAAAACAGAGGCTACAGAGTAACAGTGATATTAGCACTGGTGGGACTCAGCTCCAGGTTATGACATCTAAATTTAAGTGTGTGGTTATATACGTGGGGCCAGTGTCTAATCTCAAAGTATGAATGAGGGTTTTATCTGCAGCTTGGTGCTCCTCACTTCTAGGTAAGGCAGCTGAAATATGGCTGTGGAGATCGGCTACCTTTCATCAGTGAAAAAAGGAAAAGATCCCTACAGCTGCAAGATGCTAACTAATAAAATGCTCGCTCTAGACCAGTAAGCGTTTGAGAATCCCTAAGAAGCAGCTACAGAGAGCCTTGCTGGAAAAAGTCCCATGAGAGGTGGGTACCCCTACAAAGGGGAGAGTTTGTACTGAGCTGGGGCCATCCAAGGCCCCCAAGCGTAGAGCTGGTTTGATACCACACACTGCTATAGCAACGTAACTGGAGCCATTCAAGATGATTCAGGCATTTAAGTCTATACATAGATGATTGCAAAGAGATTTAAAATCTAATGGCAAAAAAAGCTTTTACTAGCAATAATGGATATGGATCTAAGTTTCTCTTCCAAAGCTCAGTAGTATTTATACCTTCAGGTACATTATAAGACAATATATGTATTGCTATGTTGCACTATCTTTTATTGCAGGAGAAATTAATTCCCATGTTTTAAAATTTCTTTTAAAATTCTTTACATTCTCCAGAATGTTAAACAATAATATTAAAGTTTCAGACAGTATTTTTCTTTCAGGTAAGTGCCACAGGCCTAGATACAACAGATTTTTTTCTCTCTCAGGGGTCAGTCAAGATTTTATAGGTCACATATGAACTTCTTATACTGTTTTTTTTCTTTCTACTCCAAATCTATGTGTATTTGTTTTTTCTTCTGCCTCAGACATCTCCTTGTTACATAAGGCAGGAAAAAACTTGGCAAAGCTGATGTTTCTTGTTATCTGTCTCTCTGTTTTAGCCTCTCTACTCCTTCATTGTTTGCAGTTGCTTATGTGGTCTCTCTTCCTCAACTCCTACAACACCTGGTCAATCTCCAATTACCTGCCCAGCTCCTTGGCCTTTACTTCTGCTTGCTGTTTGCTTCAACAAGCAAGCCAGCTGCTTTCTCCTAAGATTATTTCACTAACCCCATGAAATCCACCCTCAGCTTATCAAGGGTGATAAATGCTTCTCACTCTGTCTATATGTTGTTGTTGAGAACAACTATTCCTGGGCATTCCTGTAAACCTGCCGGTCTTGTTCTCACCTTCTGGCAGCCTGGCTGAATTCAGGCCTTTTCCCCATCCTTTTCCTTGATTATTCAGGACTTGGCTTTTTGATGGTGCTGGCTGCCCACAGTCCTCACTATTTCAATGTAAAGTTCTGATCATTCAGATATTTTGGAAGTCAGGATACTGATCCTACAATTCATAATTTCTCCAGCCAACACAGGGCACACGTATATGTGCACGGAATTGAGCCCTTTAAAACAAAGAAAGGTTTGTATGTAAAGGGAAGTACATTTTTAGGTGCATTGCTATATCCATTACAATAACAGAAATGATTCTCATGCTTGATTATCACAAAAGCTAGCAAGTGCCTTTTCCACTGGAATCCACAGTAGTAGTATTTCTGAAATACACTTTTGCAAAATTTCATGATCCAGTATATGACAGTTACTACCAGCAACTGTAAAATATGAAGCTCTTTCACAAAACCCATACTAGTACCAAATGACATTCTATCTACTGTATGTACTGTAAAATCACCCTTTGTGATTGTGGATAATAACAGGGTTTTACTGTGCAGGTGGTTTATGTTGTCAGCAAGAACTCATGATAAAAACACAACATTAAGATCAGGCTGACATTAGGAATGAATGTAGATTGTCAAGTACAATCTGGCAGCTAACTTAAATCACAAAAACTAATTGAATCACATTTTTCTCGCCTGTTGTGGGTGTTTACATAATAGTATGTCCCTCAATCTGCTGAACCCCAGTTTACTTTCTCGTCTTGGTGGTTCAGAAATTGTCTTGGCAAGGAGGGTGTCAGAGGGGCATGTCCATGTTAATTCAGCCAAATCACACTCCTCCCTCCCAAAAACAGAGTAAAGGGTCTGGGGAAAGACCATTCTGAGATCTCGACTGCTATAAAGAGGAGCAATGATACCTTTGCATTCCTGTGTGGAGGACATATGACTGATGCCTAGGAAGAGCCTGGCTAGCTCTCACAGTTGTAGGTAACTGGCCAAAATGTTACCTTGCCATAGTTTACAGAAGCTGCAGCGTTAACTTCAGCTAAATCTCAGTTTGGGATTTTTTAAAAAATTATTTTATATGGTTTGTTTTACTCATGTAGCTGATTATGTAAATGTGTAAGCTAATATCCAATACTGCTTCCTATTAAAAAACCTCACAACAAAACCAACCAGCTTGACTCCTGATTGGCTCATCTGTGTCATGAATATATCACGTGCTTTCTATAGTACCTCCCTCCAAAAATCACACAGCCTGGACTGCTGCTGATAGCTTTACTTTGTGTCTCCTTACAGAAGAGCAAGCCCCATTTATTTCAATGATGCCACCTCTGGACAGAGATGTACTCGATATAAATTAAGCTATCCAAAACCTGCCTCACTGACATGGTTAATAATTTATTGCAGGCTTTCAGTGCATCCTTCTCATAGAATCAAAGACAAGCTCCTATAACATGAAACTTAGGACCGTACAGAGAAATTTCCAGCATGTCTTGCAAGCACTTTCAGAACATCTGTAACAAAAGGTATGAGGCTATTATAGTGGTTCTTTACAGAAAATATATAGTGCACACACTAACTGATGCAGGTACAGGTAATTAAGTTGGCCAAGTTCTGTTCTCATGTATTCCAGCAAAATCGTAATAATTTCACTCATTTCAGTAGGCTTCCTCTAGTCTTGAATATTGTAAAGGAGAATTTGAGCACTGTGTATGCGTTACAAATGCAGATTCATTACTGTCAGAAAATGACATTAGTGTAGTGTCTGAAAATGACTTCCTCATTTGTGAAGCCTGCCTTGCCAGGAAGATATTTACTTTAAACAAAACCCAAACTTGGAGCCGAAGATTTCTCATGCTCAAATCTGTCAGCTTGAAAGACATCCTTTCTCAGTTTCCTTCCTCCCACCACATGCCCACTATATGTGAGTCTCACAGATTAGAAAATATTGCTCTGTACCATGGATTCATGACAAGTTTTTTTCATCCAAATTAACCTTTGCAAGCTCCATTACTTTCCTGTCAACTTGCCGGTTACTGTCATAATCAGATTTCTGAAGGCTTAGTTGTATTTGAGAGACACAAAACTGCAATGGGCATTGAATCACTCTAGCCAGAGCTCTGGAAGAAGAACGCTGTCATGAATATTGAGTGGGCACATGCTGATATATGCTACAAAACGGTGACGACAGAGGTCTCTATTTGTAGCTGTCCATCCTTGCTGGCTCATAGGGAGAAGTATGGTTGCTATCCTTCCTTGTCTCCACTTCTGTCACAATATGTAGGTAAACTGCTCCAGAAGCTTCTAACAGGGTTTAAAGCAAGAAATCCTGTTTGGAGAATATGTAAGCTAGGGAAGAGAAGTTCTACGTTAAACATCTAAATAGGTACCTCAACAAGCTGGCACTGAACAAGCAATTTTGCACCTTGCAAATCCTTCTTTTGCCCTCTGGTTCTTCAAATGCAGATTGAACATGAGCCTGAAGACAGCGAGGTGTTCAGTTGCCTCCGTGAACCGCCTGACAAAGCTTCTAAGAAGAACTGGGAATTTGATTCTATGAGAAGGCCTGGTTTTGTGACAAAGGAAAGAAGGTGGCAATTGCCAGCAGTCCAAGTGCCCTAAGGAGTCCTAAAGATAGGACTTCCAGGAAAACACACATTTGAATTTCTCTCCACCAGGCAAGTTTTCGTTCGTGAAGAAAAAACATTCTCTTGAAACGAGGTATGTTAATGATTATTGTGTGAATTAAACAGGCAATGACATCCTAGGAGCTTAGAAAGCTTAACTGTCAGTCATGTTAAAGGGTTACACTTAAAAGTACCGCAGGGCAGTCTGAAGTGATAAGAATGCGCTTGCCATCTCTTTGAAAAAATCAACAGATTGGGTTCCAAGCATTTCTACTGTTGTGAACCACAACTCTGATAATACTGTTGATTTCCATAATATATATGAGATATCTCCAACATACTGGTCACTGTATACTAAATAGCCAAGGACAAAGCTTATGGAGAAGATGGACACAAATTTAGTGTGCTTTGCTTGCGCTGTAACTTCTCTGTTACTAACCTAAGTTTCTTCAGATAAAGGGAGGGACATAACCATGGGCCTTCAGAGTCTGCTGAAACATCAAAGCACTGGCAAAGTTTTACTTGTTTAAGATCACATTGCAAACAGCTACAGTTAGTGTGTGGAAAACATTTATTATAAACATAGTGTTTGTAGTGGAAAGATGTTCTTTTGAAAAAATACCGGTTCTGACCATGAAAGCAAAAGGCAATATACAAATTGTGAGTTCGCTACAGAAAAAGGGATATCTGAAATTGTAAGCATTTTCTTATTCTTTTGACCATCTTTTATCTCACCAGAACTTACATCAGTGGATATGTTCACCACATCTCCATGAAAGTTCTTTTCAGTTTTTAACTTTGTATCCCTCTGCTTAGATTTATTTCAGATAATCGTAGCATTTTTTTAGATACTGTGCTTGAAGATTATTTTGTAAAACTGCTGGTTTTGTCAATCAGCAGTATTTCTTCTGACTTTCACAAATGTCAAACATATTTGAACTCCTACATTTTCTTTAAAATACAGGTTTTTAAGTAATGTTAAAAATAATTAGTCAGCTCGCACTGCTCAGTAACTGATTCAACTTAAAAATATATTTTTCGTACTTTGCTTAACATACATCTGCATCAGCCACAAATAGTATTTTTCTAGGTACTGAAGGTAGAGACTATAGGTTCTGCCGCCCATCCCAGTTGAGACATTCACTTATGTTCGGAAAAGACTCCATGCACAAAGTTTATGCCCGTCCTCTAATCCAAGACTTAGTTACATATTCAAACTGAATGCGGTACGGTTCTCAAAAAGGGTAATGAACGGAAGGTTTAAAGAGCTCCTTCCCTGACAAGAGAATCTCAGCGGGGGTTTCTGGGCTAAGGGACCACAGTCCCACGAAAGCACAAGGCGGTGCCCCGCTGCTGCTCTAGCCCTGAGGCCAGGCAGCATCACGCAGAGGGAGATTTTCAAATGATTAATAGGGAGCGGAGCTTTAGTGCCTAATTGATGTTTATACCTTTTGGGAAAAAAATCMCCTGCTGTCAGTATTGTCGACAACCTGGCTCAAATTTCTCTTTTCACAATAGCAAAAATGCTGCGAGGTCCACCTGAAGGAATCCCCTCTGGCAGAAATGATGCATAGGAAACAGGCAGTCCCTCAGCGTGCCAGCAATGATCCAGTTTGACCTATCGACAATCCAGATTAAAGGCTGTAATGTCCTGCTAATGCATTGCTCTCTACAAAACATTTTCCTATGCTGAGCGACCACTCCTTTGCTGGTCTGCAAAGCCAGTATTGTGCTGCCCTGCATCAGCACTCGGCACCTTTGGAAACTGTGCCTGTGGAAATGATTCTGAGGATCAATTACTCCCAGGAGAATTAATTCAGGATCTGATCCTGCCACGTCCTGCATGCCCTTGGCTCCCAACTTGGGAGATGCTCAGTGACAGGTAGAATTGGGAGACCTCAAGGCCTGCTCCTAGTCTCGCAAAAATCAGCTGCAGAACTTCAAATGCCTTGTGCAGTGAAGGATCGGAGTCTCCRTGGGAAGAAGAGGATACAAATGGGCAAACCTGTGATACCTTTGCACAAAAGATTCTTCAGTGCCACTGCGTAACGTGAAAATTCACCAGAAATTTTCTTCAGGCTTACAYACACAATAATTTTACACAGAGATTATAATAATGATGGCTAATAGCATGTCTCCAAAATACCATGTGTACAAAATACATAATGCTGAGATCAATGGTGAGTAAAAGCACTGAAATGACAGCCTTTCAGTTCAAACAAAGCATAGTATTAAAATTCTAGTGGGTGAGTTTGGAAACAAAAATCATCAGCTTCTGACTGATGTAGTCACCTCCCTGGCTGAGTGTCAAAATAGGTCAATAGAGCTTTCTTTTCACAATAGCTAGAAGTAAATGGGAACTTTGCTGTGTTCCAGCCTAGATGAGCAGGAAAAGAGACATTCTCACTGTCATGTAGCTTTTATATTTGTTACATGATACTCAGTGATATTAAATGACAGCTGGCAGGTTTTCAGCAAAGGAAGATACTCTTGTGCCTGAGGATGGCACCACCCCTTGCACGCTCGCACCTTGAACGTTATGGCCCAGCAATGTAAAACGCTGCAGCACCTCAAGGTTCAGCTCAGCCAAGCGTGGCAAGGTCAGTCAGCRGAGCAGGAGGAGGGCAGGGGAGGAAGGCGCGGGTGGAGATGGCAGCCTGACCATAACCGGAGCGACCAGGGCTCAGTTTCTAATGGCAACAATCTCAAAAGCTTCTCTGTGCACAGCTTCATAATTAAGTGCAAAATAAAAGTGCTGTGCTGCGAAGAGTGCATCCTCCCTTACAAATTCTGACTTCATTTTCAGACCTGGTAGTCTATTAAGTAATTCAGTCTGAAAATTCCTAACACTTAAGCGGGGACTGTGAAACTAAGACATGGTCCGGGTCTCAATACTGTTAAACACAGTGATTTCCTTCACCAACTATTGCTTGTGATCACTGTGTTCCTACTACTTGGAACCACATTTCCATGTTAATACATTGCTAGGACATTATCTAAATGCATGTCTAGCTTCATTGTAAAAACCAAGACAAACTTGATCAGAATAATAGATTACAATCACAGAATCTGTGCACAGAAGGAAAAGGTGTAAGTGGAACGAAGGTCAAAAAAAGTGCAACGTCTTTTTAAAACTTGCAGCAGACTTTTTCCCTAACATGGAAAATAATCCTTTCAAAAATAGGCTCTCAGCCATACAACAAATCTGCAACAAAGCAAGGCTACCAGCAAAACTCAGTGTTTTTATAGGAAAGACAGAACTCACACCTTAGTACCTGAACGAAAAAGTAATACCCTAGAACATCTAAACGACTAGATATTATTCATCATAATGCTTTCATGATGAGAATCAGTACAAATGCATTTGCTGTGCTTCCAAACATCGGTGGGAATGTTGATGTTTATATCAGTGTAACAGAGATTTGTATATTTTTCCTTACAGCAAACTATTATTTTTAAAACAGGGTAGGAACAGGAAACAGGAAAGCAGACATCTGAAAAAAGGGTTGACCTATTATCTGGTTTATAGCTATTGCTATTTTTGTGCATTTGGAGAGAATTATATATAATCTATATTAGAGTGAGATTTTAACTTCTTTATGCACAACATGATTTTATGAATAGTGGATTCCACCCTGTTACAAATGCTACCAGAACTGTTCTCTGTGTGCTCTGGGCAAACGTGTTTCAGTGTTGGGTGGGTTAGTGTACTAAACGAGGTGTGGTTCAGAGAGAGGTTAATGCAAAGGTTACTGCTGCGATTTGAATTCCTCAGAGTATAGGTGTACCCATGGTGCCCTATAGCACTGTATCCAGTTTCTCAGGTAATTGCCTCAGAAACGTTTCTCTGTTCTCTTTTCCTTTTGTGTGTATGTGCATGCCTCTATGTGTGGTGGTAATGAAGGGAGGAGCGGGGGGGGGGGAAGAAAAGAGGGTTGGGCTCAATATGTCTTCCATGAACATCTGAGGCTTCTCCAGATTTAAAATAATGGGAATGTTTTTCCTTTTCTTCTTGGGGAAAAGGACTAACGTTAATTAAACACGGCAGCTTTTCCCATTCAGCGAGAGGTGTTCACTGGAAGAGTGTTGGCTTCTGGCCACTGCGGGGGG
>JAYKAV010002264.1:26898-295807 GCA_035582835.1 Phoebastria nigripes | reverse complement strand
TTTTTTTTTTTTTCCCACTCGTCCCCCCACCCCAGAAGGCGGGCGCTCCCCTATATCCCCGGTGACACCTGCTGGCGAGGGGGCAGCCCGTGTGCCGCGGGCTTTCGAGCCAGCACGGGCCCCTTCGCAGCGCCGAGCCCAGGGGCACCGCGCAGTAGCTCGCTTCTCCCTCCCTCCCGGGGGAAAGCGGCCTTCCCGCCCGCGGGGCTGGGGCGGCGGCGCAGCGCAAGGCTCGGGGCACCGACCCGCCGCCTCCGGAGCCGCTGGCTCTCAGCGCGCCGGCACCTTGTTCGGCGGAAGGGGCGACGTGGGGTGAGAGGGCCGCCCGCCCCTCACGCCCGGGGCTTGCCGGACTGGGGAGGAGGGGGGAGCTTCAGCGAAAGGCGCTGGGACCGCGGCGCTGGGACCGCAGCGCTGCCTTCGCTGCCCCCCTCTCTCCCGGCAGAGCGGAGGGTGGCCACTTCCCCGCCTTCCTCTCCCGGCCGCTCGCCAGTGGCGCGACCCCTCGCCTCGCCCCTCCGAACATCTGCACCCCGGCACAAGAGCGACTTGTGTGCGCGGCCCCGCTGCCGGATGAAGCCCGCCTTTGTCCGCCCTCGCACCCCCGGCGCGGCGGCGAGGCGCCGCGCATATCAACGATCCCCCCCTCCTCCTCCTCCTCCTCCCTCCCCGCCTGCTCCCTCAGGCCCGCCCGGAGACCCCAGGCAGCCGTTGGGCCTGAGGCGGCTCGCCCGCGGGTTGCCGTGGCAACGGCGGGGCCTGCGGGGCGGCTGCCGCCCTGCCCTGCCCAGCCTGCCCAGCCCCGCGGGGAAAGCAAGCCATGCGAGCAGCCCCCCCGGTGATAGACGTGCTCAGTGCTGTTCTCCCGTTTGCTTGTCGAAACCTGCTGCCCCGGCATCTACGAGGTGTTTGTTGAGCTCTCTGAAATCGGGGAAGGCCCAGACGTCCCCCCCCCCCGCCCCGAGGCTGCGGCCCAGCCCCGGGCAAGGCGGCGGGGGCCAGGCAGCAGGCCGCTCTCTGCATGTTTCCATTTCTGTACCCCCTCTAGGTTAAAGCGACGAAAACATTGCTGCCCCTTTCCCCAACTGAATGCTGCTAAACGCCACTTCACTGATGCGACTGGAGGACTGACACAAAAATCGCATCTCCAGAGGTTTTTGCACCATCTGGGTGCTCTTCCCCGCCTTACTCGGGTTAGCTGAGCGCCCCGCACGCTGAGTGAGGGACGAGCGGCAGAGTTGCTCTTTCAGCTGAAAACCGTGGGCGGCTGCGCTCGGGTGCTGATGATCCCAGGTTTGAGTCCTTGCCGATGACTCACTCTGTGTGTGGACATCTGCTCGGGGAGCTGCTGCGCTCTCCCTCAAGAAGTCCTGGAGCTGGATTTCCGTACTGAGGTTTTTCAGCTCTAGACACAGCATGTTTAGAAACAGAATTTTCTGCTGGGAAGAGTTAAAATTGTCAGCTTTATACGGTTATATAACATTTGCTGGGTTTTGTGTGTTACTTTTTTTTTTTCTGTGAAGATTTGTCATGACAGACCAAAAATAAATCAGAAGGGAGCGGAAAAATATCTGGGCTGAACTGCACTTACGAACTGGATTCTCCACTCCCATGAGATCATTTGTGGGATAGGTTTTGATTTGGTAAGCTATTTAACACAAAATTGGAGAGAAAAATAAAAGACTATAGGAGATTAAACAGTACTTTTTTTAAAAGCTAAAGTCAGCAAAAATAAGACTTAAGCTAAATAGCATAAATTAATTTCTTTAGGAATTGTGCTACCGTAAAACCAATAAGCAGTTTAGTCTAAGAGTGGGCTGCGAACCCTTTGAAAGAATCGTGTTATGTACATGCAGTCATAAATTAAAGTGAAGTCCTGGCATTCGGAAGAGTGGCATTGCTTTCCTGTGTGCTTCTATTGTATTTTGTGACTTAGTGTATCATGTCATTTACATTATGTAATACAGAAAGGACCCCAAAATACTAATTGTCTTAAGAGATTGCCGTTAAGTTACTTAAGTACGAGATCCCAAGCATTTATGGGGGGTGATGCCGGCTAATCCTCACTGTCTGATTTCCTAAGTAAATGATTTTAGGGATCATTTGTATTAAAAAAACCCTACTACTCAACTGGCTTCCTGGTTGTACTTAGCAATGTATCCCTATTGTAGTTAGCAAGGTTGCTATCATACAAAATGAATGAAAGATGACAAAAGGCAAAGATTGAAGAAGAGCACTGGGAATTTTAAAAGACTTTCACTTCTGCACTGCCATTTCTCTCTTTCACTGTATTCTCTCCAACAGCTTAAACAACTGCTGTAGATGAACCAAGTTGTGCAGGTGGAGCCGGTGTTCAGTAAGGCACGCTGCTTTAGTAAGTCACCCATAAAACAAAATGATCTTTGATGTTTGAATAAATGTAGTTGTTCTTACTACTTTCTTGGTCAACATTATCTGAAGTGTAGCTTGGAGTATCCACCTAAGCGCTAAGCACATTTGAAAAAAACACCAAGTAAGTATTCAGTCGGTATTCATGAAGCTGGGTAGTCTTCCTTTGTGAGAACAGGTACATGTTAAAAGCACCTCTTTTTGTCAAGCAAATCATGACGCGCCATGCCTGTAATTTTTTTCTGTGACACTTTGTAAAAAGGAGATACTACTGTACGGGGTAATAGGAATATGTGTGGGTGTGGTGGGGAGGGGGGAGCACTGTCTGGAGAAGAAGTTTCGGAGAAACTCAGAGAAGGTCCAGCCAGGATGCTGATGGGATCGTAAGAAAAACAGAAGTGAGAAAGAATCCAGAAGCCTTACCAGAGACCTAGTGCTTATCCCCAACATTTCAAAATGGGGTTTTAAGTCTGAGAAATAAGTACGAAAATGAATTATCTGTACTCTGTGGTTCCCAGGGTATTTGAGAGTGTCTTTAATGTTTCCACTCTAAAAGGGGGTTAGTTCTTTTCTCTGTACACTGCATTTCAAAGGCAGTCCCCTAGGGTGAAGTTCAGCTTTGGCTTCAAGCACAGAAATTTAGCTATGAGAATGTGAGTGAGGTATCTTAACTTTCCATTGCAGACAGTGGGGGTGGGATTCAGGTTCCTCCACAACAGCCATTTGAACCTTGTGCTTTAATACATTGAAAGGGGCCTTCAGATACAGCACAATGTGACTTCTGGACAGACAACTGGAGGCCAGGCAGGATTAGCCAGGACAACTCAAATGGCACAAGATACCATATTTAGGCAACTGAAGTTATCCCAATACATTCAAAGGAGTTTGCACCTTAAAGTAGATACTTCCATTTGGTCAGCTGAGTAAGTCTGCGTACTCCACAGGCTGCACTGACAACCTGTAACAACCATGATAGTGACTTAGACACCTAGCTCACAGCCAGATGTCTATGCATAGGATCTTAAATTCAGGTGCTGAATCCTATCCCTGCAGGCTTAATTTACTTAACACTGGTGACCAGCATTGTTTGAGACAGCCGTACAGCACTGTCAGTTATCACGTAGGACCTAAGGAAGACCCACATCTTTTGGAGTGGCAACCAGTCCATGCATTCAGCTTGTCTGAAGCTCTCTTCTGTGAAAACTCACCTCTGAAAACCCAATTCTTCAAACATTTTCTGAGAAAATACCTCTTTCTTTAAGTTTCCTTTTTTCTGCCCACAAAGAAGTTTTATATACAGGCTCAATCTTTTCTAGAAACTCAGAGCTGTCTGAGCCTCAATATGAATGAAATAAAACAAGACCTTTCTTTTCCACAATCTTTATTGCTATAGAAAGGAGACCCTTGTTAAATGGGAAAAAAAGGTGGGGAAGGGAACCTGGACGCCATTTAAGAAACTGAAAAGTGTGAGTGGCTGAAAACTTGCTCTTCTGTGAAGTTAAAGGTTGATCAAAACCTTTACAAGACAGAGGGCTGCAAGCACTAAACTTGAGTGGTTTCATTCAGGAAAGGACTGGAAGTGAAGAAAGGTGAAGGAAAACCCATGTAATGCATTGGAGAGTAACAGTAAAACCAAACAAGTATACAAACATTGGGAAGAAGTCCAGAAAAAAATAACGATCAAATCATGCTTTTCTAAGAAGGCAACACAGAGAAAGAAAATCTGATACGCATTGGACACATCTCTCAGAGATTATTTACTATTAAGCTTAACATTMATTTGGATAGAAGGGTGGGAGAAGACCCTAGCGGCAGAGATTCCCTACCACTTCTTTTCTTTATTTCTATTATTTATTTCTTTATTTCTATTCCCTCAGAGAAACATTCTCACAGTTAGCTCCAGAATTTCTCTTATTATTCCATCTTTTTTCCCCCCAAAATGAAAAGACTTCCTCTGCCTTCAGAGGACTTTTTTTATGTGACAGAAAGTCAGGTCATCTTTTTATTCTTTTCAGTATTTTATGAGAAGCTTGGTAGGCTTTAGAGATTCTTTAAATTTTATGACTGAGAGAGAAGCAATTCAACCTTATGCTCTTGTGCCAAGAGAGAATGCACTTTTCCTGGTGAAATGTTTAAGCCAGCCACTTGAACATCCTCCAACCTTTTCACCTTTTCACATTAATACCAGCTTGAAGTCACAGCTGCTATAGATACTATCATGGGGCTGAAGCCAGTAAAAGAGTTAAAGCATCTACAGCAGGACTTACGTGGAATTGTATTGCCTGAGCCTGGACTGGTGATCCAAAAGCCACCTGTTCATCTGCTGCCTAGCTTGATTAGATGCCTTCCTGTAGGACTGTGAAGTTCTCGAGACACTTACAACCAAATTAAACAACTCAATACCTTTCTTTTCTCTAAAGTAAGGGGAAGGTTGGGAAGGCAGGCTATGCTCCATCTACAAATGCTTGAGGGACCCAATCTGTTAAATATTTTTGGAGCATGCCTAATGGATTGGGCTCACAAAAATGCCATGGATGCTTTCCCCTGAAACACAGCTGAAGAGGAGACAGCAGTGCTTCCATGCCAAATACACATACACGCAGGCATGCACACCAGATACAGCACCAAATGTTCAGGGCACTCTCACCCCCAGAAATAGGGGATGTAATACTGTTCTCAGCCTGAAAAATTCAATGGACATTGACTACCTTTCACTCATTTAATGTTAGCGTTCTGCTAGAAGCAAGGACCAAAGCTTACAAACAGGACTTTCCTGCTGATCGCCTAGCCCCTAGATTACAATGTCATGATCTATCAGTGTTCTCCTCCCTTTACTGTACAGGTGGACAGAAAGTCCACCCATCCTGGTTGGTTATGTGGCTGATTATTAGGGCCCTTATTTGCCAGGTGAGAGATGTGAGCTGAACCATTTGCTGGGAGGACATGGAACCTGTGTCTTCCCATTGAGGTGTGGACACCGCATGTTATGTTAAAAGAGGGTGTCGGCACCACTTCTGGTTGCAATTTAACAACAACAACAAAAAAGCCTGAGTTCTGCTATGTTTCTTCAAGAAAGAGTCAGGATGCTGTGTCTTCAAAAGACAGGAACTTCTCTATAGTCCTGACTAACCTAAGTTCTACAAAGGGATGGACATAAGGTAGGCTCATGTTGTCAGTATTTCTTACTCCCTGGCTCTCAGTAGCTCCTCACTCAGTGTGGTGACTGTTTGAGAACATTGCTGAGAGATTCTTAGAAATTCCTGCCTGGGGAGTAGCTACTTAACATAGGTTTTCAGGGCAAAAGCACTGACATGCTGCATCTAAGTATGAAGTGGCCAAACCACGTTGTATCTATTCCCTCTTAAACTGTTGTTGTTAGAAATGTCGCCCTAGCTTTTGCTCTTCCAGCACATACTTCTCTCCTTCAAATCAATGAGAGAAGGTATTGCTTCGATCAGGCTTGATCCTGTCATAGATGTCCAGTCATCTTTCATTGCCATGTGACTTTGTGATAAGCTTTAATCGTATTACAAGGTAGTCAGCTGTTTGGTTACCGGTCCTACTTGGGTGGGCTGGGCATGTCATGTGCATCCATCTGAGTAAGAAATTATCAAGGGATAACAATCCTCCACTGTTAGCCCTATATCAGTCCAAGCTGGAGGTAAAACATTGAGAGSGGCACAGACCAACCTTGTGACCAAAATGTTTGCAGAGAGACAGAAAAGAGAAGAAAAATATTTATCAGTTGACCGCTGTTTACCTAAGTAATCACTTTAGCTGATACTGCTTTTGGAATTAGTAATTACCTGTAAAATTGTCGTATCTTTTCAACTGGTTAACTGTTGTTTTCTCTCTCTGAAGAATTTATCTTTCTGAAAATGTTCTACTGCACATTCTGAAATGGCATTTTCCCCTTTATTGTTCTAGAAATTTGAACCTGAACTTAGCCAGACAGATCATCCCTCTGCATTTCAAATCCGACACCCCAGGGGCTTGATGTTTTCCCTGTGTCCATCTGCTGACAGGAGGAGTTTTAGCTAGTGTTTGGGTTTGCGTACTCGGGCATGTGGAGAAACAAATTAGCAGGTAAGAAATTACCATCCTTCAGACTCCTTTCTTTTTTTTTTCCTTTTTTTTTTTTCTTTCTTTCCCAGTAAGAGTCACAAAGATAAGCGGCAGCACATGGCTTTAGCTGCTTTATTGTAGCAGCCCTCCCATGTGGCCAGTTCAAAAGCTAAGTAATAGTTCTGGTACTAGCTAATCTGGCAAAAGGATTCCGATGGGTGGATGTGAGAATAACATCTGCCTTTCAAATCTTATGCTTGCCAACATAGGCATGTGAGGTTTTTTGTTGTTCCAAGAACCTCTGAAGCATAGAGAAGGTAAAGGTCCTATGAATTGGAACCACCTGCTTGAACTAATGTTTTGGCAAGCTCCTGTTTTCCTGGAGCTGGTTCAGAGTATTCTGGGCTATGTGGAATGGGAAAAATCCACAAAAATTACTTACCGCCCCATAAATATTTTCTATACTATTGTGTTCAGATGGGAGGAGTGTAGGGAACAAGCCTAGTAAGTGTGAAGCACATACTGTGTCTGTATGACCACTCCCTTTACTGCATAGTCTATTGTATTCCCATCTGACACAATAAATACAGAGCTTAGAGATCTAGGGGCAAGCAGCTTTCAAACCTGATGCTGCAAATAGCACAGTGGATTAATTCACTGTTTTCTTGAACCCTCTGCTTCACAGTCTTACAGGTCTCAATATTTGTTTTGGAGTAGCTGGACTGAGCAATGCTGAAAGTTTCTGAGAGTCCCTATTGTACTTAGGTTTGTGTATACAGCCTGTACGTCCCTCACACCATACCACTTTAGTGTGAAGGGCTTGTTTTTAAACCAAAGACTTGTTATGACCCTTCTAAAATATCCCAGCTGAAGGCTTGCTTGTTTATCCTTCAAAGGAAAGACAACAATGGGATGTCCACAAATATTTGTGAATTCATGTTAAAAATGGCAAACATATGAAAAGAGTACATTTTCTATACATTTTGTCTTTTCAAGCCAGATAAAAAAAATTAAATACCTACCATTCACAAAATCAGGAAGGAGTTGCACCTCATTGCTTAGATAATTAAAAATTGAACCATATAAGTTTTTATAACCATGGAGCTAAAATTTGCTGTAAGGTTTGTAAAACAAACCAAAGGTCTCCTTGATCTGTGGACACTCATAGCCTTTTTGAGCTCTAACACGCCCATAAATGCTTAATTTATGCAAAGTGAAATGTTCAACAGAGAGAACTAGAAAGTCTGAGCCAGAATGCGATCGAGTAGACCAGTCAGGATATTTCCCAGGAGGTTCAGATGGCTGCTCTGAATCAGGCATGAAAGGTGTTAACGTCCGTACCTCTATGGCTCTTAGACTGGGTATGCAGTATAAGGGTGTCATTACCTTTATGAATTTTGTAAATGATGCATAGAGTCTCAGTCAGGATCGTTCTACTCAGCTTTTCTTAGCTGGCCAGATTCTTGCTGAGCTGCTCCACCAGCTATAGAGGAAGTGCAGCTGAAATAGGTTTCTAACTTATGTGTCCAAATACCTACAGCTATGTCATATGAATGCAAGCTTTTGAGGATATTGCACTTCCTTTTGTTAGAAATGCCCGTGATTAGAGTGATAACTCAAGGTCAGTCAAAAAGTTTAATGTGACCCCAAAGTGTTTATTTTTTAATTATGCAATTACTGTGGATTTTTTTAAAAGGGTTACTTTAATCTCAACTCGCCTGTGCTTTTCAAGTTCCTGAGTCTGAGTAGACTCCAGCACTGACTTTTTCCTTTGTTCCTTCTGGTGCATTTGTTGGATTCAGACTCTATGTTACTCCTTCATTAAAGTGGATACTTATGATCTGTCTTTCCTTGGCATTAGCACCAGTACTGACACTTTATAGTGCCTCAAGCATTTAATCACATCCTTTCTCTGAACTTTAATCTGATGGGCTTAATTTATGTCTCCAGAGAAAAGTTAAGTACATAAAACAATTTTTAAAAACATTGAGAGCCTATTTGCCCTTAATTAGAAAGCATAAGGGATATATGGACTCAGACAAAATAATAAGATTCATGTATGCCATTTTGACTTAATTTTGTTATCACTCTTGGGCATTCTTTGGGGGATTTGATCAGCATCCTCCAGTGTATGCTAAATTTCCATCCATGAGATGCCTACCTACCTACATCATGGAGTAACTCTGTACATCTGCTGGTAATTTGGGTCCTTTACCATTCATGCAGTATGTTCATTCATTCACTCAGTAAAATTACCAGACACCCTTTTTCTTATAGGCACTAATTCTCTTTGTCAAATGACCAGTCATAACATTTTCTTATCAGGTGATTGAAGTGTATCACCTGTTTGTGAATTGCCAATCTCTTCGAGTTCAGACTGGAAAAACTGGTGTTTGCCTGAATGATAGTGAACTTCTGTGCTGATAGGCTAATCACAGTTTAGCAGCTGTTGATTGTTAGCCTTGTGTTAGAATGTCTCTTGTCCAGCTCTCTGGGCAAAAGATAGCAGGGATTCTAAACGCAATCCACATTCAAATAATTTGTACTCTGACATAGCATTCTTAATGCTATATATAAAGGGATTCTCAAATTGTCTCACCTGGGGGTGATTTTTAGGGCTGCTGAGACTTGGCAGTTCTCATGGTTTTCAGTTCATGGTATGGTATCTCAGCATGCCTGAAAATTAGAACAATATTTTTCTAGATGTCAGTCTGCGAAGGGCCACAACAAAGGTCACCTCAACCATTTAACCCACCACAGCACTCATCATTGTGGTATTTTAAGTGCTTAAGTAATTACATGGTTACTAAGATACCTTGGATTACTTTAGAGGTTTGCTGAACTTAACTGGTTCCATCAGTGCAGAGATCAGGTTGCTAAAGTTCTTAATCCCAGTGCAGATGCATCTTGCATTGTGTGCTGTGCATTATTTTCATAAAACCATTTCCTTAACCAAGAAAAAAATATGTATACAAGTGTTGCTGGAATCGATGTTGCTAGCCTTTTCCAGTTCATAACCATGTTTTGCAATATTGTAAAACAAGCCATGAAAGTGTGTGTTTATTTGTCTTGCAGAGTAAAGTATCTTCAAGAACTATGCCTGCTCAATATACTTACTTTTTACAACCCATATATGTTGCCTTTTTGAGGAAGGGACTGTTTCTTTTCTTCTCTGTAGAAAGCTATTACTTGCAATGGGAAAGGGATGCAATACTCATGGCAGAAGACATAAGGACTAGAGCAGGCTTCCAGAAGGATTAGAGACGACAGTGTTTCAGGGGTGGAAATGAGCAGATTGTATTACAGAGATAAGAATTTATGTAGGAACATATAAATGTTGTGCTGGGTTAGACCAGAAACCTGAATTGTCCAATATCTTGTCTCCAGCCGTGATCAGTACCAGATGTCTCGGGGAAAGTAAAAGAGATGGCAAGCGCATGGTAGAAATATTTAAATAATACTTTGTTAATGTCCAGCATATTTCAGAGCAGGGAATTCCTGAACTAGAAGTCGTGTCTCAATACTTAATGGGCCTCAATGGATTTTTTTTTCCATGAACTACTTTTTAACTCAACTTCTGGGCTTGTCATCTGGGCTCTCATCAGAGGCAATGGCAAGATGAAAATACTTCTATGACATGATTCACCTAATTTATTTTCTCACCTAAGGATGAGAAAATAGCTATCGAAAACCACCAGTTTCTTTTTAGCAGAAAGAARTGTGGGTGGTTAGCTCAGATATGATGCTTTATGTGAAGTTAAGAAATAAATGAATCCCATTCTAGACATGAGATTCAGATCACAGATCCTAGAATGGTAGGTCTTCATGTGAACTATTCTTTGGTTCAGTCACCTAAACATAGGCATTTACAGTCATTTGAGATGACCTACCTGGCCTCCAATATCTTTTCCAGAAATGTGTGGGTTTTCTCCCGTAGGTCTAGTGCCATACTTGCCACCTTGCGAGGATGCCTCAGATACTCCAGGGCATCTCAAAAAGCACTAGATGCCTGTGTTTAAGAGACTGAATAGAGCCCAAGGCATCTAAGCTCTAACTGAGGAAGATGAAGCGTATTCAGTGCAGTGAGTGAAGCCTAAAGGTGATGTGTAGAGCTTGGTTCATCTGGCTCAAACACTGTTGAGTGTTGAGATGCACTAGGGTGTCTGAGACATTCTCATGGAGCTGGCAGGTGTGACACAGGACCTACTAGAGATGGCAGCTCTTTCAAATGGCAGTTGGAGGCCAGGCAGAGTAACATAAGACATTTCAAATGACAATAGACACCAGGCCAGGAGACTGAACTGAGCCTCCAGTACCGGGGCATCTGAACTGCTCCCCAAGTTTCATTGACTGTAAAGGCTTATGCCGAGTTGCCTAAACATAGGGGACTAGAGCTAATTGAGATTGTTTAGGTTATCTGAGCCATCCATGTGGGAGTGGTATATATGAGATAGATAGCACCTAGAGGAGACCCCTGTCCCTTCTGGTCCAGCAGCTGGAGGCTAGGTGAGTACTCAAGTGATGCTAAATGTCCATGTGGGGAACAGAACAGACTTTTAAGTGAGGGAAACGAAGCTGAAGTTGCAGAAGGGGGGGATTAAAAATGAGGACTGCTTTAAGAAATTAAACATTTGATGAAGTTTTTTTTCCACTAAAAGAAAAACGTGCAAATTTCAGTAGTCTTGGATAAGAGAGTCTTGGATATGTTCAGTGGAGGATAGTGAGATAAGGAAATACTGTTCTGTATGCTATATTTGTACAGTGCAAGGTTGCATTTTTATTGGGACTGCAACATAAATAATAATCGTAATAAAGTTGCACTTCTGTTTTGATAAAAAAAAGAGGAAAGGAGAGATTAAGATGTTTTTAAGAAGTTGAAAATAAAGATCAATCAAATATAGTTGCAATCAAGTTTAAAGATCAAAAGGTAACATTACAGGAGGAAATACAGATACTAAAATGTGAAATGTGGAGAAATTAATACAGGAGAAATACTGTTACAAAGAAAAAGGGAGGAAGAATGCTATGAAGTTGGAAAAGGTTCATGAGGAAACAGATATCCTATATTATGATTTATGCACATAGGCAGGCTTGGAAGAGTGAAGTTCAGTGTTGAAGTTTGCCATGTTGTCATGAAGAATGAAGAGTGGGAAAAAAGCAACAGAAGAAGAAAGACTGGTCTCAGCATAGAAGAGGAAGGCTTCCATGCTGCGGGCAGGATGAACCTATTTAAATAACTTTATAGAATTTCTGAGAGAAAGCTTCCCCTCTCCTCCCCCCAACACTTTACAGGTAAATTAAACACCAGAGTCTTTCATTTTTAAGGAAGGATTTTAGGGAGGATTTGGGCAATGGACAGGTGAATCACTGCAGTTTCATAATAATTCATTTAGTGCAGTTTTTTGCATTTTCTCTTTACTACAGTTTTCCATTGCTGAAATTCAGAAACATTGTTAAAATGTACTTGCTTCACCTATTAAATATTGGAACTATGTTAGCACATTAGGCAATAAGTGAAAACAATTAGGAAATTTTACTTAAGATTTTATTTGTTAGCTGGAACAACTTCTTAAATTTTAAGTGTATACATAGTCATCTATGTTACTTTCACAGTGTTTGTTTAATATCTAAGGATCCCCATAGATAATGATCTTGGAACCCATATTCATGAAAGCTGTAGAAAAATGTTGAAAAAACCCTAAAATTTTAATACAAAACTGAAATTTTGTATTTTAAACAAGAAAGAAAATATCTTTACTAAATCATACCATGATAAACATGCATAGAAATTTCCATGAAAATGAAATGTAACTTACAGTTTGTTCTGCTGTAAAAAAAAATCTGATGAAGAAAGACATATATTCCTACATTTTAACTCAGAATTTCTCCATATCTTTCTTTAGTACCCACAAAAATGATGTAGCAGAAACCACACACACACATGCAGAGGACGATGATTTAGCGCCTGGGATTGTCAGAAAAAATATCCTGCCATTTCCAATCAAATTTAGTCTGTATATTATGGTGAAATTCTGTAAGAAAAAACAAAGAAGCTGTCATCACATCTAATGGCTTGCTTACATTCAGAATCCCCTCTGGAATAATAATTACATCAGTGTATCCGTACCGATGTATCTCTGCTTTGCCTGCTCCCGCTGTTGTGCCTGCACTGTTAGATGTTACCTATGATTTATGCCAGGCATCTATACTGCTCTGTGCTGCATTGGTGGCTGCACATTTCCATACGGATGGGTATCCCGTGGCTTCTGGCACTGCTCCCGGGCCCTGCTGAATTCCAGGCCATTTTCATACTAGATTGCGAGGTATGTTCAGGAGGCCAGGGGAATTGTGGGGATGGGAATCAATTGCTTGTAATTGAGTTCTGCTGTATCTCACGACTCACTTGGCTGATCAAACAGTGTGCCCGCAATTTATGGATACCCAAGCACATACCCCTGGGTGAGTTTTTCCCACAAGCTTTGTGTGCAGATATGAATATCGTAACCGTGTACCTGAAGACATCTTAGCTATTAATAGAAGTCTTTCAGGCTCTTACAAAGTTCATTGAGTTTTAGGAAGTTGTAAAGCAAGCTCCCTCATTAAGAGTGGGAAAACCAATGGAATCAGTAATTTCTGTCATACTGAAATTACATCTGTATCTGCCTGAAAATCTTGGATTTTTTTAATGCCTTAAACAACTTAATGAAAAATGTAGACAAGCTTTGGGCTAGTAATGGCATTCATCCGTAATGATAAACAACTATTATTTTTATTGCTCCTGCTATTTTTTTTTTCTGTGGTATTACCTAGAAATCTTTCTTTCTAACATGTTTGAATGACCGTCTCCTTCCTCATGTCACCTTACTATTACAATATAGATATTGTACGATACTCACCTTTTTACTATTATGCTATTCTTCTGTTTTGAGAATACAAATTCCAAGAACCAGGGAGAGAACAACACTGCAAAGGATTACAGTCACCACAGAAATGGGGTGTTTTGTGTCCTTTAGCTAAATAAACTGGCCTTGAGAAATCCACACTCATACGTTCCTGATTTTATTCCTGGTGGGAGGATGGAAGTCGGTATTTCTAACACTTCAGGGACTCAAAAAATATCAAGGCAGTAGGCATGTGAGGAATCAGCTGGAAATTGTTCCTGGCATATCTTACATTTTTTGCCATGATAGCAGTGTATCAAAACAAGTCATCTGTGCTATACCAGGAATTGTACGTAACTTGATAACAGGCCTCTAGTCAGACAACATCATCTGGTAAAATTTGTCTTTGGCCACAGATGCCGCAGAGGGAATGTTTTATATCGACAACTTCAGCAAGAGCAAGGAAGCAGTGACACCGTATAGTCCAAGCATTGTATGTTCCATTTCCTTTGATTTGGCCTTCACATCTCTCAGTCTGTAATTGCTTTCTGCTTTTGGTTTGGTGATGATCCAGGTTACATAAAGACTGTTTGACTGGAAAGATTTGGATGATCTCCCAGTGGCTGAAAGGTAATCTATGTGAAATGACAGGAAACAATTTCCTCCCCCCCCAACTTCTTCAGCAAACCAAGTAAACTTCTTGCTTCATTGGTTTCCATCCTCCTTGTGCCTGTCAGTCACAATTGATTCAGAGTGACTAATCATAGTGACGAGATGTCTTCCCAGCGCCTTCGCAGCTCTCGGCAATTAAACATTCGCCACCATGCTGTGAAAATTTTTACCAGATTCGCTGTGGAACTTTCTTTTGTAGCTGGAAAAGACATTTTAATACATCGGCACTTTTGTCTGCTTCATTTACTGCAGTGTTCACTGTAACAGGTCGCTGCTGCAAAGCATGTTTCCCAGGCAAGGAAGCTGTTTTCTAACCTCTGCTACAACATCTAAAAAGGCTGGTTGCGAGTAGGACAATATTTTGCCCTCAGCTTCTATGCCTGATCCTATAGACTTCAGTAGATGTTTTGAATACATGGTACTATAAGTGGACGTGTCTCCTGTTGGTAGATTAACAGTTTCAAATCCAGCAATCCCTAATGGCTTTTCCAGACAGCAGCGCTTATCTGAAGTAAAACACAGCTACACAGAGTAATCTATGAAGCAATCAGTGACACTGTTTCATAATAAATCCATTTGCAAGCAGTTTGCTCCTGGTTCACTAGTGTCATGACTTCCACGTTAACATGTTTGTCCTTGTGATATTGTCACTGTTTATGTCAAATCGATGGGACCGAATGCCCATTTTGCATACCCCTTTAACTACAGCATTCAAATGAAACTCAGTGTTATGTGAGCATTTACGTATTTCTGTTGCAAAAGTGCTGTTGAAAAGCTAATTAAACTATCTGTGCAGCTTGAAGGTGTGTAGCACTGCAGACAGACTGTAGAGGGGGGAAGCTCTAGGTTTGATGGAGCTTTTCAGCAGATGTAACAGTAGTGTCAATTCTACTCTTCAAATGCACTTCACAATCCTCTGCCAAACATTGCAGCAAGCTGCATGAAAAGTTGAGGGTTTATTTCACAGCAAAATAAGGCCAATCACAGAGCTTGTTCCAGTTTATATTTCCATTTGTTCTTCAAACTGGATTTACTGAATACAAATACTGAAGTGTAATAATTTTGATTTTGCAAGAGGACTGTCACTGTTCTGCTGTGACCTAATGCAGAAATACCACCTCACATTTCTCTGCACTATTTCTTCTCTTAATGATGGCTTAGTCCATGGAGGGAGTGGGGGGAATAGTAGGTTCTCTTTCTAGCTGGTGCTGGCTTCACTGACTTTCACTGAAGTATGTGAAAACTGGTTACAGTTAGGAAAATGTTCATGTTGATTATTATGAGGTAATTTAAAAYAGTCTTCACATTTACAAGCTTCTCTCTCATCCTACACACTCAGGTTATATCTGAATCCCTTCTCACCTTCATTTGCTTGACCATTCATAAAATTGGCTTCAAAAAATCCCTGTCTCTAGAAGCACTGTGGAAATTAATTAATAGTGTGAAACACGCAGGATCTATGGCAATGAGCATCGTAAAACCAAGAAATAAAGTTCTATGGGAATTACTGGTTTGTGGGGAAAAAAAAAAAAAAATTGGAAGTTAGCTTCACCCTACTGCAACTTAGAAAAAAATCAAATAATTTTGATCTTTTGGTGAAACAAAGTTTTGGAAAAAAAAATTTAAGCTTATAGTGTTCTTTCTGTCATAAAAGTCAAATCTTTGGAGATGGATTTAATTTATAAGTGTATATATATACAAGAGTACGTTTTGTCTTTAATGACAAAAGACAGTATGTTCCAATTTGAAAATACAAAAAAATCACAACATAATCAAAGTGCTTTTAAAACAGAGCTTTTTTTCCTTCCTCCCTTCCTCCCTTCCTCCTTCCCCCCGTCCCCCCTTCCTCCCCTTCTTTCGTTCCTTCCCTTCTTTCCCTTCTTTCCTTCTCTCTTTTTGTCTKTCTTTCTCTCTTTTTTCAGAATGAAATTTCTTTATGCTCAAAGTTCTGCTGAAATTTTTTGTTTTGACAAAAGGATATTTTTTTATTGGAAGATTTTCAACTGCTTCTACCCAGAAGGAAGTTAATACATTTTCAGGGCAGTGCCTGTGTAGTGTGCCATAAATAAAGCTCAGGGCAAGAGACCGAACTGTAAGTATTGAACAAATAACTGCTTATTAATTTTAAAGCAACCATCTGGTGCACTGAATGGGGCAAGATCCTGTGGAAAAAAACCATGAACCTATCTTTAATTCCTGTGAAGGACTGAACAATGTAAACATTGAGCAGAATTAATGACGGAATTTTCTAACTTTTAAGAGATTTTCTTCATAACCTTAACATTATTTTAAGACAGAATTTCCGCATACAGTGTGTATATATATTTATACATACATATATATGTACATATTTATATATATGATTAAATTTGGAATCATCTGCCTACCCTGCCACGTATGCAAAAGGGAGGCCACCTCTTTCCACCGCCTTGTTCAGTGCAGCTGATTCCCAATGCTACAAGGGAAAAAGGGGAAGGCTTAGGTCTTGCCCAGACTCTCTGAAAATGGTGATCCTATCTGAGACAGCAGAAAGGATGTCTAGCCTAGGCTGTTAAAGCCCTTTGTGTGTATTATTCCTTATGGAAGCAGAGAGATGAAGGAACCTGAGTCTCAAAGCCAGTAATTGAGTAATTCTGAAAACCACAGTGGGGTTCTTGCTCTTTCCTAGGGGCAAAGTGGCAGTGCATTTCTCTTACGTAGCCAGCACTGGAGAGCGATAATGTAGACCATTTATATCTGTCTCCTTCATGACACACCATTCAACAGTGTACAAACCTCTCTGGTTCCCACCCCTCAGCACAACTGTAGGAAAGTAACAGTGGTCATACCAAAGTCAGACCTTAGGTACATGTCACCCAGTATACTGCTTCTTACAGAGGTTTAGGGAAATAATTTTTAAAAAGGAAGGAGAGTGAACTGTCTTGAGTATGCTGTCTCACCAGTGTTTTAGGGATATGCTGAGGCAAACTATGTATTAAGCCCATTGTGTCTAATCATTGCTGGTATGAACATATCTGATGCTTTTTGGAATCYGTCATAGCTTTAGCACCCAACCTTCTTGGGGGAGCAAATTCCACAGTGTAGCTATGTGTTGTATGAGAAAGTACAACCTTTTCTTTGGTTTGAGCTTGTTGCCTCATTACGTAGAACATAAGGCTGGAAGGTATTTGCGTCGAGCATCCTGCTATTGGAGATGACTGCAAGAGTGTTTTAGTACACTTGGGAACGTGGGAATTCAGTCTGACGTGTCCCCACACACCACAGCCAGCAAAACATTTTCCAGCACTGTAAATAAGGCCCTTTACTGTGTATCACCTTCAGATGGATCTTTTTGAAGCTGAAGAGTCCTAATCTTTATCAGTCCTACTCCATATGTAAGCTTTCTCCTGCCCCCARTCATTCTTGTTAGCTTTATCTACACTTTTCACATTCTGCTGTATCCTCACTGAGGAAGGGATTTAGAGTTTCATCTACTGTTCAAGAGACAGCTTTACCTGGAATGTATATATCCCTAATAGTTCCCCAGCGTTACTTGGTACTGTGCTGGTATTTTTAGTCAGCCGTCCAAAATTGTTCCAAAAATCTGTTTTTTAAGTACTAATAAATCTTCAGGTTATATCTGTGCCAAGGAATCAGAAGGTTCCGAGTCAGTCACAGGCCCTGGTCCTGTGTCCCTTCTCCCAGATGTGACCCAAGTGGGCATGGGTTCCCAGGAGGGAGCTCCAGCCCAGCTCCTACTTAGGACAGGCTGGGCACCATGACTACATGGTGTGCCATGAAGCATACCCACCTTCTAGCCACAGCCTTCCAGCCTATCATTAAGTGTATGTATAGACATACAGATAGATGTGTCTTCATGTTTGCATGCATATATATACATATATACACACACATATATATAAAATTTAGAGCTTATTTTCCTAAAGAAGTGGGCTTATGTGCTGTAATTGCCAATTCATCTATCTGTTTGTTTCTTCTTGATAACTTTTAAATGTTTAAATTGATCGAGCACTACCAAATTTGRCACAGGGGTAGCGATCTCAGAAAAGGTATGCATTTCACAACTAGTGGTCGTTGACTTTTGGTAGACACATAAACTGAGCCTCTACTTTGACAGGCATTTTAAGCTGACATTAGCTGAAAATATCACTGAAAGCATTCCTTCCCTCCCTGCATTTGAACTAACAGTGAACTAGACTGGGGAACCAAGCCAACTGAAAAAAATAAATGGACAAAAAAATGGACAAAAATACATCAGTGCTTACGTGGGCACATGTGAAGAGGGCAGTAGCAAGGAAGAAGGTCCTGCTTCTTCTCGTGGCAGGGCCACCTGATGCTGTTCAGAAAGACCGCTGAAGGACAGCCCCAGGAAAGTGCTTCAGCCCAAACTCAGTGGTGAACTGCTCTGTTTCACCTGCCAAGTGGCCAGTCAGCAGGGACATACCCTGTGGCTTCAGCTGCAGAGCTCTGGTGGTTTATGTTGCAGATAGCAGCTAGGATATGGGGTGTGAGGGAGGAGATTAGGAAATGGATAGAGGAGAATATGGAGACACAGGACACACATCTGTAGGAAACCAGGCTTTGCTAGCTCTGCTGGTGTTGGCCGACTGCTTAGGCTGTTGTACAACCAGAGATGCATGGGGAAAGAAAACAGGCAATATAAATATTCCCCAATATACCATATTTATCTGTTTTCCTACTATTCTATTATAGCTTTTTACCAGTTTGTCCRATACTGTACTTAAATGTACTCATCTGTAGCTCCCAAGATCACGCTTAGACTTCTTTGAAATAAATATGATCCCACGTCAGCAAAGACATTTCCTGTCTCACTTGGAACCAGATGTCTCTCATTCATTTCTATAATTAAAGAGGACTTAAGTGAATATATTGAGCAGTATTATTATTTTAAATATAATGACCTTTAACAAATCTAACTTTACAATAAATGCAGCAAAAGCAGATCCGTAAAAAGACAAAAAGAGGTGTGTGTGACAAGGCAGGAAAAGCAGTATAGCTTTGTATATTTACTATGTATATGTGTAATTGCAAAGAATATCATGATGCAGGAGACCTATCTGTATGTTGCTAATAAGAGGCATTGTAGAAAAGAAAGTTAATAAAATAGTTCAATTAAGCTGTGTGTAGCGGTAATGGTCTCAAAACAATGCATTTTGAGGAGTCCTATATGAATAATTTGCACATCGTTCACCAAATGGTGGCCATATCTTTTCATAAAGTGGTTTCATAAAATCTTCTATATGTGTTTTATGTGGGTTTTGGTTTTGTTTCTTGGGGTTTTTTTTATTATTATTATTATTATTTATATTTAGCTATTTCTAACAGCCTGTTATTCTGGTAACTAGAATAGATTTAGGAGCGATGAAATTTTTCCTGCCATTAAAATTCATCTTTTTGCAGCAAAAGTAGCTCTTAGAAATTGTTTTCTACCAGACTTAGATTAATATGTAAAACGGGAGGACTCTTCCACAATTCCTATTGAATTGCTCATTCTCTACTACTTTGACACTGAGCATCAAGGTTTGATTAAATCTACATGGATATCTGCATGGGATGTTTTGGAAAAGCCGGATGGTTTGTGTGGCCTGTTCTTGGATGAATCAAATAGCTGTCCCTGAAAACAGAGACAGCTCACTCCTGTTTCCCTGTGCTAAGCAAATTCTCTGTCTGCCACATTTTTGTCAGGAGCAAAGTCATGTTGATGTTAGTTGTTAACACAGTAGCTGATCTCAAGACGGCATATAGAAGGTGGGAAATTTCTTTTTACAAAAATGGTGACAGCCTTATATTGATTTAATCGGAGTATCTTTGGTCTCTGTAATTATCATGCAATGTGGGAAACAGGATCCATTAATGATCCAAGAGTTCTCAGATACCCTTGAAAAAGAAGAATTTGTTAAAGATTTTATGCCATGTTGCCATATGATTTTTGAATGGGCTTAATTTCACTAGTGTAAATATGAGAAGGTTGAATTAGCAAAAAATCCTACATATGGCAAGATGAATGAAAAATTAATAGAGGCAGGTCATCATAGCCAACTATCTGAAAGACTGCATAATTTATGCTAACTTCTAACTTTCAGTGAATAGTACAGAATCTACATGGAYTGAAGCTCCAAGGTGAAACTGAGAAATGTCTTGCATTTGAACTGTTTCGCTGATCCCTGTACCTCTCAACCCTGACTGTGACATCTTTTAGGAGATCAGAGGGTCTCTCAGGACAGGAACACAGTAATAATGAAAGATGCTAATTACCTCCGTATGATTTGGATAAATCTTTCTTTGGAGTGTGATGCTGAAACTAAATTTTTAGCCATAATGTTAATGACTGCAGCAAATGGCAGCTAGTGAGGAAATGCACAACTGGTCGTCCTGATCTGCATGCAGGTCCTGGTTCAAAGCAGTGTTGTCCAAGAGCCACTTTGTACCAGTGACTATAAGGCACATCACTGCAGGAACAACAAAAGTAAACAAAACCAAAAGAAAACCAAAGAAAACCAAAAGAAAATAAAACAAAACCCCTCAAACACCATTATAGTGTTTTAATTTCCAGAAGTAACAAATAAAAAAATAAAAAAGGAATCTTGCTTAAAAGAAATTAAAAGGGGCAGCAGAAGGATGTATATGTACAGATATGCTTTGTTTAAAAATATCATCTTGGAATCTCAGAGGAAATGCACATAGTACCTTAAAAAATATCCTGTTAAACAATGAAGAAAAAATAAAATCCAATAAAATCCAAGCCATTGTGAGTAGGGAGCGACTTAGGAGGTAAAAAGACTATTCAAAATAACTATATATCATTCCAGGAATGATAYATTCTCATGCAAAGAATGAATCATTCATCATTCAAAAACTGAATGATGTCCTCTCCAAATAAGGAACTATAGAAGAACATAAAATATGACAAATTAAATATAAAAATGCAGTCAGATAAAAAAAAAGATTTTGAGTAATGGCTTGCTTGAGAATTAATAAATAAATGCAATTTAATAAATAAATCCTTTGGAAACACATCATGTACAGGAAGCTTCCAAGAAGCTGTTGGCTGCAAGGCTAATAGATGGCCAAAGTGTAAAAGGTGTGCTTATGGACCACTTATCCTGGAGAAGACCAAACAAATGAATGAACTCTTGACATTTGTGTTTGCCATGGAGGAGCTGAAAGAGTTTGTTTTGCACAAAGGAAACCATCCTTAAGGGAGATGGTTCAAAAATCTAAATCATATCGAAACGTCTGTAAAGAAATTTCAAACAGAACAACAAATGAACTGCTGTTCGCAGATAGCCAAGGCATTACCATATTCACCTTAGATCGCTAAAAGAATTAGCATTAGCATGAARTATTTAACCATTAACTGTTTAAAACTGCCAAGGGAATGTGCAAATGTGAGAGAAGAAGTCTGAGCAAGTTCCAGGGAACTGCAGAGAACAACATCTGGTGTCRGTGTTGGGTAAGCTGGTAGAGGCTCTTGTAAAGATCAGAGGTGAAAGATGTGGTCAGGCACTGGAAATGTATCAGTTTTCTAAAGGAATCACAAACACATGGGAGCTGGGGTAGATATAGTGGGATTTCCAAAAAGGCTTTTGTTAAATGCCCTTACCAAAGGCATTTAAAGAAGGTATAGGATGATGATGGTCCTCTGAAAGATAAATAATGGTTAAAAGATTAGAAGTTGAAAGTTGAAGTAAATGGCCAGTTTTCAGTTCTTCCAGTTTCTTAGTGAGGTCACAGGGAAGGATCTCTTTCATGGTCTGCATAAATATCCATCCCTAAATAACTGAGAAAATGCAGAAATGACAAAACATACTTATGATATGACAAAGCTTACTGATGATACTAACCCATTTAAAGCTGCAGAAATGAAAGCTGATGGAGAAGATCTGCTGAAGGATTTCATAATACTGTGTGCATGGCACCTGAGCATGGTGTCCTGCTCTCTCTGGTGTGCAGCCAAAAGAGCACGGTAGCACATTTCACAGGTAGAGTTAGTGCACTGAGCAGAGGAGGCTAATGAATGATGGGGAACGTGCTGCCCCTCATCAGTCCAGGAGGGAGTGGGTTGCACACTGTAGACTTTTACAGTGCTCTTCTGGAGAGGCATCGTGACATGCTAGGGATGTTTTCTTTTTAAAGAAATAAAAATGTATAATGGTGTGGAAAGTAACTGATTGTGAAAGATATCTGAGTTTTTCATACTAATCTGTGTTGACTTTGTGAAGTCAGATGATGATTTTGACCTTTGCAGAAGGGATCAAAAGAAGAGTGAACATACAACAAGGAATTCCAGCTGGAAGGGCTGGCAGCAAAGGGGAGAGAGATTGAAGGGAGAGTGTTTGGTTAATATAATGTGAAGATAGAATAAATTTGACAGTTACACAGCATATTAGAGATTAGAAAGACAAATGATAATGGGTTTAGGTAAAGGAAAATGGAAGGATGCATTTAGTTAGATAGGTTCAATGTCTACGCCTTAAAGACAGCCTGCTCCAGATTACGAAATCCTGTCTCTGAAAGAGTCTAATAAATGATGGCTGTTACCACTGGATCCACTAACTCTCCTCTCTGACTGTTTCATTCACATATATTCAAGCACTTTCTTGATTAAGATTTTCTTCTTAGTATTTACAATAAGACTAGGATGAATATTGCTATACTCGTTTTGTAGATGATGAGTAACATTAAAATGGCGAGAGAGGCCAGGCATTTTAAATGATTAACACAAGACACCCTTAATCTGTGAGGGGGAGCCTGCAATTTAACTAGAAAAGGAAAAGATACTCAGAACCTCAGCTCCAGACCATGGAGTTGCTGTTTTTGTAACAGGATGAAGAAACTTGCTTCTCAAGAGCTTTTCAGAATATGCCAACTCTGAGGTAGCTTGTAGATTAGGCAACCTCGCAAACTAACTAATGAAACAAAGGAAGAGTCTGGTAATTGTTTCATCTATTAATAATACTTTCCATTACTGCAAGAGCACATTTTAATTTTTAACTGGACAGAGTAAGGTGAGATTTTGTCCTTGAACAGGAGTGGAATTCAATTGTGCAGAAGTAGATGTCTGCATCTGAGCTCGTCATTGGTGACCCCCCATAGAGTCATTGAAGGCATACAAGCCCTTTAGGGCATGCTATTTATTTCGTCCTAAACTAGATATTTTCATTAGGGGAAGCATGCTGTAGTGTTTATTTCTCTGTTGACTCTACAGGATCCTAAAGTAACTAGGTCATATTCAGCTTTCTGTGTTGTAGATATCCAAAGTTACATGAAATTAGTCTCGTTCTGAGTTATCTCATACAAGGTGTTCAAGGTGTCTCATTCTGGGGAATGGCATATGAAGGAAGGTGAACTGGAAACTCATAACAGGTTTTCATCCGGAGTGAGCTGAGGAGTCTTTTGAAGTTGGGCATATACTTTACCTCCATTAAAAAGGCAACTTAAGGAAGTTTCTCTTGATAAGCAACAAAAGGAAAGCAGATTGTAGTTTTTCAGAATTGCATCTTCTCTTCACCCTATCACTCATCATATTAGTGTCAAAGAAGCTCGGATCAAGATTCAGATGTCTTGAGTTTAAGCACTGCTGCCCTATGATTGTTTTCTGATTGTCTGTCTGCAGGCACTCTTCATTTTCTGTGAACACATTTTCTGAACTGTCCACTGTGGATCTATGAGTCCATCTCACCKTTCACCTCACACTTCTTATCCAGTGTAGGAAAGAGGTATTGTTATGTCAGCGAAAATAAGATACATTTGGACCATATTGTGTTATTCGCACCTTCAAAATGGATTCATGCTGCTGAAGTAAAGTACCAAGCTAGAGTGTGTTTATAATACAAAGAGACCTCTTTAGTTAAAGTCTGAAGAGGAAGATTCACTCATTGTTACTGCATGTATGGTGTACTTATAATTGGTTCACTTGAAGTACAGGTAAATTGTTAAGTTTGTCCTCATTAATTACACACTTACTTGTAGCTGCTCCCAGGTCAGCCTTTCATGGGGCCATGGCAAATTCTGTACATAAAAATTCACCTAGATATTTTTAAGGCTCTTTGTGCCTGCACTTGAGATTTATGTCACATGGCACAGCTCTCTCTGCAGTTTAAATAAACATATGGTAGAATTAAAACCTAATGTATTAGGTATTTTTCTTGTAGACATGGAAGCCTTTATTTGGTAGGACAGTGAACTGGCATTTAGGAGTCTGAAGTTAAATCTTGGCTTTTTTACAGAGTCTTCTCTGACTTTTGATAAGTTACTTACAGAATGGTCCACAAAAAAGGGATGTAGATGGTGCATTATCTGTAAGTCTAGTGTAATATTTAGCCATCAGGATGGTTTCCTAGAGGAGAGAAATAGTTGCACGGAGATTACCAGTACAGATAATGGGATTTCTCAACAGGATGCCCAAATCACCAATCTATAGGGGCTAAAAACACATTTGTTCGTCTTGTTTTTGGAGATTACAGTGTATTTAGAACTGCTCTGTCCCTCACTCAAAGGTTTTAGAGCAGCTAGTGTCACTGGACTCTCAATGAGGGGGCCTCCTATAACTACTGCAATGAAAATTACCAAAAAGGCTGCTAATAGTAAGTTAGTGAAATCCAGACATCTGCTTTCATTTACTTTATCCTCAGAAAGTTTTAACATTAGATGATGATGATGAGATTTTTGCTACACATTGATGTGGAGTACAGCACCACTTTCTTCATATTTCTTGCCAGTTAAATGTCACAGACTCCCCCACACACTGGCTGTAAACCAGCGATAACTCATCAAGGAGGGAAAACAAAACCAAAACTCCCACCCTCATAAAAAAGAAGCAGGGGAGACTATACAGAGAAAACATCAGCTGCTTCAGGTAGCTGTGGGATTAGAAGCACACTTATGCCCAGTGGCAGGGAAATAGAAGTACGGTCCATTCTGTTCTCCTCTTAATAACTGATAATGCAATAATAAATACATAACAGTATTAATAATATCAAGAATACATGGCTGAGTGAAAATGAGCGGTTTGAATAACTCAACTTCATTAGTGCAGCCTTATTCAGCGAGGTGCTAAGCACTCTCTTGTCTCACCTGGTGCATCTTGGAGGTTCAAGACCCATTGATAGACACGTATTTCAAATGAACCGTTCCATTCTGAAATACTCCAAGAACTTGAATGAAAGTAATTATGCAAACTGTTTGGAGATAAACTCAATAGGAGGCATGTTAGTATGTTCAGTTGGGGCCATTTTTCTTTTTTTTGCTTAATTATTTTAAAAAAGAGAAGTATTCTACAATGTGCAGTAAATTGATAAAGGCAAGCAGGGCATTCGTTGCAGGGCATTAGGCAAAGCAGGGAGCTGTAAACCTTTTGATCCACATATCTGGCTCTACTGAAAAATGAGATAAAAATAAAGTAAAAGTAAAACAATAGAAGTTATTAACAAATTAATCTTTTTTGAGAGGTGAATACTTTGGTTTCCTCTTACAATAACCAGAGTCGTGGCTCCACTGCACAATAGAATACTCGTATGGAGGAAAAGGTGGGGGTTTTCATTTGAATGTTACCATGCAAATATAGTGTGCAGCATGGCCAGTATACTGTTTGTAATGTTACATTAGTTGTGGGTTGCTGAGTTGTGTTGCCTTCAGTGAGTATAATGTTCACTTACAAAAAGTACAGTGAAACTTTGTTAGTAAGAGCAAGGACATACAGTATGTGCTTTTAGGTAAAAGCTAAATTATCCCTTTTAGGTAAAAGCTAAAATATCCCATGACCCAATAGAGATAGAGTTCATACTGAATATCAAAACTAAAAGCTACTTTGAAAAAAGAAGCAATGCCAGAAAAAAATTKATTTCTGTGATACCTAATTACAAAGAGCCATTTAAAAAAAGATTATTTGGATAATACAGCTAGAGAAGAAACAAGATTTCTTTTTTTTCTTCTACTAGATAGAAAAGCAGATCCAGTCTTGAATCAGAGTGAAAATTAAAGTAACGGAACTTTCAATTTTCAAATAAAAATCTAGTCACCTGAAAAATTTTGGTTCAATAATTTGACATTTTTGTTCCAGTCTGAGCTTTAATGTGTTTATTCCTCTAAATTAATTCACACTTAAATGCAAAAATTTGGCTTGAATCGAAAAGAACCTTTTGTTTTGCAGTTGCTAATACGTACCATTTTGAGCATTTTGATCTTTTTTCCAGCATTTTTATAAAGTGGGAAATTTCTTGAAACCAATTCTTTACTATGAACATAGAGGTTTCCACGAATCAGAACCTAAAGGTKAAAAAATGTTTCTTTGAAAACTGTCTTACTAACCATACCCCAAAGCACACAGGATGAGCACAGGGAGATTCTTTGTCCCTCAGAAAGGGAAAGGAGGAAGTTCTTTTCTTGCCATAAGCTGATACCTGGCCCACTGTACAGTGCTAGCCCACGAACTGGTTTTACTAGCCAACTTCTACCAGAGTTTCTAATGCAGATAAAGCAGTATTGGAATAAGTTTAATGGGAAGGGAGGGCAACTGGGGAAGCAACCATTTAGCCTGCTAATGGTCACCACTGAACGTTGCAAACAAAACCAGTCCCCCCTCTCGAAGTGCATAAAAATCATTCACATCTACGCTATGCTTTTAATATGGATAAATGTAAGGACTCCTCTAAGGTACCTTGCATAGTTACTTTTTTTAGGATTCATATGTCTAGCAGTTAAATATATGCATGCAAAAAATCTTTTACGTTTAGCGCCAAGTCTCTAGACATCAAGTTTCTCTTTCTACTTGTCTACTTCAGTCTTCATTTCCCTTCAGAACTTCTTTCCTTCTCCCTAAACTAAGCTCAGCTTCATACGCCTGTTCTTTCTTCTGGCCTACTTAGAGGGGTCAATGTCTCTAGGTACCTCCTCTATCCGAGGTACCTTCCATTTATGGTATTGGAGGAGCAGCTCCAACCCCAAATTTCTCTTTATTTTATTAAAATTTGGATCCCTTTTCAATCATATTTCGTACACTGTTTCAGAAAAAAAATTGTCTCTTTCCTTTTTTTTGCAAAGCGCTCCTGTTTGTGTTCTGGAAATGGGGTAATAAGCATTGCTGTTTTGTAACCACCAAACCTAGTTATTGTAAATATTTTTGTTTGTTTGTTTATAAAGAATAACTGTGTTGATTGGATGTAGGAGTGGACATTTGAAGGCTACATGAGACTGGGAGCGTAGCACATGCCACTGGTGAAATACTCTGTAGCCTTCAGGCTTCCCACAGATCCCCCAGCAATGGAGACTTCAGCCAAGGGCTGCAAAAATACGTTTGGTTCCATAGGTAGCTGAGGATCATAAAGGGATGAGATGATAGCTTGACATCACTACATCCTTTCCTCTTCTTGCCCTATCATTGTCTGCATGACATTGCCCCCACAGGCATTTAACCCATTACCCAGAGTCCTGCAAAGCATACACATGGAGTACCAGATAGATAATCAGCACAGTAGTATATAATCATGTAATATTTAAAGTRAGCAAAGAAAGGACTTTTTGTCATCTTACCTTTGCCATTTTTTTATTTATCATGAAATTCTTTAGGTTTTAAGTGTACTGTGCTTTTGCATGTAATTACTGTACAGAATATAATCACTGAAAGCCATTTGCTGATTTGTTCTGAACTATGAAATATTTTATGCTATTTTATCAAAATCAAGTAAGAAAATAAAACCAATCTTTTAAGAACACCATATAGCAAACAATCCATGTGTGAAAGCTAATAAAAAGCTTTAATGCTTGGACTATCAGCTTCCATGGTATCACACACAGTTCTATTGTACAGAAGCCAGAACTGGAGTTTTAACTTAAGCATTAACTTAAATGGATATGAATCTCTTGGGTGCCATTTAGAAAGCAAGCTGAGGGGTGGAAGACAAGAATACAAGTGCACGCATTGCATATCCACAGGGCAAACCACTGCTATACTTACTAGACTTACACTCTCTGACCTTGTGCATAAAGATGTGAAATGAGGCTTGAAATAAAAGAGAATGCAGTATGATTTGCAAGAGTTAAATGAAAAAGAAAGGCCTAAAGCAAAAAAAAAAAAAAAAAAAAAAAAAACACCACAAAAAACCCAAAAACAAGAAAGCAATCCCAAACCAAATATTTTCTGATCAAAAAGAACAACTGCATTGGTAAGGTGCCATTTGTTTCTGTAGTTCCAAAAGTGGACATACTTGTCATGGTGAGTCCTGGGGACACACGGGATACACTCATTTTATGAACTGTAGGCCAAAGAAATGATTTGGATTCAGTTGTTATTGCATTAAGTAAGTCACAGGATATTTTTATAAGTCTCTGTGTGATTCTGGATTTCAGAAATAGTTTGCACAAACAAAAGGTTGGTGGTTTAAGCTTCATGGAAATAGAGGACAATATAGAATTATATGAGTATGCAAGATATTTTGGAGTTAAGTATCCTTCAACAAATGTATGGTAGGGCAGTACCATGAAGATCTAGAAGCACACTGGAGTTAATGGCATAGCTTTCTTAGCTGGTTTCTAGTGCTCATCAGACTCTCTGGTTTCTTCTTCAGCTGTACAGCCAAAGACTTGCATGATAAATGCTCCTGTCTTTTTCCTGTAATAACCTCTGTTTGCTAATGTGCAAAGGGATTTGTGACAGCAAAGACGCTTTTCCTTACTACTTCTCTTCCCCAACTTTATTCCTTTTCTGAGAAATTCATCTTACGATACACAAAAAATGAACTGTAGTGTTGTATCAGTTAAAATTTTAGCTTGCAAATATTAACTTAAGAGTTTGGACCTGTGAAGCAGGTACACTTCTATTGACTTCTCTGTGGGAGCTGCAGCCGGTTCATCTACCTATTCCAGAAGCTGACTGTTAACTAATTTATGTCTTCTCCAAACCAGTGTTTGTTTTTTTAAAAAATGCTGTGAAACTGTTTGGGGTACAGCACCCCTCCTATTAGAAAATGGCCACACTTTTTCTTTAGGCTTTTTTTCCTGATGCAAAGAATTTCATTTCCTAGCCCCAAACCCTTTTTGCCTGGTGTCACAGATGCTAAACTGAGAGAATCCAGTCTCTTTTCACCTTTATGTGGGTAAGAAGTTAAGCTGGATGAAACAGAGCTTTTCCTCCACTGACCTGCCAAGGGCTGAGCAACTGAGCTGCAGTAGGGTCCCAAATTTAAATTCAAATGTTTAAATAACATCAAGTCGCAGAGAATTACTTTATAAAGTCATTAGCTCCTTTTAGGTAAACCCAAGTAATAATTAAAAAAAAGCAATTCACACAGTATTTTCTTCAGAAGGTCTTTTTAATTCACCTTAAATACAGTTATAGATCTAAAAACAAATGCTATCTGAAAAATTTCAGTAAAGTCTCAGTGAAAATTKGGACAATTAAATTTCATATCAAGCAGAGCTTTTGCCAGGAAATGTTATTTTTCCATCAAATCATGACAAGTTCTGGATGAAATCTGTACATTTCTGGGGTGTGACTGAAAATGTTGAACCTCCAATTTTTCACTGAAAAATAAAAATTATCCCTGCGGTCTCTGTCATCTCCTGATGAGTTGGACAAATACCATTACAACATTGACTTTACATATGAGAGAAAGAAGATGATACCTCCCAGCCTCTCTAGCTCCAGGGTGTATAACACAGTCCCCATTTTGTCTCCATTTCAGATGATGAGAGTATTTGCACTGTGGAACAGAGGAGCTAGAGCTCAAGCACTGAATCCTGATCCTCATGGTGAGCCCACTCCCAGGTAGTGCTGCAGACCAGGTCACCCCAAGACAAACCTGCTGTACTAGATGTTGTGGAGAGAGCTGGTTGTGCCACTCCTCATAAGGGCTAGAAACTGGTCCCATTGCCCTCTCGTTTTGCAGTGTTGACMTTCTGAAAGTGTGTGGAGCGTGAGTGTGCCATCAACACCCGGACACAACTATGGCAGAAGAAGGCTGCTACGGGGAGGGACATGTTGGTGTGAGRTCAGCCTGCAGTGGGAAAGGGGTTGGCTGTTGACAAGGAAATCTGTATCACTCCATTTCCCTGGGCCATCTTTCTGGGCCAGGGAGGGTACAACGTCTCTCTAGGTTGTCCTGAGTCATCAAAGGATGTTTCCACTCTCACAAGGAGGAAAGTTCTCACCTGGCAACGTAGTTTTTGTAGCTACCTGTTTTTTAGTCCCTGTAAACCAATAGGCTTATGATAGGTATGAGGAAAAGCATTTGCCCCCAAAAAAGGATAGTCTACACTCTTCCAGTTTCAACTTACTGAATTCTTTTTTTTTTCCCCTGTATTTAACCCTGAATAGTAAAGGGTAAGAGGATTGAAGAAATAACCAATGGAAAAAAAAATGGGGGATGAAAAGCTTCTAATGGAAAATAACAGCAATACATGTTTCATGTCAAAGACATTAAACCATAACACACACAAAAAATGTAGTAAAACAGTACCAGCATTGTTCCTACAAGAGGAGAAAAATTAAGTGGGGCAGATATGCAGCTACAGCCAGTGTTTTTTATTAGAACATGTGGTGTCTATAATGTCTACACAAAAGTAACATTACAGAATTATAATCATTATGTAAAACATGCAGACATGGCTTAGGAAGGTTAAATATTCTGCATCAAATCCTTTCAGATATCAGGGGAAAAAAGCGATTTTGCATAGTCCTTCCTGAAACTTGTGATACAATGACTGCAATTTGTTCACCACATGCAGTTTTGCATACAGAATAAGTACATTAAAAGAATTTTGAGCACCCTGGTTGTAAGCAGCAAGCAAAACGGAATGAATGAAAAGTCAGATTCTACGGCAATATTTTAATGTATTACACCTATATACATTTAGGGAGAATTATATAATTGAAATTAAGTGATCTGAAGAAAGGAAGAAAAGAACTGTTGGAAAGCTTTTACATGCCAGCCTGACAGTTGAGCTTGGACAATGAAAACTTAAGATCAGAAAGCAAATTCTCAGAAGGAGTTAATGCCTTTTTTAAAAACAAAGCAGAACAAAAACCCCAAAGGCAGAGGACAGAGATCACAAAGACTGCGCAATCAAGCAGGCTGTGCAGGAGCTTCTGAAAAGCACCTAACCTGCACTGTGAAGATCTCTGAATACTGTATTATGAGCAATTTGGTCAGAAGACCAGAAAGAAAAAAGAAAACCCAAACAAAACATATACGACAACTGTCATGTACATGGGAGCAGAAAGGGAACAGATCTGTTGATCATCCTTTCCAGCTCAGCTAAAGTTTCAGGTTACACCCATTGCCCATCATTTCTGAAGACTGAAAAACTGTGGATCTAATGAAGGTGAGAATTGCAAGAAAATGTTGGCGTTAGAAGAGACACAAAGAAACTTTGGCAGGGACGCTTCTGATTTGGTGGATAACACCAAACTCAGTGGGAAGGAAGAACGTACACTAGAAACAAGGCTCAATCACTGGCAGTAAAACCTGAAGAAATGAGCTAGTCAAAGGAGTATTTTTATTATGAGCTCAACAGAAGGTGAGTACCATGTCCCAGCACTTTGAAGTCATCTCAGTAAAATACAGTCTATTGAACCAAAAGTCTTAAAACACTACTTTTATGCCATGCTTGGTGCCCAGGAGTAAATAGCATTAATGTTCCCAGGACAGTTATAAAATACTTTCACTGCAACATTTACTAAAATATTGACAGAAGCACAGATGGGAGACAGTATCAGATCTTGTATTCCCTTGTCTTTATGTAGACTTTGAAGGATGTGAAGGAAGTTTGCTTGCTCTCCTTTCTGCACCCCCGAGAGAAGCTTGGCAGGCTCTGGATCAAAGTATAATAGTGATTATTTAAAGTTAGTATGATGTATGAAAAAAAATATGGAACAACATGTTTTGCTACGCCTTGAGGTAACTGAAATGAGAACCTGTGCCATTTGCAGGAAGTCTGAGGCAATCCTAATTCAAAAAAGGAAAAAAAACACTTTTAGGCATGCACCGAGGTATTGATTCAGCACAATACTGACACACACTGAAGCCTTTTTCTTAATACAGGCAAAGTAAAACACAGGCTTAAAGTTAGGTTTAACAAAGATACTAAATGGAAACCTGAATACTCAAACAGAGCTGTGCAGGAGTGACAAACCCATTGCAAGTCAGCCTAACATACTGGGCATCATGGCACATCGTCATAAATGAGCAAGGATATGACATATGATCTGCTGAGAAAATGATGTTTCTGTGGCATGTGCTCACCACTCTTTCTGGGAACGCTAGTATTTCCCTCTTGAATCTTCCCTGTGCATCTCCCTTTATAATAAAACTCCCACAAGCAAAGGAGAAGGGCCCAAGAAAAAGAACAAGACCAGGTATTCAAAATAGCACAGCCACTACAAAGAAAAAGCCCAGAGCTACAGCGATGTTTCATGAGGCAAAGTAAAAATTACCCAGGAAGTTTAGTAACAGCAACAATGAACTGTTCTCTTGTTTCATAGCATTCACCCTTTGTCCTTAAATACCCCTCTGCAGAAAAATAAGCAACACACTTTCTCTTTTGATCGTTCCTTTTTACGTAGACTGTCCATTCTTAACACACTTTCAGAACATTTTTGGGGTTAAACCTTGTATTTGTCATTCTTACACTCTCCAGTTGTAGGCTATGTAGAGAAATTATTCTATTTCTCTCTCATTTTACGTATTAGCATCAGTTTAATATGATCAGCCTGAAGAGACACTTGCAGTATTGCTGGCTGGCAAAGTGGAAAATACCTTTTATGGCCTAATGGACCAATGTGTACATAACCCTTTACCCTTATGCTTCTTGTTTGTTACTTTTTATAGTTATTCTTGTGATTATATAATTAGCTGACCTAGTTTATTATGTTTGTTGCATCATTTGCTCCTGGATCAGAACAAGATCATAAATAACAGTGAAAGAAAAGAAACATTTATTTCCATATAGAGTGATTCAAAATTTTTCCTCTGATAGATTTTTATAAAGAAGGTGTAGTAGGAGAAAAGAAATTCTGATATGAGATTTAAGCATGAAATATTCTTCATCTGATGGAGAGTGGATATTTCCCCTCTTTCTTGGAAATTTTGACTTAAAAAGGAGAAAGTGATATTTTATTCCAAAATAATTCACACATAATTTAAGGCACTGAGGAAAGCTGGAAGCTCTTAAAAACTCATGTGACCGAGGCTCTAGTACAGCAGTTAATGAAAAGCTATAGAGAATGCCAGTGTTTACTAACAGACATTTAGCTGGCTCCATTCATACTTTACAGCAAAAATAATTGTGATGGAAATTATACCATAGATCTGAACATTTTTACTTGTCATCCAGTACCCTGTTATTTTGATTATTTGTTATTTTTGCCACTAGTTATTTCTTGTGTCTCTGCTCAGCATGCAGTAGTAGTTCGATCTGTAGGAACTACCACAGCATAAATGCCAACCATAAAGAAGAACCTTTAAAATGGACAATTAGGAAGTAATCTGTCCTTGAGGAAATTAGCTCCCTAATTCTCTATTAGTGGCAGATGCTACCAACTGATCTAGAGATGTTTTCATTCCTTCAGCCTAAGCAAATCACTTTCCCATTCTGCAGGCTTTCCACTGTGTTTGAAGCTAACATTATAAAATATAGCTGTTCTGGAAACAGAAGGCCTGTAAGATATAATGGGAAATTATAATTTTGCTGTATTTTTTGTATAACGTTTTGTAAGATTATATTAGTGCATCCTCTGTAAGGTATTTTATACCATTGAATTTTCTTCCCACAGAAGGAAATCACATTTTATACTCTGCAGCTTTTTAGAATAATTGTTATGGAAGTGAATTGTTGAACTCTTACTAAAATTCTTCAGGAAGTTTATCTAAAGACCTTTTAGCAGAGCACTTAAAGGACTGGAAATATTTCTGCATTAAGTGCTAAATATTCACTCCAGAAATCTCTCCTATGCAGAAAAAATTAGGTTGCCACTCTTCTCAAAGGAAATGGATTCTTCCAGCATTAACTTGAAGCAGAGAAAAAGAGTCATTCCCCCTCCCTCTCCAGATAATTTAACTAAGGACTGACTCATTTTCCAGCCCAACAGTTCTTTATAAAGTGCATACATTTATCAGGTTTAAGGTTTAAAAGTGTAATTCTGCTATGTACCTGTAACTGCTGGATGTAGGTAGGCAAGTTTCATAGCCAAACATCTGTCTCCTGAAAAAGCAAATGAGGTGAAATTCATTATGGAGCTACAAGGAACAAGTTAAGACAGAGCACAGGGCACAGGTTTCTGTGACGACTTTGTCCGCTGGCAGTACTAACTCAAGCCACTGCCTACATGCATACCAACACTCTGAAGCTGGTGCCTCTATTATAGCCTCACTGCAGGAAGAAAATAGCAGTTAAAGCAAAAGCAAAACCAACATTTTAAAACTAAGTTAAGACCTAACCTCTGTCCTAAGCAGAAAAAAAAAACCCCAACTTTTTCACAGGTTTTATACATTATATCATACTTTAAAACCTTTGTTTAAAAAGACTTTGAATTATTATGTGATAAAAGGATACCTGGATTTACATTTTCATGAGGGACTGCAAGAGATATTTTCTGAAGATCCCACATGTTTAACTGTAGACAGAATATGATAGAAACATGATAGGAGTTATAAAGAGACTGATGGGAGAACCTTCAGAAATGCACAGAAAAGCACAGAGATGCTGGAATAAATTGTTAGCCCTTGTTGACAGTATAACACTACTGCAGAGCTACTGTGACTGCTGTGTCAGCCTGTGCTACTCCACCTTAACAAATTGTTTGAAACCTTATATATAATTAAGCTGTATTTTCATTTTATCACCCTGGTGTCATGTACCAACCTATTATGCTTTAGGTTTGCAATAAAATATACAAACCTATTATGCATAATATGAAGTAGAAACCAGGAATATAATATTACTGCCTTTCTCTCTGTTTGCTACTTATTTAGATGCTAAAGTCTTCTGACAGGCATTTGTCTTACTGTGTAAAGCATCTACCGTCTCTGGGTGTTAAATCCATAGAAGACTAATGAATAAATAATAGTAATACATAGACTTCACTTTCATTTGCCATGAGTTTATAAGTTTATTCACAGTAAATATAAAGTATCAATGTAGTTTAAGAGGTATACTAGTGATGAGATACCAAAGAATACCATTTCCATCACCCATATATAAACAATTTGTTACGGAGCACATTAAGTTACTGTTGCATTGAAGATAGATAAGCTTATCTTACCCATCATATGACAATGATTGTCCTACCAGAAGCCATTGATTAACGTAGGAGCATTCAGATTTGGAACATAGTAAATTTTTCATCACTTCACACTTCTAATAGAAAAGGATTTATTTCAAAAAGACAAGAGAAATGTAAATAAAATTCTAGGCTAAATTCAGAAATCATTGTGTCCTGCCAGTGTTTTGTAAGGCTCTGGACTTGTTCCCTAACCTCTTTTGAAAGTGTCTTTATCCTAACTCATCTTTGCAATCCTTGGAGACTGTAGCAGCTCAACTCTGCTTTAGGGATGGAGACCAAGATCTTGCTGGAGCTGCCAATATTTGTTCCTGCTGTGAAGGTAGTATCATGCAGCAATCACAGGCAGTTAGCAGCTATCCTGATTCATCCAGTAGGTACAGCATCTTCTCCATGTCCACCCAACCCTTAGGAAAAATAGAACTGGTTTTGAGATACATTGCTTTTTCTAAAACTTCGCAGCCTCCAAGGGAGATGCAAACACAGTCTGAGAAGTAATCCTAATGCAACCAAGGGCTTTAAATTCCATGGCTATAAGTCATGATATACCTGAAGTCTTCCTGTGACTCATCAAACTCAGGAATATAAAGTAATCTGGTAATACCCTTCAGACTGAATCTTTCAAGGTATAAACAAATGAAGTCCTTCAGCCATCTAGTATCTTATCTGCTGCTGCTGAGTGATAAACATATCAATGTTTTTCAAAGAAAATACTTCTATTTACACCCATTTCAAAGACCGGTTTTGTGGTTATTTGTTTTCCTGGAGATCGCTCCCACTGGCTATTGGAAGTTGGACAATAGGAAATGCAGAGGTCTTCTCCATCTCTTTTCAATTTATGCCTACCCATGCCTACAACAAGGCTAGAATGTCATTTTATCAATAACACTGTAATGCATCAGATACTCCTAGGTAAAAAAGCCTCACTGGAAAAAAAAAAACAACTTTCAAATACTCTGTGATAGCATACAGACCCTTTAATTTCTATCAAAGCTTTTGGTGCTCAGTGCTTGTGAAATTGAGTCCAAAAGTTCCAACTATGGTAAGCCTAAGAGGAAAGTGTTGTGGGTCAGTTTCCTTCAAATTGTTGTTAAAGTATTTACTTAAAGTTGTCTGATAAAAGTCTGATAAAAGTCAAGAGCCCTCAGTGTGCAAAGCACAATTATCTATGGCTGACCTGATGCAGCATTGAAAGCAGTATTGGACAAGACCTCCAGAGATCCCTTTCACCCCAAATTTCTGTGCTCCTACTTTGCATGTTTGTTTTAGGTATATTTTTCATGTGCAGATTGATATAGATTGCGGGTACAGTGAAAGGCAGATTCCTCACCAAAATGTGCCAAATAAATACCAAGAAGGGGGGAGGATGGAAGAGTTTTCTCTCTTGTAGAAAGAGTTGTTCACTAAGTAATTAAGTGCAAGAGATGCCTTTTAATCTAACAAAGAGAGATTTTCATGCATAAAGAAGGGGGACAACCTTTGTCTGAATTGAGAGCGTGGCCAGTTAAGGAGGAAATAAGAGTTTCCAGAGGAAAGATTAAACCTGTTCTTCTAGAAGACTTCAACAGGACATTGGCACATGGGCCAAAGGGAGAATCAGGAGAGAGGGGTCATCTAAGATTTGAATCTGTCTGAGAGTGCTTTTTTGGGTAGTGCTATCTCCTAGCAGCAACAGGCTGCTTCACTCAAAAAAAGACAAAAAGAATGGGCAAAGCTTAAAATCCAGACTGTTAGCATTTCAGAAGAAAGAGAGCAAGTCAGCTGATTAAGGAAGAGCAACTGAGATTCTTTTAGAAATAACTTTAGCATGAGTGAGTAAAGCATAGTTTTTCTTTCCTTTATTCACCTGCATGTTTTATAGGTATTTGTAACTGTGCTATTTTGAATGAAATGAATAAAATCTTATATTTGCATTTTACCTTAGTCTGGTTTAAAGCTGACTTAAGGCCATAAGCACTTAAAGCCATAACATCAAAGCATTCCTCCTCTTGGATGGAGCATATCTATACACCAAAGTCTTGGGACACTTTAATAAGAGCTCTAYCTCCCGGTACATCTTTTACTATACCCAGAAGGTAACAGAGCTATCTGAGCTCTATGGGAACGTGTAGATCTGGCACCACAACAATACGGAGAGATGGAAGTCTCTTCTAGTGGCTACAGGTGATATTGGAGTCTTTCTAACATGCAGTAAGATATTGAGGTACTTTCCATGAGGGCCAAAGGGAGGGTATCAATGGTGCTATGTTTTCAAGCAATTTGAAGGTTCAGAGCTTTAGAGCTTTGGTCAGCCTGGCCAGGCTAGGGTGGCACAAAAGTTCTCCTGTCTGGTTTATTTGCACTAGTTACCAGAACAATTTTACTGTCACAGTTTTAGCTGCCTGATAGCTCTAGCTGGTTTCTAGTTATCAGTTTAAATTTTTAGAGCATTTCTTTAAGAGGGACTTATGGAGCTACTACTTTAATACTTCCCGATAAAAATGGACAAAAATGGAGGCCTAATAATGTAAAATGCTAAAATGAGTACACCTTTCATTTAGCCTCTTAAATTGTGAGTCTACTGGCAGATAATCTTTCATACTATCATGCTGTAGTGCAGTTGATACTAGTAAAACTGGTTTAGGAAAGGAAATTAAAGAAGTCAAAAGGAATTGAGCAAATACATCTAAGGAGCTGTGAGTTCTTCTTATCGCATGAAATCTTCTCTTTCAGAAGGTACTGTTATTGACAGCTTTGCCAGTCGTTCCCTTAGCTGTGTGTTGTTAAAAAACATTTGCAAGCCTAGGGTGTATCTGCATTGATCTCTGAGCCACCTGTAATGTAGGCTGGATGCAAGGGGAGAGAAAGGGGGAGTGGATGGAGCGTGGTGGGCAGTAGTCTCCTGCAAAAGCAGTGTAGAAGCATAACTGCTAAGCACAGAGCAAGTTTTCATGGATGAAGCGATCTCTTGTACCTGCAGTGATTAACACGTTTAGTGTATAAACAGCAGGTTTTTACACTACAGAAATCTTTGAAATTGTCCCAACGTTTGCTAACAGTGGTTAAATATTAAAACCCTTTATTGGCTGTTTACCTGCTCTCAGCACCATCGTCCTGATAAATATTAGAAGACATAATGGTATCAGACCCCATGGAAGCTTTTCTACACTAGGGTTTCTAAATACTGAAAGATTTTAGTTCTACCAGTCTGGTTTTTTTTTTTTCTGCCTTACTGTATCTATTGCCACATGTTTTCTCAGAAGTGTCTTCCACAGTACAGACTTTGTAAGCTTATGAGAACGAGCAAATATCAAATATGAACTTCAAGGATTAGTTAACTAGGGGCCTGAAACTCATGGAAAGTACTTAAGCTCAAAGAAGTCAGTGTTTCAGATGAGTTCATGGCATCTCCCAAAAAGTGGGAATGGTTGTAACTGATTGAAACATGCCATCTCATACATTGGACACATGCATGAAGAAATTATGAAATAAAGCTGTGAATTATAGAATGGTGAGTCCTAACAGCCAGTGAATTACAAGATAAAATCTTAATCCCACCTGAACTAAGGAAAAATATAATTTAGCTTTACCCCCTTTATCCACCTTTGCATCTGTCCCTTTTGTTTCTTCATAGAAGGATACACCAGCTTGAAGTGTGCTCTTAGAATCAGATCAATGACTTGATTTGGAGGCCTTTTAAAATCATTTCTGCTGCTGAGATCCACCTAAAACCACTGTCACTGTTGCACCGTTAGTTAGACTTTTTTAGTCTTTCTTTAATTGTTGTGGGATCTCATATGGCCAAAGTCTTTAATGCACTGGGGTTAAATAGCTGATTTTTCTACTTTAGCCCCGGCTTTGGGCTTCCGGTCCACTGTGCAGAAATTGTAATTGTGGAGTGTGTCCAGGTGGGTTCTTCTAAAGCTGTAACCAGTAGAAAATACAACTTCATGTAACTTTCTTAAAACAAATTCTTGTTTAAAGTTAGCAATATCTATCCTGAGCAACAAGTGAAAATGAATGTTAAAATCATCTGTGCATTTATTCAAGTTACTTACATGGCTAGTTAAGCCCCTTCTGTCCCAGGCTCTAAGCTGTGGAATTTCTCTTTCCTCTCCATGGCATCCTCTTCTTGATGTTTCCCTTCAACTATCTGATATCACCAAGAAAGTATATGATACATTAAACTTTTCTGGAGTTGTGACCTCCAGATCAATCTGGGAGGCTGAAGCACTTTTGGGAACTATCGAGCATGCCCAAGGATAGACATAACCAGACCATCACAAATGAATGGCTCCTTCATGGTCRTCTTAGGGTGCATTTTTTAACAGCTACAGCTGAATCTACCCAACAGATGCATTATAGGAAACAGCACCAATTACCTGCTCAAGAAAAATTCTGGACTTTCTAGGAGCAGTTCCAGCTCTTTTGTCCCATCTTATTTATGAGTAGGGGATTGATTCACGAAGCTTTTCTATGAAAAATCAATTTGATATATAATACTTTCCACATATTGTATTCCAATAGTTTTAGAGGAAAGCTTCATGAGTCTCTGATGCATTATTTGTCTGTCTTACATCTTATTAATATTAATACTACAGCAGTTTTAACAGCAAGAGTTCGTATGAAATTCCCTATCAACTACTTTTAAAGCACAAGAAAAACAAACTAATGGTGGGAGGCAAATTGGGCTAAAATCTTTCAGGTCTGGGACRCTGGGTCAAAGGCAGAATACAAGAAATTGCTGTTCCCCTGAGGGGCAGCCAAGGACTAGGAAGGTTAGAGGTGTGCGAAAGAATATGATTATTTCATTCCAGGCCCGAACTCCCTTAAAAACTCTTATCTCAACAGTGGGGAAAAAAACCCATTTAATTAGATGTATTCTTAAAGCTTGTTGCTGTGTTTGATCAAATACTAAATGCAACCATATTCTTGCAGTGGTGGCCCTTGCACAGTTCTTACATTTCCCCAAGATCTTCCCCACTCTCCTCCCAGATATCTTGTTCGCAGTCTAGTCTGAACTTGGCCAGCTGGTCAGGGGCTATGAGTTCAAGGTGAAGTTATGCCAGCATGCAGTCAGGTTCCAGCAGCACCATGTTGTTCTGTGTTCTTCAAGTGTTTTACAACTTGGCTGATATGATTCAAGGAATTAACCTGCATGTAGATAACTTGAGCTAACACTGCGGGGAAGAGAAGTGCTAAGTAGACCTTTTGAAATGAGATGTGCCACTCCTTAATAAGTAAGAACAAAAAGGCTTCTTGAGGTGGGCCAAAGGAGCCACAATTACCTCTGCACCTGCAAAGATTGTGGGCGGCTGGGTAGTCACAGCACTGCTAGAGTTTCATTTTGAAGCCAACCTGTCACGTAAACTACCCCCAAAAAATGCAGTGACAGGTGCTTTGCAAGAATCACATTAGCAGAGACACAGTCAACATAAATACGGTCAACAGAAGGGTTAGAATCGACCTTTGGTAGAAATAAACTGTGTGTGGGTGTCCATGGATGCACGTAGGTGAACAAACACTCAGGTATAAACTTACCTATTGCACAGTGTGTATATTTTTAAGGTGTAACCATCTCCAGCTGAAGAATTTAGTTTTCCTCACTGTAAAGACACRCTGAATTGACACAGTGTGGAGGTGTTTTGCTTCACTGGGATAATTAGCCCTATTGGTGAGACTGTCGGGCTTTAAAGAGCTTATGGAAGTGAGTAGGGAGGAGAGTTGTTTAGGAAAGATGCCATGCTGGCTGAGAGGTGTGGAGCATGGGATTTTTGGATGGTGAGAGCCATCCATTTGGTTCATCCCTTCCTTTTCAGGAGATATACCCAGCACTGTAAGAGTCCCTAGATGCTCATCAGTTCCGGGCTCTGATGCTTGTTGCTGCAACTACTTCCCTTGGCAGCCTATTTTATTCTCTAACAACTCTGTGAACTGAAAGGGCTCTTCCTAATCTGCAGTACATAATAAGCATGGACAAACTAGCTCAGTTAAGTAAGAACTGGCCAGGAGCCTTGTTCATCTTTAGATGCCAGGGCAAAATCTTTTGGGTTTAAAAAAGATTTAGGGAGCTCTCACCTTCTTTTACATTACCCCTTCTTTGTGCCACTCCTGTTGGGGTGTGCACGCAAATAGGCTGTTCTTGTTCATGGAATATACAACATTTATCATAAGGTGGGAATATGTTTCTGATATAAAGATCACTGAAAGAGACTCTCGGTTACTTGTCTCTGCCTTGGCAGTCTGCTGACTTTTCTGAAACTGTGTTGATGGGGGTGATATGAACTTTTGCGAACTGACAGTACATAGGATGGCAGCAACACAAACTATTCCCATAGAGGCAAGTTTCAAGAAGGCCAAGAGAACTACTAATACTAAATAATTGCATTGCATTGCATCTCCCTTTCTACAACTGATTTATTACACATATAAAAGTATGATGATCTTTCCTCCCATTATTTCAAAGTGAAATGCTTAAAGGGCTAATAAAATCAGTATTTAGCACACTTTTTATTTTGTAGTTCAAAACTTCAAGCTTGGCATAAAAAACATTACCTCTAGGGAGTGAAAATAGCCTTACCCAGCAGCTTCAAATACAATTATCTGAGTCATTCTTTCTTTTACTCCTTGCAAAATACCAAACTGAGGTAAAACTCCTTTTGGCTGATAGACAAAAGGAAATTACAGCTGTCTGGAGTTCAAAAGAGTTGCAATAAAACTTGAATTATGACGAAAATATACTGTTTGTTATTAAAGCCTCAACAGTTCACAAATTAAACAACTGTATGTTTCTCTGCATGTTTGATACTGCTTATGTTTTCCTGTGCACATATATTTCTGCAATATAAAGCACATTTCCCTATCTCTGCATACAAAATTGTTTTATTCACATCTCCTTGTACACTTACATCGTGATTTTTTGTGAGACTATGCCAATTTACAGTAGATGAGAAGTGGGTCCATTGAAATGATTCACTGGGGCAGTGGACAATGTTAAATACTTACAACCGTTCATGTATGCATGAGTAGTCAAATCATTTGTTAATAATTTGCTGCTGTCACCATATTGTGGGAAGAAGTTGCTCCGTAGGCAGAATATAGTTTATTGACTACCTTGGGTAAAATGTAGACCAAAAATGTTTAAGCCACTACATACAAAGAATGAAGCAAGAATTTGCCGAGGGTACTGCAATATTTATTTTTAATTGAACAAGTGCACTAGGGTTTCACTTTTGAATAGGATCTTAGGATTAACAAGTTGTTGTTCACATTTAATGTAAGGATATGTTGGCAATTATGTTCATTCAAAAAATGTCTTTCATGATTCATTATGGCCTATAAAACAAGTGGATTAAGGGCACTTAATTCTCTGTATTTTGAATGTAGCTCTTGGTCATATTTTCAGCAGTTTTTCAATGGTGGAGGCTGCCCGAGCCCCCGGCTGCAGTGCAGCTGCTCCAGCAGTTGTGCCCTGGTGGGGCAGAGGGTTGTAGAAACTGCAGTACCAGATCAGGCCAGTAATGCAGCAAGCTCAGGGTGCGCTCTCCCACCTACCAGTACTGGATTTTACAAGCTTATTTTCAAACAACAGTCAACAAGCAGCTATTTAACTATCTGCCCAGAGGCTAAACTGCTTTCTCTTGCCACTTCGTTATCTGCATGTACCTCAATGTGTGAGGGACTGATATCATACCTAAAATTTTGAACTTAGAGCTCAGCATGTTTTAATTATCTATAAGAGCACACTCTGTGCTTCGGATTCAAATACATGTTGTGCTAATTGGCTCCTCACGGCTGGGAAAACAATATTTAGCTTAAAGTATGTCCACTAAACGTTGCTATCTTTTCATTTTATTGGCATTCCCTTTATCCTTGTATAGTCTTGTAGGAGTATTGTATTGTGCTCTGCTGAATACCGTAGCGTAGTCTCTGTGTCACTTACATGTGTCACCTTCTCTAAGGTTGTCTTTTCCCTGAAGTRATGGTCCCAATCTTTGGAATTTTTCTTGAAAGTGGTATCTTTTCCCATAGCATGCCTCTGTGGTCACACTCATCACCCATCTCTGAGCCCCTGAGTTTCTGCTGTATACTTCTCGATGCAGGTTGACCAGAACCAAATGCAGTGTTCAAGATGAGAACATGTTACTGATTCATGCCTTTACTCCTTCCCATTCCTGTATCTTACTCTACTCTCTGTTAAAAAATAAAATCATAATAAAAAAAATCTTTGCTGCCCCTTAAGCCTAATTCAAAGACTACTAAATTCTTAAGGGATCTACCCTCTCAACTTCCTCCCCACCAAAGTTTTAAATTTTAAAAGAAAATGTTTCATGTTTTCACCAGAGAAACCAACACTTAATTCTTTACTTTCAGCACCTTTCTGGAGATCTTTCTGGTTAAAAAAAAATTGCCCTGGTTTGAAATTTAACATTATTGTTTAGATATTAAACTAATACTTGACACTTTAGTTGAATGTGTATTTCATAAATATACAATTGAAAAGTGTTTAGAATTATTTATTTTAAAATTTCTCTGTCTTTTTCTCACAGACAATCCTGTTTTGGTGGAGTTTTTCAATAACCTCAGTTAGTTTTTTCCTACTCTTAATTTATTCTTTTTTTAAATTTGCAGGTCCATGGTAAGTCTTTGCATTTCACCCTTATGGCTTTGTATTCTTGGTATAAAAGAAACTAGAATTTCATATCATATTCATAAGGTTTTTTTAACAAAAGTTGGTCTTGAAGAAAAAAMATCAAGGTATGTTGCAAAATTAGGCATTGTTAGCTTACTTCCATCTCACTTTAATGGGAATTAAATAACAGGGAATACCAGTATGCACTTAATACTGAAACGTTGTCTCGAGACACTCATCATTCCAGTGATCTTATCATATACTCTACTGCACGCCCTCAATGCTAAAAATATTTCATTACTCTTATTGATACCAATCAATCTATGACTCTGGTAGAGATTAAACAATTTAATGTTGGTAAGCAAACACATACATAAGATACTTAGTTTTGGGGGAAGTTGTGGAAAAATTACGATTTTGATTTAACTGCCTTGTTACTTTACTCCTGTGCCAGAATACAGACATCAACATCCAAGAAGTTTCTTTACTACTAGTGGCTGTCAAACCTTATATCCTGCCTCAGTGTGTGTGACTACATTCTAAAGAAAGATAAAAACATCTGTAATTTATTTGACCAACTATACAGACCTATTTTATGATTTTAAAAAAATTAGTTCTTGATCCCGGCAGCAAAAAGTTGATTTTATGAAGCATGAGATTTGATTAGTTTTATTTTAGCACACGTGATGGTGTTATTATTAGATAAAACAGTACTCAACTTCTTAAAAAAAGCAGCTGCAGTGCTGAATTTTGTGGGATGACTACTTCCAGCAGGCTGCAACCCTAAGCCATCTTCTCTCAACTCATCCTAGAATATTTCTAGCAAGCTGATAGCCTGGTCTGCCCAGCCCAGCAGCAACACTTCTTAAACATGTAACATTTGACAGGTTCTGCATGAAATATTTTAGTCTCCTCAAGCATATTGACTCTGCTTTGGTCAAGATTTTCCAAGTTGCCCCTGTTAGTCTGAGCCTTGAGAGTGTCAGTTCCAGACTCAGGGACCCAACTGTGAGTCAGGGTCCAACCCTGTTATAGGCAATGAAGATCTAGTCAATACAGCCAGTGGACTACGGAGAGCTATTCACTGCATGCTGCGGCAGACATTTGTATCTGGTCAGCTGAACAGACCTCAGCTGGCTCTTTTGATGAGATCTCCATTGATTATAAGAAAAGCTTAGATACTAGGATAACGTGGACACTTGGAAGTTTTAGATTCGTATTTAGGTCTCTGAATTTGCAACTGAATCCCATCTTGATTTCCCTTTGTCACTTCTATCTCTTCAGCTGTGGATAAAGATGCAGGTTAGTTGAGAAATGGAGACCTAACCCAAAATACTGCAAGACACATAGCTGGTCCCTGTTCTGCCGTATTTTTTTACAGAGACACACTGGGGTTTTTAAAGCCATTTGTTCTTTCTCAGCATCTTCCTCTCTCATTTCCTGGTGCTCTGAGACTACGTCTGCAGGCGCATGTGCATCTCAGCCAGATCTCTACCCTTGGGACCAGGATCACCGGTCTCAGGTCCTAGTCTCCACAGAAGTGGGAATGCCTGGTCCAGAGGGAACAGCCTCCTGCAGYGGCTGGCAGGACCCCAGGGCTATTACAGCACCTTTGATGGTGCGAGCCCAACAGATTCAGCCTTCTTCACATGACCTTCACTGATTTAATGAGGCCTTTTCAAAGCCAAAAGTCCAGCTCATCTTAGACACCACTAAATGGTATGCATGGCACTGTGTTTGGCCACCTATAGCTTTCCAGTCCAAATGCCCAGATAACCTCTCTTCATCTGGGTTGACCGTAAGCAACCATCAGCATTCAGCCCAAACCTCAGATTTACACTTTCTGGATATGGAGCAAGTTGCTTGAACTACTATGCTGCAAGGTCCCTACAGAGCTACGTAGAAACAAAATGATAGTATACAAAGGGGAGTATTTCTTTCAAAATGTATTGCCTTAATCATCATTTAATTTGACAGAATAAATAACATTGGGATAAACAAAAAAGTGGTAGAATGAGTGTGCCAGGGATACAGAATGCTGGAGATGTAGATTTTCCATGAACACAACTCATCAAAAACAGAGCAATACTGTAAAAGGTTTCCTACCCAAACTCAGGAAACAGCAGTATGCAGACAGTGTTCAGTAGACTGCCTGACAGAAATACATTACTATTTCCATGACCATGTTTCTACTAAAGATTAAATGTAACAGTTTCAAAATGTCATTAAATGCTAAGTTATTTTTTACTTTTAATGAGCCTGTTGTAGCCTCAGAGCTGAGAGAGTGCATTCTTGCTAGACTTCCTCATTACATTTTCAGTAATAACTGATATTCCCAGTGCAATTACCCCTCTGAAAACTCCTCCCAAGTCACTTGGTTCATGATGCTATTGTAAAAAGAAGGCATCAGAATGCGTAAATCGGTGTTTAATCATGGCTAAACCTAACCTTAGCACAATTGGGCTGGCAGCCACAACAGAAATGTCTGGATTTGAATTAAATATTTTAGGGGGCTTTATTTGGCATGTATACCATGATAGAGACATCCAGATTAAGCATCCAGAAAGTTGGGGAGGAACCATGGTTATGTTTGATTGCCTGACTCGGACATGGCCTTTTTGTATATAAAAACAAGGAAATCTGTTAAAGAATTGTTGCTCTAGAATTGCTGATTTCATAACTAACCTGAGGTCTGCACATTTCCAAAGCATGGCAAGTCACCAGGAACTCTAAATTTAATTGGAGAAATTAGTTGATAGCCTTTGCTAGCAGTAGTGAGGCTACTCAGGAGTCAAACTCTGTATTTAGGTATTTGGACTTGAAGGTAGTTTTAGCTACTGAGTGGTCTGTGCGTCTTGCTATGATTAGTAAGTTGTGTTAGCACTTTAGACCACTTAAAAAATAAGAATCTCTCTGTTTGGAAAAAGCCAAGGTCTGCCAGACATAGAAGCAATACCTTGAATATAACAAAAGGGAAACCAAATTGTGCCTTTAATATTAGGAGTTCTGAACATGATGATGAAAAAGCTTTGTGCTAGCGAGCAGGGAGGAAACACAGGAAAATTAGAAGAGTTCTTGGGTAAAAACAAAAAGCCTTTGTTAGCTCTCGGGAAATTCCTGCTTTGGTTTAATGGCTGAACACTCTTAGGGGAATACATGTATTGATCCTTTTTCTAGTCTCTGCAGTGTCCTCAACTGTAATTAGTTCCCTTTATGTCTAACAGAGCCTGAAAGGCAGATCCAAAATGGAGCTCAGGGTCTTGTATCTAAGCCATGCTATATGCTGTCGGAAAACAAAACAAACCAAAACCGAAACATGAGCAAATTTAACTTAAATGAACAGCTCTCTTGTGATTATATTTTAAAGTCTTTGTCATTGCATAAATCATCGTTTTGTTTGATATAATGTAATTTGTTACACATAAGTGAAAAACTCTGAACAGTGTTGTCTTTAGCACAGAACAGACACTGATAATGAGGCAGAAAATTATGTGAGCGCCCAAAACATTGGTTCATTGCTTAAGCTATCTTTTAAACTTGCTTATGAAAGTAGTGGGTAGTCTGTAGCCCAATGCCTCACGTGCCCCATCAGAATTAAGGAGGGCACTTTCTTTGCTCTGAGCTTTCTTGGTTCTTCGTAGTACCATAAAAAATTAGAATCTGGTTCTTAAGAAAACCCCAAGTGCCTGACATGATTCCCACGGTCGTACCTGTGTGATGGTTTGGCAAATCTGTCTATGTATAATCTAGGGATTCTGGCTGATATTATTAATCAATGTGAAAAGAAATATAATGACCTTCCTTAATGGATAGAAATTCACCATTCTTTGACAACTTTTGGGTTAGAAATCAATTGTAAAACCTTAATGACTGAAGAAAAACACATCGTGCAAGCTGAAGCCTACAAAAAGTTTTCTTGAAAAGCCTTTCTGCAGGGTGTGGTGGCTTGGGAGCGGCAAATTCCCAGACACAGCAAAATGAAGCCATATGTGAGTTAGGTGAAATATAAACCTGGAAAGACACAGAGTCAGCTCTGAGGTGGAGAAAGAATGAGGTGGGTATGCTTTCACAGGGAAATCTGAAGCTTGAATTTACATTTAGGGTGAAGTAAAGTTAGACTAAATAGCTGATCTAAGAAGTTTTGCAATTTTGAAGAGAAACCCTGAGCCTCAGGAGAAAGACCCTGGGAGCTGGAGACCCAAAAGAGCACTTCAGTGCAATGGGAGGAGGGCCTCTAGGAAACTGTGGATAGGGGCATGTGTAGTGCCTATGTGTTTAGGAAGCAGCAAAACCCAGCTAAACTTGCAAGAAGTTTGTGCATTTGCTTTCACTCTTGTGTGCCACTGAAAAAATTGGGACAGGAGGGTCTGAATACCCAAGCATGGTATCCTGGCTAATTCCTTTAGCATCTAGGGAACGTTGAAAGGGGCATCTGTRAGTTTTGTGCTAGTCTCCAAAGCTGCTAGATGGGGGTGTGTGTCTGAGAAAGTCTGTGTCTCCTTGAGCATCCTGCAGCTTGGGGGTCAGGCCCAGGCAGGGGGGTTGAGCTGGGGAGGAGCCAGCCATCAGTACCACACCATGGGCTGGAGGATGGCATCCATCCTGCCACTGCTGCGATGTGAGCATAAGGTGTGGGGACCTGACACAGGGGAAATCCTAAAGAGAAAGGCCCACAACAAGCTGGTGGGTGTTAAAGAGAAAATGAATGTTGAAGATGATACAACAGTGGTCTGAGCAGTACTGTACTGTAGCCACMCGTGAATGTGATACCTAGGGTGGCCTCAGCCCTTGCCCTTACATCCATGGGAAAGATGCTCAAATGCACAGCTGAGAGGGCAGCCACAGTGTACTGCAACAGCAGGTAACTGTAGAAGTAACCATATGGCAACCGTCTCTATGCAAGTCACATTTTCCACACTGCTGGAGATTTTAGATTCAAGACTCCCACTGATTCTAAAAGAGAAATAAATGGACCTTGTTTTATTTTCTGCAAACACTGCATTTTCCACAGCCATTTCACTAGACAGGCCAGTGGCCTCCTTCAGGCATATATCTTTTATATAGACAGGTGATTTTCCACAAACAGGGCTGTGAGATGTGAATGGATGTAAAGTGGACCCTGGGCTTTTGCAACAACAGATGTAACCATGGAGGTCTAGTCAGTGCCCCCTTATTAGGTCCTCAAGTAGTTTTAATGAGCATAATTACATCCTATAATTTATAAGAGTTGCTGAACTGTGCAAGTCTACATCAACAAGAAACACCAGGTTCTGGGGTGTTTGCACTGAGTAGCCTCCTAGGGAAAAAATATTTGAAGTAATTTGCAGGGCAGGCTATTGTTCTTAGAGGAGGTCATGAGGAAGTGAATATTCCTGGTTTGGAGAAATGAGCAATAATATCCATTTCAGTAGACTTCTGAAAGAGCAGGCATATGAACAGATTAACATTTTAAGACTGCTATGATAACGTAGAACAGGGTTTTCTTTAAGTGATTTATTCTTCTAATATCTTGCTAGACACCATGCTGATATTGAGGATGCTAGAAAATATCAAACAAAAAAATCTTATCCTACAAGTTATATCCCTGTGTATAGTCCCATTCACTTCTGTGGGAGTCTGCCTGGGTGCCAGGATCCACTTGCAGCTTGAATGACAGCAATAGTTTATATACGGTATATACCTATTAAGTTAAGCTGATTGAATATTTCACACCTTGCAATTTATCTGGCAAATTTGACATCTTTTTCTGCTCACCTAATATTTGTGGAAACATTGTAATTTCTCGGATTATGTCTTACTCAGATGATCATGTACACTTTCTGCATGCAGCTCAGCAGACATGACTGGAGTTGTGCTGATCAATTGTGTACAGTAAGATGAGAGACTACCGCTATATAATTGTTGCTCCCCGAGGCTCACATCCAGATCCCAGCAGTTTGCTTCCCAGTTTATTGAGCTGTAGTTAAAATAAAAGAGGACACTAATCTTGCAGTGAGCACTCATGGAAAAAACTTTGACTTTGTTTTAAAAATATGGATGGCAATGAATTTGTTAGAATAAACCGGCATTGAAAATGAGAGCAAAGATGATGTCAGCATGACAGAGGGAACTCACCACAGTCACTGCGGGTGTGTTCGCACTAATTCTTCCTATTGCATCCACACAGCTTCAGTCAGAACCTTTTAGCTGACAACAAGGATTTATGTTTAGTGCTTGAGGGGAAGAGCTGCCCTTCCCTAAAATACCTTTCCCATTTAACACATTTTTATTTCAGAAGATAACTTCTCCTTTCTTGGCTGAATGGTAGACTTTTGTTCTAAGAAAAAAGTGGTGCTGTAAATGAGCAGAAAGCGTTTGTGACTGTACTGATCCTTGAGAAAACATGGACAACATACACTTGATAATGCTACAACTTTTATTTAATTAGACTGACATATGTGAGGATTCTCAGGAGAACAACAAGGGGAGTTTTTTTTCTTCAGGAATTCAGAAATGAAACTGAATGGGCAGAGTAACTTAGTAACACATCCTGTTGAGCAAAATGCCTTAGAGTGTCGACAGATTGTCAGTACTAAGTTTTGCAACATTTGACTGAATTCTGTAGTGAGTTTATTAAAGTGATTTAGTGCGGTGCGAGCAAGTGCAATATGTGTTCCACCCATTTTGATTAAAACAAGGCAAAGCACTGGAAAGATGCCAGGAAAAAAAATTAAGTAATCCATTCATATCTTTTTAGAAAGTTTCTACAAACACATGCCTACTTCATGAATGATGGGACATGCTGAGAACAAAAAAGAAATTAGTAATCGAGCAGGCAGCATAAAACCCCTCCTCATTTGTATTTAGTAGTTCACAGTATGAGTATGTGGGAATAGCTGCTGACAAATAGTTCCCTGGGGGACTAGATACAGCATTGTTTTATTAGGTCAGCTAATCAGGGAGAGGGTTGTATGTCCATGTAAGGGTCTAGCAGGGCAAGCAATGGCAACGGTCGTCTTTGCCAAAACAACTCGGCTAACTTTAGCAAAGATTGCAACTTAACGGCATGAAAAATCCCCTCCAGCTGTACTAGTAAATAACAAAATGGAAAATGAAACCCTGTTAACAGCAACCTGATTCTGTTTCAGCTAACTGGATGATTTACTGGTTAGAGGTTAGAGTTTTGTCAGTAGTTCAGTTAACAGACCTGATGCATGAGCATCCACGCAAATCACCATGGCTAAAGTGGGCCTGTTGCAAAGAATGAGTGGTTAAGAGACAATGTTCAGGCTGCAGCTATATGACAAGCGGCTTCTTAGAGCTAAGTCACATACTATTAGTGCTGATCTACAATCTTTTGCTTTGTCAGCTACTGGCAGAGTATCCTGATCTAATTCTACCTATCTCTGACAAACACCCTAGCTTCCTACCCTTATTTTCCTTTGGCAACCCATATAAACTTTGATATGTCAATAGAATATTTTGCATTGAGTGCTTATGAGAGATGAAAGTGGGTTTGTAGCTGAGCAAACAGTGCCCCACTTGGCTCTGAAGATTTCTCTGCATTGATGTTCTTGCCATTCTGACAAGAAGAAACATCATCTGGTGAGGATTTTGACACATATCACACTCTGTATACTTCTGGATGTTATCCATTTAAGATGTACAAAAGCCTATTGAAAGGATGTTTTTATTAAGTGTAGAAAATATGGTCCTGCTGCAATATTACTCTAGGCTGCAATACAATCAGGGTTTGGATTTGTTTTTATTATTGTTTTACACCACCACTGGTTGGCGGGAAGATYTTATGAAACTGTCAGCATCCAAAATTGTCAGGGGAGCGAGGTTCAGGATATAATAACACCCATATATTCAAGCAGGATGCTTCAGAGGCAGGATAGCTGGCTTGTGCAACATATTGACAAAACTCAGCTGCTAAGCTTGTCTTGATGGCCCAGGAGAAACTGTGCCTTTGTTGGGGGAATGTGAAAATGGCAAATACTGGGGCCCATGTAGCACTGGTTCAGACTTGACGAGCAAGCTCAAAAGCCCTGATGAGAAGCAGACCTAATTTTCTTGGCTACGGCACTGTATTAATGCGTACTAAACTAGTACCACTACATCAGGGATCATTGTGACATTAGTTTACCAGCAAGTGCATAGAGCTATCCTGGATTCGTTTATGTACTGTACACCTGCCAGAGTGGCTTTTTAATAACACCTCAAGGCTTAGCCCGGTGCTTATTTCTGCATATGCTGCACCTGTAAGATGATGAGCCTATTCACAGCACATAGGTCTGTCTGGGATAGGTCTTCTGTAGGTCTCCTCGTCTTTCTTCAACACTTCCCTGTAACAACAGTAACATAGCTTGTATTTCAAACAAGCTTACTGCTCATGAGAGTTTGACTTGCTCCTATGTCAAACCATGTCAAACCATGAAGTTTATCCAATATCCTTCCTTTGACACCACTTTACTGTCTGACCTTAGGCAAATCACCAGATCCTCCACTGATGAGTTTCCCCCCTACTTTCAGACTCCTGAGATTCAGTGAAGAGCTCTTTAGAAGTGAAAGCACTTACTATTATTAACTTGCATGTATACACCGATGAGAAATGTGTATAAAGACTTAGTTATGGCTAGATTCCATAATCTTTATTCATCCTAATTAGCCTCTAAATTTGAATGGTCCATTGATTATGGTACTCCAAAAGACTGATAGAACATGCTCATTTATGTTGGAAATAGGCATTTTAAGAAAGCTAGGTGTTATTGTGAAAGACGATGAAGTTCACATCCCAAGTCACTTATTACAAGCCTACAAATGTTTATGCAGTAACGTGTAAATGCAAGAAAGGTGTTACTCAGGGTTAAAAATACCATATATCTCTAAAACATAGGCACAATGTAGGTTTTATGTCCCCTTTGCACCTGAGATTTGGAGGTCATGTGGTACATTTTATTCTATATAGTGACTTTCCTTGCCTTTTCCCTTCTTACCCATAATATTCTATGTATTTTTCTAAACATAGGTTGTTGGACTCCAGACATAACACTGTAAAAATCTGTCAGCTCAGTTCAAGTCAGATAATGCCCTTGGCTACTTTTATTTTCCAGTATGTCACAAATGACCACTCATTTCTTGACAGAGGTGTCTGGGTCGGAATACGCCCAGCTTCCTGCTGGTAGCAATTAAAATTACCCACCACCCATGGGTAGATTTGAATTAAAGTATCAGTGGAAAAATGACTCTTGTAGCCAGCTAGGTCATGCATCAATAGCAAGGTATAAGCAAAGGTGGCACTAGAAGGAGAACTGCATGTTACAAAAGAGTGAAAGAGAAAAAGGAGAAAAATTCTAACCTCAATGTCATATGAATAATGGAGAAATATTACCACTGACATAAGAACAGGCTAGTGCAATGCTGGAGGAAAAGTGACAGAAATGGCAATGATGGCTGTAACATCTGGAAAAAGAGATGGAAGACCAGGTGAAGCATTGGTGTTGCCAGCAGGGTAATTCCTAAATCTGAGAATGGCAAGGATGTTGGACCCTCAAAGGAGTGGTGAAGGTATCATTTCCAGCTGACACAGATTTCAAGCCAGGACATATCTAAAGGCCCTGTTCTGCCCTTAGTTGATTTCAGTAAGTTTCACGAGTGAACATGATGGCAAAATACAACCTTAAAATTACCTTTTGTTAGTCTGTTACAAATCAGTGCTTAGAACTGACAGAAACAGAAGATGAGCAAATCCTGTTGGTCGAGCTCTTGAGGTTTCCAAACTGATTTATGATCCCTCAGCTGATCATGCAGCACTTTCTGTCTGCTTGCAGAGGATTGGATTGAATGTTGATGGCTCTACCTCTTGCTAGATTACACTAAAGCCAAATCTACAGTAAGGACTATCTTAATTTTACTTGCCTATTGCTGGCGTTGCATATGGCATTGCATTATCACACAGTTGCAAATGAGTGGGGGAAGTTGCCTGCACAACTATGTAAAGTCAAGTCAGTAGTCCATAAACAAGCATTGGTATTACAGTGTGGGCTCATCCTATGGAAAAGCATGAGGCCTGTGCTCTTGCCAAGGAAAGTTGTCCCTATGTCTACCTATCTTTTGCCTTGCTGTTCTGCTTACTCCAAAGCAAGGGTCAAGTTAAGTCCAAGCCTCTCCATAGCAGGAATTATTTTTCTTTACCTATCTACATAGTTCAGGGTCAGATTAAGAAGCAAAATATTTGTTCAAATTATTTTTATCAAAGTAATTCTACTGGAAACTGTAGAACTTTCAAAGCTGCCTAAGGCAAAAAAAAAGGAGAAGGAAATGTTATTAAAAGATAGCATGAGCTTTTAATCATGCACAATATTTTATTGCCTTGTATATTCTTCCTCAGATAAATTTATACCTCTAAATAAATGTGTATGTTCTACAGAGAACATACCAAATCAATTCTCTTTCAAGATTGATGGTGGTTCTAATTTTAGGGAGACCAAAAAAATGAAAAAACGTGATCCAGGTAATACCTGGTCCAAAATTAAGGTATTTGATACGTATCTCGCTAGCTATACTTAAATGCATATTTAAAAAACCCAAACATATCACTGTGTGTCCTATCTCCTTTATGCCCAGTTATTATGTCCACTGGTGCATGCATTCTGGATGCTGTAATGCAAATGCCCATGTTCCTTCAACAGTCAGTGGGGAAGAGAGAGATGGCACCAGAGTTGTTCTTTTCAGGGTATGATGTTTATCCTTTGATTTACTTTCTTTTTCCATTTACTATAGGGTGAAACCTGGACAGCATGCTTTGGCTGGGTAGCTGGGATTTACATGGCTGAAATTAAGTTCAGTAAATCCTAGTTTTGATGCCTGATAGTATTGATGCAAAGTTTTGTGCAAGATGGATAGAAACACAGCAAATGAAGAAAAATGTAGTTCTTTATGAATATTAATAGTTTTGAAATGAGAAATTTTTTGTTATATGTCTTCCTGCTTGCTAATGTACTCTGCCACAGAGCTTCTGCAGTGCTTGAAGTTCAACATCATGATTTTTGGACCTACTTTCATATTTGGAGAACTCATCTATAATGGCAGAACAGCATGGAAGCTGTAGGAGTAAAAAGAAATTATGCATGTATCTCTAAAAGATTTGGTTGGTTACAATCTTAGCTGGTCTTATATTTCATCATCCAGTTTCCCTACCTGGACTTTCATATGGCTGATAAAGAAATTAATTACATAATGATTTCATAAGGATCTGCCATGAAAAATTATAGATGCGAGATTACTATTTTATGGTTATTTATTAGTGCCACTTTGAGTTGTAAGCATAAAAAATGTTTAGTCTCTCTGTAATCTATCTTTCAAATTGTGCTCAAGAACACAGTGATCAAAAAGGTGTGCACAGCATGGCAATTACGGTTGTGATTTTCCAGGAAAAACTCCAAGGCAGTTTGGAAAATCAGTATGACTGAATTAAACTCTGGAAAAAAAATTGGGAAAAAACCCCTCGAGGAGAACATGACATTCCTACGGCTTGCCTCCACTGAATTCCCCTGCATAATTGTGCCAGACAACCACAGGTAATGTGGAAAAGACTGAGGGGGTAACTAAACACAGCATTCTCCTGGAGAAACTGGCTGCTCATGGCTCAGACAGGCGTACGCTTTGCTGTGTAAAAGACTGGCTAGATGGCCACGCCCAAAGAGTTGTGGTGAATGGAGTTAACTCTGGTTGGTGGCTGGTCACAAGTGGTGTTCCCCAGGGCTCAGTATTGCGGCCAGTCTTGTTTAATAGCTTTATCAATGATCTGGACGAGGGGATCAAGTGCTCCCTCAGTAAGTTTGCAGACGACACCAAGTTGGGCGGGAGTGTTGATCTGCTAGAGGGTAGGAAGGCTCTGCAGAGGGACCTGGACAGGCTGGATCGATGGGCTGAGGCCAACTGCATGAGGTTCAACAAGGCCAAGTGCTGGATCCTGCGCTTGGGTCACAACAACCCCATGCAACGCTACAGGCTTGGGGAAGAGAGGCTGGAAAGCTGCCTGGCAGAAAAGGACCTGGGGGTGCTGGTTGACAGCCAGCTGAATATGAGCCGGTAGTGTGCCCAGGTGGCCAAGAAGGCCAACGGCATCCTGGCTTGTATCAGAAATAGTGTGGCCAGCAGGAGTAGGGAAGTGATTGTGCCCCTGTACTTGGCACTGGTGAGGCCGCACCTTGAATACTGTGTTCAGTTTTGGGCCCCTCACTACAAGAAGGACATTGAGGTGCTGGAGCATGTCCAGAGAAGGGCAACGAAGCTGGTGAAGGGTCTAGAGCACAAGTCTTCTGAGGAGCAGCTGAGGGAACTGGGGTTGTTTAGTCTGGAGAAGAGGAGGCTGAGGGGGAGACCTTATCGCTCTCTGCAACTACCTGAAAGGAGGTTGTAGAGAGGTGGGTGTTGGTCTATTTTCCCAAGTAGCCTTTGGTAGGACAAGAGGAAACAGCCTCAAGTTGCACCAGGGGAGGTTGAGATTGGATATTAGGAAAAATTTCTTCACCGAAAGGGTTGTCAAGCATTGGAACAGGCTGCCCAGGGAAGTGGTTGAGTCACCATCTCCCTGGAGGTACTTAAAAGACATGTAGATGTGGTGCTTAGGGATGTGGTTTAGTGGTGGACTTGGCAGTGCTAGGTTAACAGTTGGACTTGATGATCTTAAAGGTCTTTTCCAACCAAAATGATTCTATGATTCTAAACTCTGGAGAGGTTTRTTTATCCAGTCCACTGGGTATGCACCAAATCACAGGTAGTTTAGTGACAGTAGAACTAATGAGGTCTGGTTTGCTGTGGCTTTGTGCCTCATGGATACCTTCTCCAGTGTGCAACTGAGGCTGAGGGAATGAGGACTGAGCTCATGCAGCAGCCAGAGAAAAAAATGGGTCTCTCTCCCCTGACCAGCTCACCATAACCACAACACATAGAGGTATCTCACAAGTTCAAAAGTCAGGAAGACATATGGTATCTGTATAGAATGCATAAGCCTTATTTTATTAGAAAACCTGGCTGCAAAGGTCTAAGCATCAGGTATACCCCATTGTTTGAATTCAATGTGCTAAGCAATCCTTATCGAAGCTAAAGGCAACATAAAGCTGGGCCTACTTTGAGACTCTCCACTAGCCTCTAGAGTCAGCAGCAGTTAAGGTTTAAGACTCCAGTGGCACAACATGAACCTAATGCTGGCATCCTTTACCCAAACTGGCATCAGAAGAACAAACTATGTCTCAGGTTACCTGTCTGCTTTTGGCTTCATACTTCTGCTTTCTGACATAGTGATAAGAGAGATGATGAGAATTTAGCATTTTTGTCTGGACGTGGAGGAGATAATTGACTTTTTGCATCAGGATCTGAAACAAAATTTTATCCAGATTGTGTGACAATTCAGGAAGTGCCTGGCTACGAGTGCACACTAAAAGAAGTCCTGTTACATGTTCATGGATAAATGTATAATACTAAGAATATGACCCAAATATACCCTTGAAGCATTAACCCCAATAAATAATAAGCCCTATGAAGAACCTATAGATTAGGAGGCAAAATAATTTCATCCAATACGGAAAATGAAGTGCAACAAAGCTAACCTGTTAACACAGATTTATAACATAATTGTATCCTGCTGTTTGCTGAGTAAAATAAAAATTGCAAATGAGGTCCAAAATTCATTTACCCAAATCCATTAGTAGACAATATCACTAAACAATCACATTTACAAGGAGGAGGAAGATTTCTGCTAGTTTTGGTATCTTGAGATATATGTTCCTTGTCAGGAAAAGCAGCCAATGCTATGATCTGCAGAGAAGTAATGGGTATGTTACTATTCCTATAAATCGGGCACTGCAGACAGCAGATCTCATCTTGTTCCACCTGCAGGAGATAGTGTTGTGAGTTAACAGGAGACAGGTTATGAGCCAAATTCTGTAATCAGCTACATTAGCTCAACCCTACTGATTTCAATGAGGCTTAACAGGTGTAAATGAGGACAGGCTTGCCCCTACCTGAGAGTTTGTAATGTCTGATAAAACAAGAATGAAAAGTCCTTGCAACTTTCTATCTTTTTTTCTTAGTAAATTTTTTAAAGTATGTATGTACAGGACTGGCTGTTACTAAAGGCAGGAGAGAGGCTACTATTGTGAGATAATACCTTCACAATATATACTGAACAAGGAATAATTTTTTTTGTAAAGGTGACTGGCTGTAATTTGGGGTTAAAAGGCAAGGTCACTATTTAAGGCTTGAAAGTTTGGATTCTGGGGCAAGGAAAACTGGACAAAATACTGACTTTGGCTGTTCAGTTTATCAGAAAATTAAGAAAAAAAAAGAAAAAGAAAAAGATTCTGCATCAAAAAAATACATGAATTAAATATAATGTAGGGATTTTCTCCCTAAGGTCTCCATGGTGAAGTGAGTCTTTTTTCCCCACAGATGAACATGTTTCTTGCTTTTTCCAAGGAAACAACTTCTGAGCTTTGCAAAGATGAAACTTCTGCCTCCAAGTGGGAAGTGGAAGCCGAATGTCAAAGGGTAAATTCCATGAGAGATGACAAGTGCTGATGGGCTTGAATTTGCACAATCAGCGGCATTCAGTCTCTCCAGGGGAGGTAACGTGGGGAGTCGAGGGAAGGAGGGAGAGAAGACGAGTTCAGGCTGTCATCTCAGGAGGAAAGCTTGGTAAAAATATGTTCAGAATTTGGAGTTTGCCAATAAAATTAGCTGAAGTGCCTTAAAATATTTATTTGGTGGGTTTGTTTCATGTTAATAAAGAATGGAACAGTCTCTTCAAGTTCTTGTTTTGCAAAAAGAGGAGCTGGGTGTGGTGGGTTATAACACAGGGAGAGCTTATTGTTCACCCATTTTTTTCTTTCTTTGTTTTGGAAAAATAGTCCTTAAGGAATGTCAGAAAAAAATGGCAAAGTAGGAAAAAGAGCAGGATATGATTTTTCATAGGGTTAAACACCTACTTGAAAATGCAGAAGCACATAGCTGGGTATCATATCTCCCATGCTATATGAATTATATGAATTACATGAGAAGAGAATCTGCTAAGAGCTTGTCTTGTGTGAATTTGAGGTTCAAGAACTATCCCTGAATAACTTTTGAACTAAAGGTGTCTCTACACAATAGAAATACCTTCAAGAACAGACAGTAGTGAACTCCAAGCATGGTTATGTAGTACACATTTTAGCACACTGAAAGAAGGAAACTTTCAGCTTCTTGAGGAGTGCAGTTGGGGGGGAGTCTCCTTTAGAAACATGTCCTGGTCCCCTCAAAAGTAGTCTAAAATACCAGATTGACATGTATCCATATGTATATGGATACACATACTTATGCATACCCATACACACACAGAAAAAGGGTATCCACAACAAAAGCAGAAAGATGAAGATAAATAATCCTACTGGAACAACTAATTGTGTAGGTTGTTCTTTCCACTGTTTATATGAAGTTTGGAGGCACAATACATGAAGCTATCTTCCCATGAGTTAAATATGAATATCATTTCCCTACCATGCTATTTTTCCCCCCAGAAAAATGCCTTCAGAGCAGGGGAAGTAGATGTTATACAGATAACAGGTATAGGATGAAGACTAATATTATGTATGTCAGTTGTATGGATACCCGACCAAAGTCCAGAGGGAGAAAAGACCAGTCTTACTAAAAGAAGAAAGGACTGCGAACATGTTATAAAAGAAATGCAGCCACACGCAGTGGTACAATGTTCTGCAGAAACCTGCCTTTTGCACGGACAGAGAGTATCTTCTGGCAGATTTTTAGAGTGTTTTTCCTACTTCCAGAGGTTTTTAATGCAGCAGCTAACAATCTGGTTACCGTCATGCAAAACACTAGCACAGGCAAGGCCCAGAAACCTTTCACATGGCAGGTCTAGCTGAGGTCAATGCTATGAGCCTTCCTGTCGCTCATTATGCTGTAATGGAAGCTAGAAGCCTCTGTTTCCCCTGGGATTTTGCAGTGAGGCAGCTGGTGTACGTTCATTACCTTTTTGTCAGTATGCACCTTTAGAGCAGTGAAGATGTAACGTTATTCTCAAGTTGCTTCAGAGACCTGATGTCTTCTGTGCTTCAAAGGCAGCCTGGATCTGATGTTTCCCAGACCTACAACCGGGACTCCTTTCAGCTGGTACCAGCCTGTCCCCCACTGGGACAGTACTGTGGGATCAGACCCTGACATAAATGACAACTGACAAGAAAGCACTGCCAATAGAGGAAGACAGGAATCATAAGCCTTGTGTAATATTCTTCATTTCCTGGCCTATTCCACAAGTGAGAAATGGACCAAAATGGAAAGATGACAATTCTTCATCTATCAAAAACATTAGGCACAAGGAATCAAGAGGAGACTCTCATTTTTGTTATTTGCAGGGGGGGAGGAACAGAAATATTCCATAGTGTGGAAATTCCTACCTGCCATACAACAATTTAGGGTTTTATCAGTCTTATTAGTTTGCCTCAAAATTGAGGGAATTGAGTTGTAGTGATAAAAACATCAGCCTGATGTTGTCTTGACAGAGGAATTTCTACCAGGGATGTTGCCTGGTGCCTCTTTGAAACTTGTTCTTTTATGATTGAGCATTAGCAGGAGAATGCAGATAATGATATGGATAGGAAACACTGGAAAAGGGATTCTCTTTGGTGCAGAATGATTTTAAATTACTGTTTTTTTAAAAATGGTAAGTTACAACAAAGGATTTTTGCCCTTTGAATGTAGGAGAAAACATGCTTCAGCTGTAAAAAGATCAAGCATAAAACATAACTTCTGGACAATATATTGTGTTGATGATATGTATGGGGGGAGGGGTACCTTGGATTTCGCAGAGTATCTTTTTAAGGTATAAAGAGAACTATTTAATGAAGTAAATCCACATATTACTAAAGAGAAATAAAGAAGGAAAACATACTGGTGTTCATTTTATTGTAATTACAAGAGAAGCAGCTGAAGAAAATTAGAGAAGGTAACTAAAATAGGGAATATATCCATAAAGGATCTTACATTGGCCACAGTCATGAAGATGTCTGACTACCTAAAAGGATGAAGAAAAAGGAAAGTGTATTTTATGGTGTAATTTTTCATAGAATATCTGTGTGAGTGTGGCAGTCTGACAGCTCTGCCAGGTACATTTCTCCATTTAGTCATGGAGGATACAGAGCACAGGACTCCTGTGATTAACATTTATAAATGTCCAGACAGATGGAAGGGCAGGTAAAAGCAGTGAATCTGGCCAGCTACAAGTCAGGCTGAGCAAGCAAAAGCAGAACACTTAATGTGGCATAGTAAGATGGTAAAATCAGCCTCAGTATTGAAGAATTAATACTTCTGTAAGTAGAACAAGGGTGACTAGAAACTATTTTTTGTGATGATATCAACATAATAAAAAAATGCATATTTCTTGCATTCTGGAAGATATGAATTTTATTACAAACAGTCTTATTCTTGAGACATACAGGTGCAGAACCACCCTGAGAAGTCCAAAAACCTAGTATATGTGCCAGAAATGGGGATTCAAACTCAGTTCAATCATTGAAATCATAGCTAGAAAACCACTAAAGAAATATGGCCTCAATCTTTCTTGCTGGAATATCCCAACCATTATATATCAAAACCTGGAAAATGACATTTTTATATTAATGGGGAGAAATACTTCTCTCTTAAATCAATGACTAAACTCACATTTTTTATGAGTCCCACCCATAAGCAAATGAAGAATGGATTTTTTATTGGATTCTTTCTGTATAAAAAGCAACACAGTTATTCTTGTATAGGCTTACATTTTAATTCACCATTGTTGGCCAGAATAATTTTTATCAATAGGAGTGAGGATGTCTATGATAATGCAAATGTCACATAAAGTCACCCAGGTATTCAGTATAACAGTGCAGGGAGTTGCATGCTTTTTTTCTGCATTTCTTTGAGAGACTCTTCTGGTTTTCTCACACGGATGCTCATGTGTSAAGACTTCAGTGCAGCTCTTGAGTCAGATGAAGTCATCTGGAATATAAAGCAAGCCCAAAAAGCTGCTGGTGTTTCCCTGAGGAGTGRTGAACAAAATAGTACATGAGTTAGTTGTAAGGAAGGGTAACACTGCTAATAGTGCTTCAGAGGCAGGATGGGTGAGAGCAGCATAGGCGCTGAATTGTGATGGAGGATTACAGCCCTCCCATTCATCTATACAATAATTCAGAAGAATTCTTAGGAAGTTCTTGTTGACAAAAAAAAAGTAAAACACCCATCTACCTAAATAATGAACTTTTGTGGCATGTCTTTGTTTGACTTGCCAGTACCTCTTCTTTCAGCTTTAAAGCAATGGATGGTTTGATGCTACACAGAGAGCAACTTAGGGGCAGGGAAGATAGTTAATCAGTGAGCAGGAACTATAGWAGATCCTTTAATCTAGTGGTCAATGGGGCCCATAGGTCTATTTACTGAAACTGCCAGGAGAAACCTGGGATGGTACCAACTTTCCACTCTATCAGGGAGGGAAAGTGCACTGCATAAAATGAAAGAGTTTCTTCATCTATTCCCCTCCCTCCCTCCTGAGGAAAAGGCCAAAAGCTAGTCATTTTAAATGAGGAGGTTATTGGGAATTCAAAATTTCCACGTGACACGTGCTGTGTTGATCCTTGCTGAATGTGAAGATTCTGAACAAAGACTCCTGTGTCTGCAGCAACATAGCGAGGAAGGGTCTGAAAAATATTCAGCTTTTTCAAAGAATTTGCTTGTGCACAGAAGGCCGTCATTTCACCATGTACCTTTACTAATAGCAGAAGGCAATACTGGTGAAAAAAGACACATCTGCTCCCTGTCGTCCCAGAGCTGCTCATGAAGAGACATTTTCCAGAATCAGCAACTCTAGCTGAGACCAGTGAGTTTTCTGCAGATAAAAAGTCTGCAAGACTTTTTTTTTGTGTTAGATGAAGTAAACTAGGTTTCCTCAGACCTTCTTAAGAAACAGAGAGGAAGTCTGAGGAACTGAAAAATTAGGCTCTGAAGCTGGAATTCGAACCAGCAGGGCAGAACATCTGAATTTAATGAGGCTCTGCTTGACATCAGCAGGAGCACTGGCAGGCCAAAGTATGCAGGATTAGGCCTCAAATTAATGATGCAATGAAAAGGAAAAATGCATAATTTTAGGGAAGATCATTTTGATGATTGATTTTATAATTATTCATGGCACCTAATGTGAATTATCAGGATGTTTTTATTGATGGCATTTATTAATGCATTAAATTTTAAACTGTGCTCTGGAAGACAGTATAATACAGGCAGGAAACAGAAGGAGAGGTTGAAATCTTTCAAAAGAGGCTGAGAAATAAGGATGCTTCATGCAATTAAATGGCACATAGAGCATCCAGCTACTGCTATGTCACTGTTTCAAGCCTACTTCTTTATTACAGGGCTGCTGCAACAATTTAGGATTAAATTGTTATATCAGATCTTTGAATTTGTTGTGGTATAATCAGTCAATGAAACATTTTAAAAACATCCTTTCCAAATGCACGTTCCAAAAGAAAATTAGTTGATGTCAGCTTAAAATCCCCTTGTACTCTCTTCAGGGCTGCTTTACTTATACAGTGCTTCTGTGGGCCCAAATTTGTGAAAGCTTCTCGCCATCATACTAGTAGTTCAGAATTGCATCTTTCCCATAGTCAGTATGGAGTCCATTGCTTCTGAAGCTGTAGTACTTAAAATCTGATTTTAGTGTGGTCACTGTAGGAACTTGCACCTGAAACAAAACTGTGGTAGTTTTCCCACAGTGAAGCAGGGCTTGCTACTCATTAGGCCATAAGAGATCAAAATTATTCATAGTGTAAATGGACTAACTGATTCTGAAGTCAGAGTTTTTTGCCTGATAAGAATTTAGTGCAGACTGTCCATTTTCATGCAGATGGCCTCCTTAGCTGTTTGAGACCTTATCCTGTCTTTACTGTAGGGTAACTACAACAACTTTAGGACCTAAGGCAATCAGAGTTGCCTTACTTCACCAATAGTGGGAAACACAGTCTGTCAGGTAAGTGAGGTGGCAGAAAAATTTCTTCTGCACTCTCATGAATATCCAGCTTCCTCTTCATCACCCGGTAGCATTTTCAAGCAGTAGAGGAATAGGAAAAACCTGAATACTAAGAACAGTACCTTTTATGCTAAAGGATTTTCATTTCCATATATCGTTCCGTAGAACAACACATCAAATACCTCTGCATCAGGTGAAACACACACTGTGATTTGTATACTCTCCCACATAAAAAGGAGCTTAGTAAGACAAATCCCACTTAGCAGTCTAGATGTTCCAACAGAGCAGAGCTTTGTGAAATTTAAAGCATTCTCCTTAATCTTTATGTTTTTATGGAGCTTCCAAAAATGCGATGTTTTCAGCAGTAAAATGTGTGACATTCTTCAACATACCCCTGACATTAAACACAGCACTGTTTATTTCATGCCAGCAGCACTGGCAGGACAGCTTTTGCTGGAGCAGCATCTGATTCCAAATAGGGTTGGCTGAGTTTCGTCTTCAGAAAACTCCAGTCCAGCTGCAGCCAGGTGCTCGCTAACTTTCTTTTCAATATCTGACTGGCTGAGCTCAGAAGAATTAACTTGCTCTTGCTCCTCCCTGTGTGAAAGTGTATGAGGAGTAAAGCCTTGAAAACCTCTCAAAGATTTCAAGTCCCCTGCAAAAGCTACTGAAGAACTGGGATTTCTTCTTTTCACCAGCAGATAGCTGATCCCCTCTACTAAATAATAATAAATGATGTGGAATTTGGGTAGACATTTGGACCATTGTTTGGGAAAAGAGGAGGCTGGCAGGTCTACTACATAGCTGCAGAGCATTAAGCCAAGGATCCAAATTCAAGCTAGGGCACATTTTCCCCACTCCATCTCAACAGCTGCCACCTAGCTGCTTTACATCTACAAATCTTCCTAAAAAGATGGAGTAACAGCATGTAATTTTTCCTTTGGCTCGGTACTTCAGCTGTGTATGATAACAGTACTGCTGCCTGGGCCGGTATTATACATGCTTACCTTTGAAACCCCCATGGAAGCGTGTGATGGAGAAGGGAGGTATTGCTACTTACAAGCTCACAGTTTACCCAAATTCTCATTTCCTACTCTCCAATTCGATCCAGCAGACAAGGCAGCCGGGCTACCCAGGGCCAGATCTTGCTGTTTATCTAGGGTCTCCGGGAAGGGATGGAGGGGAGGGCGCTGCCTCTCCCTAGCAGCTGTCAAAGGCTTTCTGGTGCAGCTGCACACATCCAGCCTTGTGGGAGGCCGGAGGAAGTCTGATGATGATCTCAGAGTATACGGTTGGAAAGCCACGCACTGTGTTTCTGTGTATGCCAGCAGAGATGCGTCAGCCCTGGCACCCATCTCATAGCAAGGCCAAGACGGCAGCACCCTGCTTTCTCCAGCTACGGGTTCACCAGCTGCGGCAAAGAGCCCTGAGCAGGGCCTGAGGTGACAGGCCTGCCTCACGCTCGGGTGTCTGCTCTCACCCGAGCACCCTCACCTTTCCTGAGGCGCAGAGAAAGTTGCACTCATACACGGGGGCCGCTTCATGCTTTCCAAAATGCTCTTCCAGTCACCTCTGCCTGTGGAGGGTTTCCGACAGAGCGCTCAGGCTTTTGAGTCTGTTTTTAGTGACAGTCTGCCCGTCACTTCAAGAGGCCCTGAACTGACGATATCCAGCTAGCCAACCGCTGCCGAGTGATCCAAACGAGATCATCAGCACTAAATGTACATGATTTCAAGTCTCCCGAGCTACATTTCTTCAAGTGTGTGTCATTATTCTTCCTTCCGTACATGCTCAAAAGGAAGACAGGTTTAAAGACTCTCACTTCAGCTATTTATTAGCTGAGTTAACACAAACATTTCATTTCGAGTGCTTGAGCAAAGTTTATGGTTTCCCTTCCAGGGTGGCTGACCTGAAACCTCTCTAACAACACTCTTGAGGAGAAGCATAGAAATGTTCTTCTTGAAATCAGTTTCAGATAGCTATTAACAATCACAATCAGTATAGCAATAGRAACCAAGATGCAAACTTTAGTATAACACTTTCTAGGCTGCTGTGTGTTTAATGTGTGGCTTAGAAATGGTATTTCCTTTGATAGTGCTATTACAATGGCACATAATATACAGAGAGGTGTTCATCTTGTCTGCACTGCTTACAGCCTCTGCTGACCTAAAAATTAGAGCTCAAATCAGATCAGGTCTGTGTTTTACTGTGTCACAAGGTAGAACACTGTTACCCTGTTTGTAGGACAAACGATTGATCTCGCAGTTGTTCTGCACTGGATGGATGCTCTTGCTGGTAAAAGAGATGCTAAAATCATGGTTCCTGAGAATCTAAACTTAAATTCCAGTTAGTAAGAATATAAACAAACCTCCTGGTCCCTCTTTTTTCATATTATTTGCTTTGGCAGACAAGTCTAACCCTGTGGCCAGGAAGGTCTGATAATTGTTTAAATTGTTGGTCATGTGCATCAAGCATAAATCCATACAATGTTTCAAGTAGACAGTACAGTCAATTTTTCAATGCTAAGAAGCCATCGGGATGGCACAACTCAATCATTTTTTTGGTTAGGTTTTATAAGACATTCTCTAAAAAAGTGTTTTCTTCCCACAAGAAAACTCTCCAGTTTGTCCTCAGCTTGTTTATTTTTATGTATTCTACACTTCTTCCTGGATTAATCAAAGCAGCAGTCTGCATGCCAAATCTGAAGTCATCTGCAAACCGAGTATGCTGTGATTAAAAATTATAGTACTGATATCCTAAACTAGATTTTAATAGGTATTGTGATAAGAGAGGTGTTATTGGATTACCAGCCTTGAATTAATTTTCATTATCTTTCTTTCTTTTAATTAATCATTTTTCTCTCCTTCCTTTCTTGCACTGAGAGTCCAGTAAGACCTAATGGGCACTGGGGAAGTTGGGAGAGGGGAGAATAAATGGAATATAGGGTTGTAGAAGCAACCGTTTTCTTGAATAACTGAGGCCATGTAAAAGAAGGAATTAATCTTTTGAATTAATTAGGCACATTAGGAGAAAAAGATTAAAAGGACTGGAGAGTGCCCTTTTGTGATCAGCCTGAAGTTATGAAACTTTCACATTATACCTGGCATTATTCAATCCCTTCAAAATGAAACGCAGTTTCACGTTTTAAAAGACTTTCAGAATGTGGGGCAGAGGTTATGTTTTTAAAATACAGTGGTCATTGCTTCAGAAAAATTGGTGAAAGGAATGAGAGGAAAGCATGAACGCTTGTCTCATACATGTCTTAGAAAGGAAGGTTAATGGAGATCACTAGATTGATTATGACAATCTCTTTCATACTGAAATGTATCAAGGCCCACCCAGATTTCATGAAACAAACCCACTGGAGTTTTAGGTCATACTTCAGTCTTCTGAGGAACTTCAGCTATGTACCATGTATAGAGACCAGGTCACCACTAACATCCTAGGCCTTTGAAATGTAAAGAACTAATGAGCTAAAGTATACCTGGATAAACCTTATGGCTAACCATGTCTAGGCTACAAACACCACCGTGGTCCCAAGCTGGTACAAGACCCCTTCCTTATCCAGAACCAATGACGAGTCTTAGGCTACATTGACCGAGACACTTCCCAGGCACCTAGGAGTGTTTTAGCAGAGCTCTGGTCCAATATTCTCGCCTTCATCCAGGTACAAGCCCCAGTGCTACAGAGGAGAGCAAACCCCCCAAACTGTGCAGTGACRGTGATGGGAGATCCTTTTTGATCTCTGCTGACAAATGGTTAAGCCTTGAAGTATGAGATTTAATTATTTTCATTGTCTTTGGTTATCTACAGTACTAAGAACGTGTTTGGAACCTGAAAAGGAGGGGGTGAACAGGATACCCTGCAATCTCCTGTTCTGGTCTCCCAGTCAGACTTCCCTTCATCTCAACTGTATATCATCCATTCAAAATTTCAGTTCACTCATTTCAATACAATTTTCAATTTTTCAAATTTAAAAACTTATGTGTGCAATTAGAAATAGTATCTCATACTTGGTAGAAGGAAACCAGAAATCGAATACTCTAGGTGCTACATGAGTGTTGAGGAACTCTGATCAAACAAGAAGACATTCAGCTGGGTAACTGTAAAGATAAGTAAGAAGTACTTGCCCTGACACTCAATGGATAATACCTTGGCAACAGCAGAAGCAACGTCACAACTCCTGATCACTGCAGTGGATCCAAGACTTCACAGCCAGTATCAATCAGGATTCAACCAGTATCAAAAAAGGTTGAGTCACTGAGATAGAGAACAGCATAATAAATGCCTAATAGGAAAACAGAAGTAACTGTTCGACACTGGCCTAATTAATATCAAGTATACATTTCTGTCTGGCTTTTCCAAGTTTAAAACAGCATAAGCYGAAATGGCACTTCTGACAAAAATGACTCGATCCAAACACAAATTCTACATATGAATGCTTATGAACTCTGGGTGATTCAAARCCAGCACTACATTCTGTGACTCTGAATGGGAGGTTTACACTCAGAAGTGCTAGGTAGGAGGTCATTTGGTAGGAGGTCTAGCTACATGGTCAGGAAGAAGCCCTGCCTTCCACTGTCATCTTCCCAGGCTGCCACCTTTAGACAATCCTCTCAGAGATGGGAAATTATTTGTCAGTGTATCTAAGGATAATACAAAATGCTTCAAGATCATATATATTGCCATATATTCACTGAAAATAACAACTCCCAAATCCCTCATAAAACCTGAGCAATTARATTACTCTGGCACAGGATTTGGGGGAGCTACCTCTGAAACCCAGTACCACCCAGTGTGTGTAAGCAGAGGGAGATACAAAATCCATCCATGTGATTCTGCAGTGATTTACTTTCTCCATGTAGTTCTGCCATAGAGCAGAAATAGACAGCCTTAATCCAGGCCTTTGCCACCCAGACAAATTTCTCCCAAACAGCAAAACTGATGAACTTACTGTCGTTCAGTTTAAGTATTGCAGTAGGTGATGGGAGGTAATGAGAAGGTAAAGATGGAACTGATGGCCAAAAAAGGTTTCTTTCAGTCTCCTTGACAGTTAGCTCTATCTTTCGATGATAGAGCTTCATAACAATGCAGATAGAATTACAGTGATGTTTGAAACAGTGAGAAAACAGGCAGGGATTTATTTCTTCCTCACCCAAAACAAAAGTAAGTCCAGTAAGAATTTCAAGAAAGCAGTCAAATCAGCAGGAAATAGAGTGGTGATTAGAATGTAATGAACAGGGTTTTTCTTGTCCTGTGACAGGAGGGAGCAGTCTTGGGACTGTGAAGTTATTCACCTAAATAAAATAGGACTTAATCTAATTTACAAGGTTGACTCACAAGATAAAAGTGAAACATGAGCTGGAAAATACCTGCGTGTTTTCTTGTTCTCCAGCAGTTGAAATACTGAGATGGGTGAACATACCTGTATTATAAGACCAAGGCAAGTTTCCATATCCTCCTGGAAACTATGCTAAGGCACATGGAAAATAAGGAGGTGATTGGTGACAGCCAACATGGCTTCACTAAGGGCAAATCGTGCCCGACAAATTTGGTGGCCTTCTACGATGGGGTTACAGTGTTGGTGGATAAAGGAAGAGCAACTGACGTCATCTACCTGTACTTGTGCAAAGCATTTGACACTGTTCCGCATGACATCCTTGTCTCTAAGTTGGAGAGACATGGATTTGATGGATGGACCACTTGGTGGATAAGGAATTGGCTGAATGGTCGCACTCAAAGAGTTGCAATCAATGGCTCAATGTACAAGTGGAGACCAGTGACAAGTGGCGTTCCTCAGGGGTCAGTATTGGGACCAGCACTGTTTAACATCTTTGTCGGCGACATGGACAGTGGGATTGAGTGCACCCTCAGCAAGTTTGCTGACGATACCAAGCTGTGTGGTGCAGTCGACACGCTGGAGGGAAGGGATGCCATCCAGAGGGACCTTGACAGGCTTGAGGGGTGGGCCCATGTGAACCTCATGAAGTTCAACAAGGCCAAGGGCAAGGTCCTGCACATGGGTCAGGGCAATCCCAAGCACAAATACAGGCTGGGTGGAGAATGGATTGAGAGCAGCCCTGAGGAGAAGGACTTGGGGGTGTTGGTTGATCAGAAGCTCAACATGGCCCGGCAATGTGTGTTTGCAGCCCAGAAAACCAACGGTATCCTGGGCTGCATCAAAAGAAGCGTGGCCAGCAGGTTGAGGGAGGTGATTCTCCCCCTCTACTCCGCTCTCGTGAGACCCCACCTGGAGTACTGCGTTCAGCTCTGGGGCCCCCAACATAAGAAGGACATGGACCTGTTGGACCGAGTCCAGAGGAGGTCCACGAAGATGATCAGAGGGCTGGAGCATCTAATCTATGAAGAAAGGCTGAGAGAGTTGGGGTTGTTCAGCCTGGAGAAGGCTCCAGGGACACCTTATAGCAGCCTTCCAGTACCTGAAGGGGGCCTACAAGAAAGCTGGAGAGGGACTTTTTACAAGGGCATGTAGTGATAGGACAAGGGGTAATGGCTTTAAACTGAAAGAGGGTAGATTTAGATTAGCTATGAGGAAGAAATTCTTCACTATGAGGGTGGTGAGGCACTGGAACAGGTTGCCCAGAGAAGTTGTGGATGCCCCATCCCTGGAAGCTTTCAAGGCCAGGTTGGATGGGGCTTTGAGCAACCTGGTGTAGTGGAAGGTGTCCCTGCCCATGGCAGGGGGTTGGAACTAGCTGATCTTTAAGGTCCCTTCCAACYCAAACCATTGTATGATTCTATGATTCTATGACAAGGATGTCATGAATAACTGATTTGGTTTTCATTTGACTCAGAACTAATTTTCTCCAGCTAAAAAGTTATCTGATWTTGTCAAGTATCTCCCCAATAAGAAGAGTGATAAAGATATCTTTACAGACTATGGCACTGGATTTCAGATGTTGAAATCCAGTGAACAGCCCCAGAGAACTGGGGTTGTTCAGCCTGGAGAAGAGAAGGCTCCGCGGAGACCTTATTGTGACCTTTCAATATATAAAAAGGGCTTGTAAGAAAGACAGAGGCTTTTTACCAAAGCCTGTAGTGACAGTACAAGGGGCAACAGTTTTAAACTGAAAGAGGGTAGATTTATGTTGGACATAAGGAAGAAGKTTTTTTATGATAAGGATGGTGAGACACTGGAACAGATTGCTCGGAGAAGTTGTAGATGCCCCCTCCCTGGAAGTGTTCAAGATCAGGCTGGATCGGGCTTTGAGCAACCTGATCTAGTAAAAGATATCCCTGCCCATGGCAGGGGGGCTGGACTAGGTGATCTTTAAAGGTCCCTTCCAACCCAAACCATTCTATGTGATTCTATGATTCTATGTTTTGAGCTACCACCAAAACTATTAACTGGCACTAAGAATGGCCATGCTTCCAAAAAGAAGGCCTGATTTATGCATATTTATGTATACATAATACATATACACAATATATAAAAGCTAGCACAACTTGGTAAGGGCATAAATACCCAACTAAAAACATTCTCAAAATATTACAAAACACTTCAGAGAAACAGTAAGCACTTGGGAACTCCAGTAAGCCCTTTCCTGAGAGCAGCGTGCAAACTGGCTGAGCAGTCAGAATGCTAGATGAACCCCTTCCCATTTCTCACATCCTGCTCAATGGATAAACCTCAACACCATGAATAGATTAACCTAGCTAAGCAAGCCATGTGTTGGCTGATTGGTCAAAGCTTATCTGAACCACTTGGGATTGCAAAACTGGGGAATGAAATCTCATGGCAGGCATTCTTGTGAAATTTCCAGTATTTCCTAATATTGAGGCCAAAAAGAATGGGCAACTGATTTACCAATGTTTTTTATTATTATCATTTACTATTATTACTTAACCTCTCTACTGCCAATGCCAAAAATTTTGCAATGTTCAGAAAACAGAAAATAAAGCCAACGTTTTTTGGTTTGCGATGTGCATTTGTACCTCAGAAGAAGCTCCATTTGCTGTTTCTACTTGGAAGATTCTCTGGGAGGTTTTTTGACAGGAGACAAGCGTCAAGGTACTGAAAATAGAGCTATGTCTTCTCACACCAAGCTGGATAACGGACATAGATGGTCACACCAGAAGGAAACAGCAATGGGAGTATCTTTGTATGGAATAGTTTCATTAGTGTGTGAGATGTTTGGGGTGTGCTTTGCAAAGCAGTGCGACCTCTATCAACATCTATCACAACAAATAAGTGAGCACATGCTCCAATAAGGCTGAAAGGCAGTTGGCTTCATTGTACATTGGATCTTGCTTTCTGAGTAACAGAGAGAAAGGTGTGAGGGAAAGCCCTACAGCAGAGTACAAGATGGAACAAATTTCACTGAATAAACTAGTTTCCTTCTGTGGGAGAGAGATTTTTAACTTCCGATGCAATGTGTTATCCTAGGACCAGCCCTGGTTGTGTGAAACCACAAGCACATCTAAATTACAAATTCTCCTATTCATGGCTTCTCCCTGCCCTTGTCTTTTCCTTTGTCGACACCCCAGAGCCAGGGAGAGAGTAAGTGAAAACAGAACATCTCTTCCATCAGCATGGCAGAGGGCTGTAAGGAATAAGAGGATTCTTGCACTTTTGCATGAGTGCAAAAACAATGTAGTGTTTAATCTTTTAAACACTTTATTAGGCTAGATGAGAGTTTCTGCTAATAAAGGAAGCTTCTTTCTCTCTCTCTCTCTTTTTTTTTTTTTTTTGAGAGAGATACTAATGCTTCTGCAGAGAAAATGGAAGCAAACCACCACTTTACACTCTCTATAGTGCACAGGAAGTATTACGTCCCATTCTGAGGGACTGCCTACGCTGCTTGGATGCCTCCTTTATACAAACAGTCACATTAATAAAGAATGTCTCCCCTTTTAACCACCCTGAAGCTGATTTCTCATCTGGGAGGTTATAAATTATTTTTAGAGGTTAATTGTTATGCAAATCTGCTCATCATGGGGTTCCAGCATCCAGAGAAATGAGAAAACATTCCCTTCCCCAGTGGCAGAGGCTCATAGAGGACACCTTTTCATTTCTAAAACCATTTGGAGAGGATTATGTGCCATATGTTTTCTCAAACATATCGCACACTAAATGTAAGAAACCTATATTAACACGGTGTTAAGGTTGCACAATTACAACATAATTGTGTATTAATGTGCTTATTTTGTGTATCCGTATATTTCATAATATGCATTTCAAAACATAGTGCCCAATCCTATAAATTCTGCTCAGATGAACAATTATCACGTAGGCAAGTATCCCCTCTGACATCTACAAGTAAGCTTTGCAGAATCAACCCACAAACAATACATAGATCTTAAGTGTATGTTTAACAGGAGAAATGGGGATAGCAAACACTGCAGGCCAGATGATGAAGACAAAAGAATTTTGCAATGAGATTTTTTTTAATCTAAGAGCAAACAGGAAAAAAAAATGTTCATTTCTTATTCATTTCTCATTTCTTATACTGTAAGATTCAACTCACATTGCTACCTTCACTTACCAGGTGAGCTAGTGGTAAAAGCCTCTTAGATGTGAGTTTGTGTGAATGGGCTGTATAGGTAACTACTGGTGTGGATGGAGAAAGAGTTCCCAGAAAACAGCAGGCTGAAGGGTGGAAAAAAACATGTGCCGAGAGGCAGAACGTGAAAGTCTCCCAAAAACTGAAGCTTCAGAGGCTGATGGTCCTGTTGAATCCACAAGAACTGATGAACTCAGGACACCAAGAGCCTGCCACATCTGCCCAGGGCCAGCAGCACCCACTGGCATCAACAACGGGCCGTATAGCTCATTCCTGATTCTATTAATAATAACAAATTGAACAGTAAAAGATGTTATAAAAAATATTCGTTGTAATCTGTAGCCCCCTAACTTGGTATCCTGTCAGGGGATTCTACAACACTACCCTTTGAGACARCTACAAAAAGGTGACACAGGATAAACACGTGGGCCTGATAATTGTCTCGGCTGTTCTTTGTAGAGGTTTTCAGGGATACAGTATGCTGCCATCATTCAGGAACCATGGGGATCCTGAGCAGTCAGATCCCTTTCCTGAGACCTTGGTACAGCACTGTGGAATTGAACCTTTGCAATGGGGAAAACGAAGAGTGTACAAGGCCCATCATCTTTGCTAGGTCTTGTATGAGGTGAGAAAAGTCTCTTTTCCATCAGATGGGGGACAAGATAAAGAGAAGAAGGACAACAGTAACTCAGATTAAGGCAAATTACATTACAGCAATTATCAACACTATGCTGCTTGTTCCTCCTAGCATATATAGATACACTTATAGTTCCTTTTAACAGTAGGAATAATAACTCTGGCAGTGGAATTTCTGAATTTTGATGAATAATTCTCTAAATCAGAAGTTAATGTTTGGTCAAGTTCCAAGAGAGGCCCAAGAACTGTATTTCTTTAAATACAAGGAAACGTAGCTCGGTTAAGAACACAGATCAAAAGATTTCAGACATAGTCATAAACAAATGGAAGGTCATTCTGAGGCAGATGTGTGATACTAATTTACACAGCACTGATTGATTATTGAAGTACCTTGGAAATATGAAGAATAAATTTCACCAGATAAACCACACCATTTAAAGTGGTGGATGGTAACTTTTTTCCTTCAGCATCAGCTAATTATTAGCTTTTTTCCAAATTTTCATCAGCAAAAAGGTGAAATCATCCATAAGTTTCAAGTAGTAATGACTATAACTTTTGGCAAAAATATAATACATTCAGGTATTAATGATTGTGCTATATTTTTTTCTAAAAGCATCTGCAAGATGCTTTAAGTACTCAATTTATTCCCACTCCATCCTATTCCAAAATCCAGTGCCTTGTAGGGAATAAGTATTTTTGTTGTGTCAATGCTGTGGGAAAATCTCTACCTTTTAAGGCCTTCTCTTAGCAGACCAAAAATCCTACTTCCAGGACACTTCGAAGCCTTCCCCTTTGAATGCACTCCCCCCAGTCAGAGTAGGTGTTGGGTCTGGGTGTCCAAATTCCTCTTAAAGGAACGGACATTATAATACTTGCTAGGGTCCAAAAAGTAGTTTCCCAAAAAAGGGAGGCACCTAAAAAAACCAAGTAGCAGCTTTTCAAAACGTGGTCCATAATTAACACCTTTTAAATGTGTATTTTAAACCTGCAATTTATTTAACAGTAGATTCTGACAGCTACCTCATTTTGAACTTGAAGATAATGCCTCATTCAGTGACAAAGTATTAAGGTAAATAATTTTTTTAAAAAAGAAGTTTACTTATTATTTTATTATGTATGCAAGTTGACGTTTAAATGGTGTTTGGGAGTAGTAGGGAGCAGAGAAAACAAATAGTCCCTGGTTCTTCCCAATTACTTTGAGAAAGATTAGGTGTCCTCTGAATCATGTTGAAACATTTTGAGCCAATGAAATAAAGATGGTATTTTAATATGACTTGGGCACATCCTGAGAACAACATGAATTTGAATGAGAAGAAATTACAGGTGAGGCAGTACTATGGAGGTGACCACAGATCACCCTTAGAAGCACTTATTCTATAAAGAGAAGAAAGAAAAGTACTTGAACTTAACATCTGGATATTATTTCACAAATTCCTCAGGAGGAAAGAGTCAACAAAAGCAATAGCATCTGCCCTAGCAGAAGTGGGTCAACAGAAGGAGACTGTATGGGCTAGTTTCAATGTATTTTTATAAAATCTCATTGAAATGGATGAATGCTATAGAGGGATATAAATTTAAGAAGGGAGGAGGGGTTGGACAGTGCCCTCTATAAAAAGGAATACAATGCATTTACCTCTAAGAACTGGGTCCTTTTGTATTCTGAACCCAAGTGGAAGTCTGGACTCCCTGCAAAGTTGCCAGAGCTCCATATAGCTGTGGGAATCAAACCCTACATATCACACCGAAGCCCACAAAGAAAGCTGTTTCTGCTAAAGCTGCAGCTGCCTATAGTTACTGGGGCAGGCAATGAATTCCTTAATGTGTGTTCTGCTAATAATTTCAACACTACATACTTTTCCTGTCTATGAAACACTGACTTTGCACTATGGGATGAGAGTTTTTTGTTGTACGAGAGTCAGGAAATTCTCTTAAAGTTCTCGTACCAGCGGTAACTTGTTTTTTTACATGCATGAGGATGTTATCTTATGCTGTGATACAGCTGTAGTCGGCAATTGTGCTGCAACTGAACTCTCTACGATGTGAAAAGAAAAATGGCTACTCATGGTGCATTTTCCACAACGTCCCTTTAATTTTGGAAATTGCACGCAGCCTCCTTGATGTCCTTCCCTGTTTAGAATTGCCTGAGTTAACCTTTAGGCATGTTGCAAAACTCTTTATTTTATTTTCCACCAAATTTTTTGTTGTTTTATGAGGGACAGGGACAATTACAAGTGCAGATAGCTTTAGATGTAGAAATTTTAGAATTGCATTAGGAGAGCTTTGATATCATTCGTATTTTAGATTAAGCCAAGAGCGTCTTCAGCAACCAACTGATCTTTTCACTTTCAACAGATTGAGGTAAATAATTTAAAAAATGAGTTCAGAGTTTGGAGACATATCACCAATATGAGTTTCAGTTAATGTAAGAACATTAAATATGGATTTCCTGAATTTGTGCATGTAAAACATCAATTTGAACACTGCTTGGTGCAACCTTAGATCAGATGGAATGTGTATAACTCTAAAAATAGAAGCAGAGAAAGAAACATTATTAAATATTTAGCAAGAAAAATTATATATATATATATGTAAAGGTTTTGGGTGGGTTGCGTCCATCAGAAGGCAGTTTTATTTTAGGCAAAAACTTTTTGTCAGGTGATTTCTTTATCAGAAGAATTTTTATGTTCTAAATTCTATTATTCAATCAGTAAAGTTGACGAGTACAAATATTTCCCTTCATTGCCAGTTTAGCACTTTTCTCTAGCATTCTGCATGCCAAGTAGAGTTGTAGATTTTTCCTTGTAAAACTACTTTATATTTTACAAGTTAACGGGGTAGGGGGGCACCAAAAGAAACATGGCTTGTTTTAATAAAAATATTGACTCATGTCTTTAGAGAACAGAGCTGAAAGGGAAAATTTTCCCTGATCTTTTTTCCCTCCTATTATTTTAAAAATAAGGTTTCTCATTAAAATCCAAAGGGTAGCTTTGTTTCAGTCACAGAAGACATGCTTTTCCTTAGTAGAACATCCCAACTGAGTAATTCATTCCCATCAGAGCTCTACTGGCAAGAGGAAGGTGGATGTTGGTTAAAAAAGAGGGCTTAGATCCAGCGGAGCACTTAAGCAAGTGCTTAACTTGTCAGTACTGCTAATTGCATATTTAAAGTTAAGCATGTGCTTAAGTGCTGTGTTGGTTTGGTGCCTACCTCCATAACTTTTGGTCAGGAATGATTACTGCTTGTTGGTAGTGTCCCGACTTAAGAAAATTCATACCTTTCATACTATTTCTAGAGCCTATTTGCCAAACACCACTATCGTAAACCCCATCAACACACTCAGCAGAGAAGCCGGAGGAGGAACTGGCAGTTAAATTCACTCTTTCAGCTCCATCTGTAACAGCAAAGAGAGGACTATAGGGTGAGACTTTTCTCCAGATTTAGGCATTTACGTCTGCCTAGCTATCTGGGCTCTCCTCATGGACAATGGAGAGAAATAGACACATGTAGAGACCAATTCACCTCAGAGTACTTCAGACAAGCATCAAATGAATCATTATGATTCGTATAAGTGCCTGCTTCTCTCCATGGACTGTAGAGTGAGATGAGAGGATTGAAAGTGAGCATCTTGGCTGTAGACAGAATGTAAGGGCAGCTGAGATGAATCCCTCATCCCTCCACTCAGTGCCTGAACCACTATTCTGGGTCTTTACATAAGCAATATATTAAAGAAGAAAAACTCACAAGGTTAAATTCACATTTTATAGAACATTTTAAAAAGCTGTTGGGCATGGTTCTAAAAACTCATTGCATTTCCATTCGTGTTCTCCCTGGCAGTAGTAAATAGTTTTAATTCGCATAAAATTCATGTTAGCACTAATCTCCAGGCTATCATACTTATTCTCAAAGTGCTTCTGAATACTTCTCTGCAAAAAGTAAGAGCCGTGGTCCCATCTGGTACACATTAAGAATCCATGGTTAGCTTCCCCATGGCAAGTCCTCAGAACAATAATCACAATTTCCCCAACTGTAGCTATGCACCTGAGGGTTGTTTGGTCAGCACTTCCAACATATAATAGCTGCGTGAGCTCAGCAAGAGACTGCTCTGGCTTCCCTGATCCACTGACAAGGACTTGGAAAAAATCGAAAAAGGGCAGAAATCAGCGAGGAGATGAAGCATTTGTGATTCTTAAGGTTGTTTTGCTATGTCACCAACAGGTACACATTTGGTCTGTCACATTTTCAGTGGAAAAGAATGCAGCTCCCCCACCCCACCCTCCTGTCCCCAATTTATTATTGATTTACCAGTTTAAACATAAGTGTTGTATTGTAAACTACTCTGCACACTTAGTAAAACTTGCATAAACATCATGAATAAACTTTGGAAAAAGAAGAATGCATCTTACATGCATTTGAAAATGCTTATTTTCTCTGGGGTTTTTTAGGCTTGTGAGAGATTACAGAAGGGCATTGAGCATAAAGTTGCCAAAGCGCTTACAATTGATATTAAATACAAGGCAGGGTGCCATTATGAAAATGAAAGTCAGCTAAGAAAGAGTATTCTGGAGACTGCAAAGGAATCTAGTGCTGAGATTCATTGAGCAATGGGACATGTGGACCATAATGGGGGAAGCACAGTGTGGCAATATGCATATGACCAAGGTTTCCATGTTACCTACCGACAGGTAGCAATCTACACAAAACTGCCTTGAAACTTGCTGTTTTGCAGTGTTATTTAGAGAATTTAATTGTATTTCTCTTCCTCATTCTAGTTATAATCACCAAGAAGGCTGGAAAGGACCTTGAGAACTCACCTTGAGACCCTGAGAGCTATTTTATTGCCCCAAGACAGGATCAGTTGTATTTGCAATAAGTAGTATGTTCTTAAAATCTTCCACTGCTGGAGGTTCCTTGTCCTCTCCAAACAAATTACTGAAATGCCTACTGGCAGGTATTATAATGTCTCACCTAAATCTACCTTACTGCAACTTAAGTCTCATTACTTCTTTTCCATGTCCCATTGGATGGACATTAGGGATGTCAATGACTCAGTCCCAGGGATGGGAAACCTCTCCTCTAATTTTGAGTGCCTACATCTGAGCTCGTTATCCTAGTAACCCACTTCAATGGAAATAAATAAGCACTTTTAAAACTCAATTAATGTAATCTATTTCGTCTCTGTTTCAGAGTGAGATGAATTGTGCCCTTGAAGTACCTTTTCTTCACTGGGTTTGTAATGGGAGTTCAGATGTAGGTATCTACGTTGCAGATATCTCTTTGGTCAAATGAACCCTACCCTGTTCCTAGCAGGATGATGGGAATACTTAATTTTCATTCGTTATCCTGGGAGCCCCTATATGTTGGGCACTGTAGGGATCTCTGACTATGAGATGGCACCTGCATCAATGTGACTTCAATATGAAGAACTTGCTGTTTTATCCCATTAGCCTTCTTTAGTATGTCACATCGCCACCAGTGGAACTAAAACAGCATCTGGTTTTAGGGAATCCTTCAGTTCTTGCCTGACTACAGTATTATGAGATGAGAAGATCCTGCATTTTTTTCACCCCATCTAAGGAACAGTAGTAGTGTAAGAGAGCCAATGTAAGTTTCCAGATGTGTATTTCCCTAATACTGGGATATTTCTATTTGTTTGGATTCCTGCAGAGATGGAATGTGCAGCTGCAGCAATCATGACTCTCAATAGCAAGATTAACTCCTCTTATTTGAAGAACAGAAGACAAATTAAAACAAAGCAAATGATTCCCTGAATTTATGCCATGTTTCAGAAAAGTGATCAAAGTCAATAATTGTTACTAGGATGCAAGCTGATTGAAGTCCAGAGAATTATTCTTGACTTTTTAAGCTTCTCATTATAAGCAGCTATTGCACCATACACAGCTCATTGCTATCAGTGCAATTGCAGTAGTTGCAGCTGCACCAATAGTTTAAAAAAGAATAATGTAAGTAGAACCACTGTTGTTTCCCTGTAGACAAAAAGGCTAGAAAGTCTGATCCTCAGGATGGTCCATGAAATGGCTATGGACCTGTGCTGGTGTAATCAAGATCAGCATGCAGCTTTCATAGTTTTCAATTAGGGTGAAGGGATCCTAAGAGCAGAGCTTGATGATATTTAGCAAGTAAGGCTCTGTGACAGATTCTGGTTACATTATGATGATGAAATCTCTGGAGATAACGGTAATGTTACTGAGTCACAGTTTTCTGGAATGAGGCAATTGGACAGGCCTGCCACCATTTCTTGCTGCTGCATAATGGTCTAAGCTGAAAACACAATATGTTCTCAAATATATGAATATTCTAGTACTTATTTTTTGTGTTCATATTGTCACATTAAAGTAGGCCCAGCTCTGTGATTGCTTTGAAATGAAGTCAAGGAACCTAGCTAACGTGCAACAGGAGTACATTTTCCTTCAAAGAAGATTGTGATGTTTTCAATTGCAGCCCACAAAGCATCTACCTTCATCTGCAGCAAAAGGAGTATCAGATCTTTCAAAATCTTGTATTCTTGTGTTCAGAGTGCTTCTTGGTGAAGTGGTAACCTCTAGTCTTTATGAAGAAGGTTTTGAGCCCTTCTGGTTCCAGAGCTCTCTTCCTCTCTGCAAATCAATTCATTTCTGTCTATGTACCGTGCTCCTTGTCTGACTGAAACACATAACCAAGTGTACTATGCCCTTCATTCCTTCGCCTTTATAAACAGAAACTTTCAAGCTTGTTATTAACCATTTACTGGAACAGTCTCAAGCAAGTTTATTTTAATATTATCTCAAGCTCTGTTAGAAGGAAGTTTCTGCTTTGAATGATGAGGGCCAAAGATTATGGTCATGCCAGCACAGATGCACAAAATCGTCAGGGTAAGGAACTTCCCCATGATGGTGCAGCAAGTTTTTAAACTGTGTCCAATAGTAAGTATCGCAATTATGTACAAGCCACCTTTACCAGCTAAGCCATTTGCTTTGCCAGCTGTGTGGTAAGAAAGCAAACCAAGCTGAAACTTTGGCCAAGCTAGTTGGTGTACTGAAGTAGAACAGTGGAAATCCATAATGCCATGATGTTGCAAGAAATTCCTTATGGACCCATGCATCTTAAACAACTGGGTCTTCTGCTGCAAATGTTGGTACATACAACACTGAAACTGCTCTTGAGTGTGAAAGGCATTGATAGAARAGCTTTGCACAGGAAAGACTACAGAAGAACACCAAGAAGGCAAAAAGAAATCATCAGATGTAATGGTAGCTTGACAGAGAAAACGCAGAGAGAAAAGCAAGAAAGAAGAGTTTTCATTTGTGTGTTTGAAATAGGTCTGGAATTGGGAGTGAAGAAATAATTTCTTGTTTGATTACTCTTGTAGTCAAGGAAGCAAGACTCTGTATATCCTTTACAGACTTATAGTTTCATCAAGGAAACCTTAACTCCATCATCAGTCTCTTTCCTTTCATGGAAACAAGTTACAAGACCTCAAGTTTTGTCCAGTTGCGCAGACCAAAAGTTCTTACACCATGARAGTTGTAATGCAGAGCTCCCAGCTTGTGCCCAGGCAATCCACTGACTCACAGCCATGCTGGCTGAAGCAGAAGGTCTGAATATCCGAAGCTGCAAGGGTTAAACAGTAAGGTTTGCCCAGCCATGCCTAGTTGGGCAGGAGCTGTTAGCAATGAAGAAGAGGAAATAGACTTGATGAGCAGTTGCCCTCAAATGCTGCCTCATCAATTGGACATTCCCGTGGCAGCTCAGGGATCCCAACACCTGTGACCACATGGGATGGGAATGCATCATCATGCAATTCTCCTCCCAGGCATGGCCACAGCATGATAATACAGTCCCTTGGTTATGTTGACAACTCGACAACTCCCAGTACGTGGAGAGAGCTAGGAAGAGCTTTAGCTCTTGATGATCTTGCTCTGGGTGGGATTTCCAAGCTAAAGGCTCCCTGTAATCTCCCTTTTGTTCCCAGCGGAATAAGCCATCTACCACTCCTCTGACAGCAGTCTTTCATTGTCTGCCCGTACTGCCACAAACAGAGCTTTTAAGTTAAGATCCCCTTTTTGTTAACATGTGCAAATCTAAAAAGACTCCATAAGAACCAAGGTAAGTTTTTTTCATATAAATATGGGGTCTGCACATAGCAAAAGAGAGAGGGAGAAGTAGAAGGAAAGAATAAAGGAAGGAAAGCAGGTCCAAACCTGACACCAGGGACCTTGACTCCACTCATCACAAAACTTAGGGACAAGTATAAATGTTCTCACTTCACCCATATGAGAAAGTGACCCTCCCTGCCCCTCCCCAATGCTCTCAGAGACTTTTATCTTCAGTCAGTCATCCTTGCTGTAAGTTTCTTTAAACTGTAATTGGATCATCTTCCACATTCTGGGGGACCCCTTTGTCAGAGGAATTCCTGGGACTATAGCCCCTATTTTATGGAACTGAGAGTTATTAAATGAACGAAAGACTGACTATAGATATGATTCTTTGTTTGTAGTAGAAATCCCTGTTTTACCAGCAACTATTTTTAAGGAACCTTATAACAAAATATGTGTGCTTGTACACTCAATGTTCATGCATTTTATTTTCTGTCAAATGTAAGACTCTAAATTTATGAATATCATGATCTGTGTGTGTTTTATTGGGAATTTGGACCTTAACCTTCACGCTTGCTACTCTCGACCTTAGAGATCCCAAATGTGTAGGCACCATTTGAACTAATTTCCCCCAATCAGTTTGATTTTTGCTCTCTCTGTGAGTGTACATGTGGCTCTTAGTCACGTGCAGAAGCCCTACATGTAGCAAGGGGAGCACACCTTTGGTTAGAAAGGACCAGAAATCAGCCAAGGCCAAGATTGGTGAGGGACTCCATAGGGATGACATGCTGGTCCTATTAAAGTCTGTGGGACTTTTCCCATTGATGTTAATATGTCTAGCCTTCCAGTTCTGTCCTTTGGAAGATGATTTGAACAGTTCTGCTTTAGGCGTTAAGGTGAGTTGGTAGGCACTAAAATTGAAAAACAGATGTGATTTCAAACAGCACCAAAATAACATCTAGATATTCTGGAAAGTGTTTTATTAGTATGTAATTAAGCACAGGTTGTGCTCCATAGGTGAGCTTTTGCTCTCAAAACAATAAATCCACAAAATAAGTGCAAACTTGACTTCTGCTTGCCAGCTTTAAGAACTGATAATCACATATATTTTCCCACTCCCTAATCCCCCCTTGCAGTTTTTGTTCTAAGTGACCACCACGGTAGATTTTTATGAAGAACTGTGCAAAGCTTGTATGACAGAAAACTGCAGAACTGATTAAGCAAATACAATCCTAGCAATTGCAGGTCCTATAATCTCATTCTAAATTAGCTTAGATGAATTGACTAGTGTGGAAATGAAAATATATTTCTAGTCACTGCTACACACTCAGATCCAGATGCTGAGTATCACCCTCTTTTCCTTATCTTGGTGTACTAAAAGAAAATATTACTTGAATATTTATATATCTTGATACTGACACTAAATTCCTGGAACAACAAGAATAAACTTTTGAGGTGACTCAGAATGGGAACAGTCTCATTTGACAGATACAGACAATAACTGTGTCTCATTTATAAGCAGAACAAATGACCTATGGTGTGAAAAACAACTGCAGTTCATTGATTGTCATTCAGTCTTTCTGCCCAGGTGTGAAATGTTTTTATCATATACAGATACAGTCCTGCTTTCTGCTCTAAGTGTCTCATTTTCATTGCAAAACATTTTGTTTACATTGGTAGCTTGTAGAATGGCTGATTAAGAAAAAGCTCAAAACTCAGAGCTGGTGTTGGTTGGTTTTGGTAACCCATCGTTTCCCTCTAAAAAGGTTTTTTTCTGAGTATTCAAAGTGTCACAGGAAGCCTAAGGAGTAGGTGATTCTGTAAACATTGGCACATGTCATCACCTAAGAAAGGAACATGGAGAGCTGCTTGGGAATGTGAACCGTTTAGTAGAAAAGCTTTGCACTGAAAGGTGCTGATAAGATAGCAAGGATGTAGAGACATCTACATCTACAGGTACTGGTAACTTGACCACCACATTAAGAAAGGGAGAGAGAATGGTTTTGGAATTAAGTGTCAGCTGAAATGGGCTGGAAATGTGTGCAAAGAAATTACCTCCTGCTGTGTGCAGATTGTTTCTGGAGACACTATATTGAGGTTTTAAGATAGTTGTGCCTGCCAGGTCTGGTTACACTTACCACATTGCCAACGTTTTGATCGAATGGTGTTACTGCACAGCACACCTACTTGGGTCATGTCTGTCTGAGGTAGAACCCGGAGCAAAGTTGGACATTGAACTTGCTGTATTTGCTGCATCTTGAAATTGTCCCTTTCTGACTGTAAGGGATGTGGTAGACTGGGGTAGGGGGGGATTTTTCCAAAACAAAGGCTCAGTGAACCCAGGCTTTCAAATGAAAATACATCTACTGTGTACATTCCCCTTTCCAGCTGGTAACTGGATGCATTTTAATGACTTCACCACCATCATCTATCCAGCTCTACAGCACAAATGACATGGTCTTCAATACCACAAATGATGTCTGAGTTATAGGAATGTTTTACAGGTCTCTAAATAGTCTTTCTTTCAACATCTTGTCCAAGAACAGGCATCTCTTTTTCAGGGATTAGTCTGTCCTTAATCCTGAGAGAGCATCTCCTGGGGCAGTTTTTGGCTTCTGTGGAGTCAGGTGGACATCAGCAAGAACTATGAACTGGGCCCAAGGCTGGCAGATGCCTTCCTTCTTACTGCTTTGTAAAGAAGCACTCACACCAAAAATGTTACAGCAAAAACAACCGTTAAAAGAGTATCTACCATTAGTTCTCTCTCTCCCTATCCATCTTGCTAGCATTTAAAGATCAAGGGCTTATTCTTTAAACGTAGGTTCGCATTGCTGGCACAATTAGCTGTGTTCATAACAACTAATGGGAAGACATTTAGCTAATAGGAAGTGTTGAGAGAATATTTTTTTCATCAGCCAAATCTTATCCCTTCTCTCCCATGTTGAGTAAGCCTGCTTTAAAAATTAAGAAAGTTTATGTGTTCTGATTCTTTTTTTTTTCTTTTTCTCCCTTTAAACTAACCTCTTCAGTACTTCTTCCTGGAAAACCAGCTTAATTTCTCAGCAGTCTTCTGGCATTCTCTCTTTTTCTTCCTTTTGTGGCAGTCTTAGAGTCTATTTAAAAAAGGAGTATCTTTAAAAAATCTGAACACTTCTGACATTTGTGACAAGATGAATTCATATTTCTGTAGCAATGTTGACACCAGTCTCTCCAATACCCTGCTTATCTCACTTGCACAATAGCAAGGGTTTTTTTTACTTATACGTTAAGACCTGCTCCTGCCTGTAAATATGTATATGCACTGATGCTTACAACACAAATAAGTAGGTGACAGAAACAACAGTGTACTCTCAATATTTGACAGCTTGTTTCTTCACCATCACCACCAGTTCCCCACAGGGGCAAACCATTTTTGCTGCAGCTCTACTCAAGGGTTAAATTAACATGTGCTTCCAGATACAGAACTCTCCCTGAGGGGAAAGCATGTACAAAAATGAAACAACACAAATATCCATTATTGTAAAATTCTCAAAGGCAGATGTGTACAAAAAAATCTCCTTGTTCTCTACTAACATTAGACAGCCCTGGAATCTCTCCAAGCACAACACTTAGATGAAGAGAACATTTTAAAATAGGGTTTTAAAACAATTAAATAAGAAGAGATACTTTGGAGAGGTACCATTTGCTTTGCACTCCATAGCCCTTTGCCTCCTCCTGTTAGAATAATAAACACACAGCCCAGATGACAGACTGCCAAAGATATTGTCCAGTAGGGACATCGAGCTTCCTCCCATAGTCTGTAAAGGATTGTTTCAGTAACTTTGGAGATGTCTTTTTGACTGTAACATTAATAAGTGGTTGCAGTGGCCTAAGTAATAATATGTCCTTTGTTGAAGAGTGCTCCTTCTAAACTAGGTGATATAGGGTTTTTTCATCTGAACCTCAGGTGCAAAGCAGTTCTTCAGGAAGTGAATCTACAAAAACACCCCAAAATCTCTCAAGTTTAGTTTGGAATTTAAAAAAAGAAATATCCTACTCTGGAAATTACCACAGCAGAGAATGTGGTCAAAAAAACGGCATATGTGTTCAAATAAAGACCTAATAATTTAAGTTTTAGGAGCTTGTTCATCCTTCTTGTCAACAAGCGGCAGCCTGAGCCTTACCTACCTGCATCCTCATTTATAATCATCGGAGTTGCTTGAGAAGAGGAGCTCAGCTGTAGATCAGTTCAGGGCTTTCCAGCCTTACCTTTTCTTCTGATGCATGCAGCTTGCCCCAGCTTTTTGACACAGCTCACTCCAGCACTGGCTAGATCAGGACCATGCAAGCAGATTAGGTTGGTTTGCCTGACCCTGCCATGGAAAAGTTTTGCCATCAGTACAACCAGCTGTTTATCACTGCTATGCAGGGTGTCTTTACTAGGAATATGGTTTTCTTTCATAAGCCCTCCTAGGGCCAGGTCTCTTCAGGAAGTCCATGTAGCCAGGCTAATGGAGAAGTTCAGAGTTTTCATGCTTGGATGAGGGAAGCCATAGCAAAACAGAACAATTAGACACCTCTATAACGAAGCATTTTTCCCTTACTTTACTTCACTCTACCCAAGATTCAAAGTTCAAGCTTCATTTATTTTTTGTGCCCTTTCCATGATCCCTTGCTGAGTCCCTAAGCTCTTCTTTAGACAGTAAAGATAATCAATTCTCACACTCAGTACTTGAAACGTAAACAAATATTGAGCAAACTGAAATTAAAAACCGCAGCTTTCAATGAGATGTCTCGCTGACCCAACTTGTCTTTCCCATTTCTGAGCGAGGAAGGTCCCAAACTTCTTGGAGGCCACCCAAGGGAGGAGGCACAGGATCCTCCCAGCCACTTCTGCACATTAGCACAGTCAGGTCACACTCCCAGGAAGTTTGATCCTGTTCCCACTCAAGTCAGCAGAAAAATTTCCATTAGCTTTAAAGATGCAAGTTCCACCTCCCAGAGCCCCCTTGTGTATTGTGTCAACTTAGGTGGCTGAGTGCTTGTGACTGGACAGCATCCCCCCGGCTGGGAGGGAAGGATGGCCTCCGGAGAAAGCGGGAGAGCAGGCAGAGCAGGGTGCTTGCATGTCCACCCATCTCATGAGTTTCACCGGCAGCCTGCGGGAAACACCAGTAACCAGTTCACAGATAGCTTGTCCAGGAAGGTCCAGCTGTGTCCGAATGATGTAGTATCACATTGACACATACTATGCAAACAGGAATGGTGTGCAGAGCACCTTGTGCTCCAGCCACAGCCTCTGGCCAGATGCAGGGCTGCACTTCCAGGTTTCTCTGCTCAGGCAGTGAATCACGTCTTAAGGGAAGTTCACATATGCTCCACCTAAACAGAGCTTGGGCTGCTCTTGTGATTTTGGAAACTGTGCACAGCAGAACATAGTGTAGAAGCAGAACCACAGTTTTGTCTCTTCTACAGGGAAGAACAAAGTTAAAAAAAAAGTAGAGCAACACAATCTCTCTGTATCCGCAGCAATGCTAATAATGAACCACAAGTAAAAGTTGATGGCTTCTGAAGTGCATTTAATTGTGGGCTTCTTGGAGTGTGTGCAAAGACAAGTYGAATGCCACTGCTGTAACTGTTTCACTTCTTACCACCTCATTGCTGAACTTCTTGCTGATGTACAGCTGAACAGTACCTGGTTCTTTCACTGCTGTTACTTAAACATATAGTAGCCTTATCTTCCTATGTATTATAAATATATTAAATATTTATTTAAATAAATATTTTAAAAATGACATTTAATGAGGTTATTGAATTGTAAGTGCATATTTAAGGAAACAGGAGAAAGGCAATAAACCTCACCAGGAATGAAGACACTATGGACAAAGCACAGCTTTGCTGAGCTCAGGGACAAAACTCCCATGACAAACCCCCAAGGCAAAACACCCAGCACCCAGCCAGGACTTCGCTCAAGTTATGCAAAAGGTATAATTCTTGTTCTGTTAGGCATCAAGAATAAGGAGCAAGTGTACCTACCTGATAAAAACTGTTTAAGAATATACACATTTTTTGGAACATTTGTTCCAAAAAAGACTCTCAAAATTAATTCAAAATAACATTAATGATTGTAACACAAGTCTTGCAACTAGGCTATCTAGTACAATATACTATTACAGATATCTCACAGTTTCAAATTACAGTGCCAAGTAGCAATACCCAAAAAATGGACATGAAAGCTCTGAATGAAGACCCAGTAGTAGCCTCATATTCATCAGTAGGTGAGCAGATGGGTTCAGCTGGCACTATTTTCTCCACTGGTAGTATAAAAGGAAAATGGCACTTCCTTCAGTCAGTGGTTTGCATATCCCAGGAGTCCCATATTAATCTCCGTGTCATAGTCTGTATGCAAAAAACATGGTTCCATGGAGTGGAAGAAGTTAAAAAGTCAATATATTTTATGGCCCTACTAGGAGCTGACAGATGAATTCTGTCCTTTCCAGAGGCACTCAGAGAGGCAGCACATAGGGGAAACTGGATTTTCTTGCTTGGTGTGGGGGACTCCCATTATTATCCTATTTATCATTAGCAGCATGAGCACACGTAGCGCAGCAGCACTTCATCAATATTCATGCCTTATGTGTTGGTGCCCTGCAATCATAAAGTTTAAAGCCTCTGCCCCACTGTCTAAAAGTCACACAGGTGTAGTGGTGCAAGTCACCCTGGTCAGCAGCTGCCCTCTGGAGGTATCAGCCGTTCAGACAAAGGGGAGGATGGGATGTGGGAGATAAGTCACCTAAGATGCATCATGAAGAGGATTTGCAGAAAAGGATTCAAAACAGTTGATACAAGCAGACATTAATAATAGTATTACTTCATTCTTAGACATTGTTTTTTATCCTGTCCCTTCAAGGCACTTTACACAAGAAGTCACTATCACGATCCAAATTTTCCTGAAGCACAAGAGCTCCCACAGCCTCAGAGTCCTCCCTCTCCTTCCTTCGGCTGTTTCCTCTCTCCCTGAGCAAGGCACCACACCAAGGACAAGGTGAACAGGCAGGCTGTCTCCCTGCTGCTCACCTGCACCCATACTATACAATGAAAAATAAATGGCAAGGAAATGAACCGACCTGATGTTATCAGTCATGCAGCACTGCTGCTGTTTTCAGAGATTGGACCTTTCTGAACTCATCTGAGGAATCTTCAGCTGCAAAGCCAATGACCACATTTGTCACCTCACAAATGCCTTCCTCCTGTGGACCTTGTGGATGATGTACATCTTTGTTTAACAAGACATCCAGCTTTGAAGAAGGAGGAAAAGATTACTGATAGTGATGTGAACTCAGAGCAGGCATAAGTCACCTTTCCAGGAGAGCTCAGCTCTGATTAAAGCACAGTTAAAGAATGTGCCTCTCCCAAGAATTCCCCTTGTAGCATTCTCTGTTAGATTTTCCAGACTAGATTGGTGCATGACATACCAGGAAGGAAATATGACTACAATTTTGAGGGTAGAAACAATTAAAAAAATGAAAGATTTTTTTGAGTGTTGATGGGAAAACCATAAAATTTTGCCACTTAGTTAAAAGGTCCACCAATTCATTTCATGATATTAAAAATTCTATAGCCTGTGTGATACAAGACATCAAAATAAATGATACAGCAAGTCCCTGCTGTCTTAAAATCCTATTGTTGATGAAGGTGAAGTAGATCAGGGACGACTAAAGCAAGACTAGGTGATGAACAAGGGTGGGGATTTATAATTTTATTTTTAAAAATTAAACCAAAATTTTAAGGTGCAGCATTGCTTTTTTTTTTTTTTTTAAATTAAAAGGCACGTTTCTCTGTGTTCCTATGCAGGTAGCATAGTAAGACTGAGTTCTATTTTGAGAATATGATGGTGCTTCTTACATGTCATTAACTTCAGCAGGAGGTCAGCAAAAAATGGGATTGCAAGATTGGGATCAGACTCTGATTTGTTCTGTTTTGCAGAAAAAAAAAAAAAAGAAAAAAAAATTTCAAAGAGAAAAAACATTTTGAAACTTTGGTGACAAAGAGCCAAAGCAGTTTCTCAAAACGTGTCTTGCTGTAGTCTTTGAAAGCTTCTGTGTCGCTTATAAGAATGTCACACTTGAAGGAGCATTGTACTGTTTTGTAACCTACCATATGAATTCTGGTGCCCAGCCACAGGTTAAATGCATACAATGAAATTCTCTTTCCTCCCACTGCCAGTTCTGTCACTTACTACACTGAAGTCCACAAAAATACAATATGACTCAGAATATGTAGGCTGTGGCTAAGCAGAGAAAGTTCATTCAAAATTGATTTTCTTTCAGGCATCCCTGATATTCCCTGCTTCAATTGCTCACCTACTGTACAGTTGAGTGAACACTTAAGGAAGTTGCAAAGCAATGCTGCCTGTCTGGGACATGAAGGAATGTAGAGCAGGATAATCACAACATCATCAACCCAATTCTCCAAGGTAGCTGGCCAATAATGCTGTTCTAATTGAATAACTTATCCACAGCTATTTCCCTTGGGAGAGCCTAAGGCTTAGGCTCTCTGTGTAGGCAGATGGTGCAGCATACACAATGAAACCTGTAATTTTCTCTCACTACTGGGCATGTTAACAGTGAGCTGTTTTCCCAGTTCTGCTAGCCTGTTAATATTTTATTTTAACTGTTTTCTTCAAGTTGTTATGCRCCATGCAGCAGAGAATGGAGAAATCTGTGATACATTTCATATTTATTTTACAGCCAGCTCACTAAGCTACCCCATGCTCATTAAGGCTTCTGCTTTGCTAATCAACAATTGTATATGTCATCATCAGGTATATGCTGAAATGAAAGTGTCGTAATTAAAAACAAAGGTGCGTGAGTCATCGGAGCCCTGAATTACTAACTAGCAGCAAAGCATAACAAATAGGCTGCAAGTGAATTCCGAATCTGCAGGGCTGTTTTTCAAAACATGCATTAACGAGCGTGTGCCAAGCGTATTTCTGACTCTGAGAATGCTGTCCTGATCTTGCACTCTGAACTACACATCTTAGCAATGTACTGCCGTTCCCTTGTCCTTAAACGTTGAACAGCAGCATAATCCTCAGCAGCAAAAGTGGTTGAAAGGCAAACACAGTCTGGGAGGGCAAGGCAGCAGAGACAGCCCATCAACAGTGTAACAACATGACAGATGACAGACCCAGAGGCAAATCCAGGCCTGCCAGCAGATCAGCCTGTAGAGCCTGCCAACGAGCCAGATGCAGCTACTGCAAAGATATCAACCCTAGCTTAGCATCTGGGTCTTGCTGTGGCCAACCACACTTCATGTGCTCCATGTCCTTACTGCTGACCCCAGCTGCTGGGAGGGGCTGGAACAATGAGGAAGAGCTTGACTGCATCACACTGCATTTAAATTTTGCTAGTACAARCATCGTGACTATAAAAAAATGTCAATTTATATACAATATAATTATCAGTTTGCATTTATTTTAGACTGTCTGGCAGTACATATACACTCTTTCCCCTCTCCCACTGTCTCTGAAAAAAGACAGCTCAGGGATTCATTCTTTACTTGCCATTCCCACTCAGAAATGCATGTTTAGCTACTTCACCATCTCTTAGAAGTAGCAGTACACTGTAAGTCTATGTGTAATTAAACCTTGGCATAGAGACCCAGCAGCCCTTGTCCCTGGAAAGGTACAATTCTTTCTAATTCACAAGTATTTCCAGAGCTTGGCTTGTAGTATTAGACATCAAATAAATCTTTGTCGAGTGACTGGTGTGACAATTAAAGTGAAAACTAATGATATGCCATCACGGAAAAGATAATTGCACCCATTGTTAGATACTTCCCAGGTCAGGATACATGCACAGCCTTTCAAAAGTGGCATTCATTCGTTCACCCTGGCATCCTAGTCTGACCACAGAAGTGTATTAATAAAGACATCATTCTTCCTTTTATAGAAGTTAGGGACATTCTTTTTGGATGATCCTGCCCCCCTTGAAGTTCAGCACTGCTTTTCTGCATAGTAGTAATTGGCTCAGTCAGTCAAGTGAAATGTAAATGCAGATACTCAAAAGCATCCTGTTGAGGACAGGGTGGGAAAGAGGAAGGTCCTGTTCTCTTATTTTCTCGTATATAATAGCTACTAAGAAACACCTTAAGCAAATGTTTATAAATGTGTTCTTCAGAAAATATGAAATATAGGAAATTATTGATCTGTAGTGGAAATTTCCTTAATCTTGTTGAAGTCTATGTACATTTATAGAAACCAAACCCTATCATCCCTTTAGGTTCAAGGTAGGATTAATCTGACTTACCTCAACCATCTAAGTCACACTAGGGTCCCTTTTAAATCAATGGAAAAATATAGGCACCTTCAGAAGGCTATTCATCTCGTCCTAACGTAGTCATCAGAACAATTCATCTGAAATGAATCCTTCTGTGAAGGTACCTATGTCTTTCTATTAATTATAAAGGAAGCCTACAGAGACTAGCTTTGAATTAAGTTCCTATTTTTCACTCTTGCAAGATCAGGTGAGATGTATCCCACTCTTGGTGTTTCTTTGGCTAAAGAGGAATATGTACACAGAAAATGGAAAGTTAAAAGAGGATACATAGGCTTTCATTTTAGATTCATATATATTCCCATAATTAAGAAAGGATTACCAAATAAGCTGAACCATAAAGCTACTTTTCTGTGTTTAACACCACAAAGCTGGAAATAGCACAATTCCCCATATGCAGCCTTTGAGCCATTTGCAGTGGGAATATCTAGTTCTCTTAGTGAATCATGCAAAGCTGGAAGATCACTCAATGCTGATTCCTTCTTCTTTCCATTCGTTTATTCAGACAGATAAGAAGATCCCAGATGTATAAAGGCAGCCTGAACTGGGGACCCAGACTGTTCTGATGTTAGCAATTCTTGCAGTTACTACAGGGATGCTGAGCAAATGGGATATCGAAAAGGACACTGGATGCATTACAAATCATGCAATCACAGCTGTTTTGAGGAGGACACTTCTGTGATCAGTTCTGATGAAGATATGGTCCTCTAACTAAAACTGCTTGATGACCCTGTGGATGGTATAATAAGATCAATCTTTTTTTCCAGTAAAATCTCATTATTTTTTCTACATTTTGATGGACAAATATGGCATAAACCAATTGTTTCARAGTCTTAAGAAGTCTGAAAACAGCCAAGACATTCTGCTGTAAAATTTTCCAAAATAAACTTTTTAAAAAAATTCAAATTTCAATTTAAAATTTATTTAAGCTATGCAAGGAAATACCAACTGTTTTGAAGAAATACATCATTCGGTGCTGGAATTATTTTTCCTTTTGCTTTTAGCTAGCTGAATACTCTGTTTGACAAATTACTTTATAGGTCAACCTAAAACAAATTCAGAACTGCCAGAAAATTGAAAAATTGGTTATTCACATAGCAGTACTGCGGGGTTAGTACTTCATCCATTGTTCTGCTTTTGCTGTGTAATAAAGACGGTCCTGAAAACTGATGCTGTTTCTCCTCAGAAGGGGTAGAATATGGCAATGCAATTTTTCCCACAGCATCCTGTTGTTTGTCTGGGGTCACCAATACAGAGGAAACGGAGTCACCAGCACATGTCTATACGCGCAGAGTTCTCTGAAGAGAAACAAGCATGTTAGCTAATTCCACTTATGCTGCGGTTGCTATTTTCTGTGCTATTTATACTTCACTGTACTGTGTCTACTGTATTCATTTCAGAAAAGCTACTAATAGTCTCCAATTTGATGAAAGCTGCAAGGAAAGTTAATTTTTTAATCTATTAAACAGGCACTTGGAGCAACCAAAACTTTCCTTGACACCTTTTACAGAGGTGTTATTCTGCTACAAACAGAAGTAGATTTCTGCAGCAATTTAAATGAATTCTCATGTATTGGAGAAAATGGATCTTTTTGAGTATACATAGCTATTTTGAATATATAGATATGTCTTTAAGAACAGAGGCAAGAAACTAAGTCATCTGTTGCCTTAAAGTATGGAAGGGATGTGGAACTGTTTTTTTATGGAAAACAACACTGTCGAAAACTACAACTGCTTCCATGGGTCAGTCTCATTTTCTTTACTTTAATGCAGAACCAGATGCAGATGGTGGGAACTTTTCCAGGTAATTTTTTAAAAGCTAACATTCGATACTAATGGCATGAAGTAAGGTTGCCTGCATGGGTGTTTTCATCAATACAATAGGTCTACAGAAAAGCATTTGCATTGAAACAAAACTTGCAGGGGCTTGGCTTACTGCARATTCCAAAGTGGGGGAAAATACCTTGACATCCCTCTGTTTCATCTCATCTTCAAAGCAGGAATCACTGTGCAGAAAACGGCTTTTCCGAGAGCACAGGAAGGCATGTAGGGCCTGATCCATTTCCCCATGAGATTAATGGGAGGCTTTTTATTGACTTTAGTTGAGACTGAGGGCAGCAATAAAGATACCTGGCTCACAATTCTGTACTCAAACCTGCTCTAGTAAAATACGTTTTTAAAATCCTTCCTTAAAGGCCTTGAGTTGTTCTGCTACTGCTGATCACCCGAGACAAAATTGTGGCTGGTATCTCCATTCATTCATAGAAGAGTACTACCAAAGTCAGAATGGTGAAACCATTATTTGCTGTAGAAAATCAGCGGAGTTGTCTGCAAAAAGAATAATGACTTACAGCTGGATGGTTCAACAAAACCATGGTAATTTCCTGCAAATTCTATAGGATTTATTCAGGTGAGCTGAAGGAGAGAAGATGAGATCCAAATAATTCCTAACTTTGCATTGGCACAAAGCTTCACTACTGGACCAGTTCTCACACTGGTATAGTGTGAAGTAGCAGAGAGGGTCCCTGAGTTATGTGGGATCACCCCAGATCCATAATCAGAACTAGGCAATCACAATCAAAAAAGGCCCCATGCCATGATCCTCCTCTATATGAAATAAAAAAAATTTTGGAACAAGAACAAATCTGTCTCTGACCTGTTTTTATCTCCTGTGTCTAATATTCCTTCCCAGATTTGTAACATAAGTATGTAGTAAATATTACACATTCTGACTTTACCTGCTGTCATGATCCTTCGCTCACAATATTCAACATAGTGTAATATGACAGAATGCAATCTCCATGACAGAATGCAATCAGATCAGCTAAAATTTAGTATCTTCCTAATTTTTATCTAAATAGTTTGATACAAGAAAAAGAGCATAAACTGTTCACAGGAAAACATAAGTATTTGGGAAAGAACATTTATATTTATTTATGTAAAGGAATGTATGTACATATATAAACAAATTGGGGATAAATAGAGGGAAGAAAATACTGATAGGAAATGGAGCAAATGAGTCATAAACTCTAGCATAGGAAAAATAAATCATATAAGTGAATGCTGCAGTAAACCCCTGTTTTATAAGCAGTTGTGACCTGTTTGAGGGGGAAATGCGAAAGCCTGCCAAAAGTGTATCATATCCATCTGTCCAGTTTAGAATATTAGTTAGGCTTTTACTTGGACAGTTCTCAGCCTAATCCTGTTAATACTTACACATATTAATAGCCTTGTTCCTAAGCGTATTCCAAAATCATCAACTCAACAAGACTGGAATGATGTGTAAGTAAGATGACATGTAACTAAGAGGATGTGTAGGTCCAAACGTGTGTAGGCACATGCAGGATTAAGCTGAAAAACTGTAATATATAGTCATCATCATGGTGCTAGCCCCAATTTTTGGAGGCATGGCTTAAATTCCTGTTTTGATCTAGATTTCCATGACCTTAAGAACATTATTAGGATGAAGACTTCCATGTTTTTATTCAGCACTGCAGTTCTGCAAACTTCTATGACCGGTGCTTGTATTTGTCTTTCATCCTATGTGCAGAAATGCCTAAGTTTTCAGACGAATGTGCACAGAATTGGATTTTGCTCCCTACTCTAATGAAGTAATCTTTGGATAAAATAAGTACGCTTTGAATAAGGCTTGGAACTTCACCATGGCAAGCTGATTTCTCCAAACTCTTGGTTACGTATTACTCTTTAATCTTTACCGTCACTATCCTATTACATCTTAAGTTCTTCTCTGCACAGTCTGAACCCTGGTAAGAGGGACATTCACACAGGGAGATGAACCAAACTCAGATTGCAGCATCTGGATATTTTGAATTAGAGGAGGACTACACCAATTTAAAAAAATACAAGTGATGGCCCCACAGGTGTAACTATAATTTTAAAATCCTGGGTAGTTATGGGGTTTATAGTACACCTTTCTCCTCAGCATTTTCCTAGGGGCCAGCTTTAGTGTCTCTGTGTCCTCACATCTGGTGGATGCGTGGTGAATGTTTTGGTTATCCTATCTGATGTCTGTAGTTCTCCCCAGGCGCCCTCAGTGTAAAGCTAGGCATTCGGCACTCCCAGGCACCGATGTTATAGACAGGGTAGTACAGGGGATTGTGACAGTGAAGTTCTTTTTTGGATCTCTAGCACATCTGCGTCTCATCTCCATGTATATATCTGAACAAATAATGTTTTCCCAGCTCAGAGAGAGTTGTAAAGATCAATCAGGTGTTCATATAGGAGTATGATGAAGCTATATAAATACGAAAGCAAAGATAAAACATGTTATTGGGTCATTTAGGGCCTTGCCCAGAGGCTGTTCTGGGGAAAAAGCAGTATTTCCCTGCAGTGGCCAACTTGCCTGTTAAAAAAAAAAATCGCTTTTTCAGCCTCAGGAATCACAACCATAGTCTTCTGATATTAAATTATTAACACTCAAGCAAGGATCTTAGTTATTCTCCAGAATGTTTCTACCTATTGGATCTTAGTTATTCTCCAGAATGTTTCTACCTATTAAGAACAACATAGAACGGCTTTATAAGACTGCAGTAAAACATACGCATATGCTTTATTTAGGAGGCTTTTGATTTTCTTGGCAAGTATTGCATGGATAGAAATTTGGATACTTGTCCACTGTTGCTGTGTGTTCAGCCTTTCTCACCTAGCACATGGTGTAACTAGAAGTATGTTAAAGAGTTTTAATGAAAATCCTTATCAGGCACCATTCATTTCTCCTCTGTGGCTACTTTGCAAGCTTAAGATACAGCTCTAGTTCATAAGCCTTCTGTGTCAATCTAACCTAAGATTTCAAGCAAAATACAGGGATTTGCTGTCTTGACTGGAAACGAGGCAAAACTTCGCAGCTTTATTTTGATTTTCCAAATTTATTTGGATATGGAAGGTGACAAAGAACAGAACTTCTGTGAGCTGAAAAGCAAATCCACCCCACCTTGGTACAATTTTAGCTGTAATCTACTGGCTCCCAGAAGTTTAGTGTAGCTGTTTGCAAAGTTCCTATCGCATATAGTGCCAGGAAGCGTACTTTGTCTGACTATGTCTAACAAGCACATGTAGGACAGAAGCCATTTATTAGAGTTGAAAAAAGAAGTTATATTTCTGACTTMTTTTCTTTCCTAAGAAGGATTTTCAGCCTCCTTTTGGCTTTAGACAGCTATTGATACACCCATGTGTTCTCTTCAGAAAGAATGAAAAAAACCCGGAACGGCAATTATGAATCATGTATCTCCTTCTGAATGCCTGTTTTATATTTCAATGAAATTGTTAGTAAAATGAATATACATACAAGGGGTTTGAACAATCTGACTGAAAACAGGCCGTGCCATCCCACTATGTCCATTTCCATTTTTCAGATTCAAGGCTTTTGTGACTGCACTGGACATAGATGTTTATAATGCCAAACAATGTGCATTGTGAAGATGTTCACCCAGAAAGTGTCACATCCAGATAGTGTCACACCACCTTTAAGCTCACCTCTGGATGAAATTTAGCTTGATAGCCTGGCCCAGATCATCCCAGTTGCTTAGCTCTGTGTCTCTGCAGGGCTCATTGGTCCATGTATAGAGTCATGTGAATTCATAACAAAGCATAGTAGATRCTGTCTGCCATAACTGTCCCCACATTCCTGCTTTTGCAATTAGCACAAGTGGAAGTTCAGATCTGTCTGTATAAGCTGTATAGATGAGCCCCTCGAGTCTTCAATCTACTAATAAAGTTTAACAGTAAGAAGGCAGCGGTAAAAGATCACGCTAAAGAAGAAAATCTGTAAACCCTCAGGTTTTTTCCTTATGCATGGAAAAGGATCAAAATTACTTTATTGAATTACCTTTAAAGGAGAAAATGCACTAACATACAAAAATGTAAAAGTTTCTTTAATTAGAGAACCAGTACATCTTCCTTTCTGCCAAGCAACAGGCACAGGTGTATCCCCTTCATGGCTTGATAACCAAAATAATACAAGTTGTCTTTTCATCTTTTTTGCCATCTGTAAGACTCCACAAGTTGTCATTACTTGTCTAATTTACTATAAACACCCAAAGGAAACATAGTCACCATCGCTGCCTGCATTTTCACAATAAACTAATGACTTAGCATATTTTAGCGGCTACTAAGTGAGACCTCTCCAAAGACGCTGTTACTCAGAAATGGCTGGGCACTCATACGCTGAAAAACCAGGGCACTTAGGAATTTGGGTAGTTTGGTTTCCAAGAATTTAATCATGATACTGATTATTTAACAGGTGTTCATGCCTTTTGCTCACTTTTACTAAGATGCATCACTATGCAACAGTCTTCTAATATCAGGCAGAAACTCTAAGTACTCATGAGTTTTTTTGTTCTGTAGTTTTCCAACTGACTGTTACTTTACATGCCCTCAGTGCGTAGACAAGGGGAAACCAGTGATGCATGGAGGAAAACAGGCTTGAGTATCGTCAGATAATAATTACATTAGGAAAATACTGTTTTTGTTGCTCTTGCTTCTTTTCCAGCAAAATTAAAAATCACACCTTAGAGAGGCTTGTCATTAAGGATCTAGTAATGCTGCCTTGCCTGTACACCACCTCCAGGAAGCTTAGGAGAATCAGATGTCTTGAGCTGTGATGAATCACCTTGGTTGTTTTTTTCACGCGATCCTAATATTCAGCTCAGTGAAGCAGGATTTTTCCTGCCCCAGGCAAGATGACCTCTTCTTTGTGCTTCAGATCAAGAGGCTGTTGAAAATGATGGAGAGTAGAGTGAGTAACAGGGAGAAAGTACCAAAAACTTAATTACTGAAAGGTCAAATGAGCTCCTCTTTATCGTCAAACTATTTTTTTAACTCTATGAGAGATTGAATTTGGTCGTGAAAAAAAAAAGTGACAGGAGACCTACCTAACTCACAGAGCTATCCTGAGGATAAATACATTACAGCCTGTAAGGCACTCAGCAGCTGTGATAACAACAACCATAGAATATAGATAGACAGACTTCTTAATCCTTAAATGACTCATTTCATCCAAGTGTGACAATCCTACATCTCAGTCACATGTAGAACACCGCAGGGAGGAACATGTATGCCCCTTAACCTTAATGGCACCTAGTCAAAGGTCTTTTTTCCTATACTGAGTATTTCCCCTGCAGTATTTCCCTGGTCTACTACTCTTTCCTTTTTTTTCCTCCTTTTTAAACACCTCCCTACTTCAACATTCAGGTGATTGCAGGAAATTTATAAGTTTCAGATAGGACATATGATGTGAGATACAAGGTGCTTTTTGCTCATACACAAAAGCAAGATAAGCCCTTTCTTCGGAGACTTTAGCATCTAAAAAGATAAGGCATAAACAAACTGAACTGAGATACATCTATTACATGGACAGACAGGGATCCCTCTGCTCAAGTTGGGACATGGATGGGGAGAGCCATGTTGGGTCTGGAAGACATCTAGGTGCATTACTATAGCTTAAGCAACAAGAGAAGGATGAACTAATATGCAGGTATGCCCTCAGAGCCCAGGGGAAAAGACAGGATGTGGTGGGGTAGGAAGGAGAAAAAAAGGTTTATTGGCCACATCCTGATAATTGAAAGTTTTAATGGCACTTTTTTTCTCCCCATGGAGTAGTTGATACTACAAGAAAAAGGATGGTGTTAAAAACACACTGAAAGCTCTCTGCTGCCTTTTGCAGAAGATGAATGCAGTTTTAAACTGCAGCTTTATTGTCTGTTGGCAAAGTGACTGCCATGAAGGGATTTAAAACTGCAAATTCTTTAGCGTAGTCAGACATACTTTTGAAAAATGAAGTCCTCTCCTGCTCAGGGGATTAGTTTAACTTTTTATAACATTCATTTTTGTAATTCTTTACTACTTCTTCATCTTGTGTTTGCTTTATGAGGTTATTATTTTTATACATAGTTTGGTGGAGTCTTAAGAAGGCTCAGAGAGACAGGTGTTTGAAATTCTAGGTGTAATAAAGAGACACAACATTTATTAGAAAAGAAGAAATGTGGCAGAAATGGGAGTTGCCTTTTGTTGCTTTAATACCCAGCTCAGTTCCCACTGCAGTAGTTGGCAATGATATTTGAAATGGGGCTGCTTTAGGTCCTTAGGTAAGGAAACACTGAGAGTAACGGTATAGCTGAGATACAGTGGACCAAGGGTAAGTCAGTGCAGTTATGGATACCGAGGTTCCAGCTCTGCCTGTCCTGTTGTGGGCTTGGGTGAGCCTCTTGGGGCCACCCACCTTCTCTTATGTTCACTCAGGATGAGAAGTCACTTGCTCAACAGAGGCCTAGTCAGCTATCGTGGTTTTTAAATGACATCACACAGGGTATTCCTTTAATATTCAGTTCCTAGGATTTCCATCAAACTATTTCAGATCCCATTTCAGATCTAACAGTCAAAGATGAACTAGAGAGTATGTGTTTTAGAGAACCATCATATACTGATTGAAAAATCTCCATAGTTGGGAAATTTACCTGTAACCCTTGGTAATGTGTTCCAGGCATCATTTGCCCTGCACCATTAACTATTTTTATCTCTTGTCTAGTCTGAATTCATATAAGCTACATGTCCCATTACTGGGTTTTAGACAGTTATATTGACAGCCCTGGTTGATCAAAATTTCAATTGGTAACTTATAGACTGATCAAATCATGACTTAGCCTTCTTCAGTAAGTTAAATTGACTAAGGCCCTTGATTCTTTCATTATAAGGCATATTTTCCAATCCTTACGTTATTCTCCTGGGTCTTTTTTGATTTCTCAGCATTCTTTCTGAGGAGTTTACAGATGAACTGGCCTCACATTTCCAACAACAGTGATAAAAGAACCAAAGAGATATTAACTAGAGTGTCTCAACCCCTTTCAACAGAGTGATTGCCAAAGATTTCTGGGGAAAAAAAAAAATCTTCAGGACTTCTATGCGTTCTTATTCACAAAAACTAGAATTTAAACTAAGCTTTGAATGTGTGTTTGCTACCGGCTTTTTCCTCATTTCCTCATTTTGCTGATTTTCTCACTTCCGTCTGTGTTTGGGAATGTGCATGTATGAGTTCTTAAATATGCTTGTGAAATAACCGCAGATCATCTTCAGATTTTCTATGAACCACCACTGAGCCTTGGACTGTATTCTTACTTGAGTCCCTTTCCCCACGCTTATTCCTTCAGGCCACTGGGTGGTCCATCCCCAAATATTCAAGTTAATCTTCACCTCCATCTCCCCACACGTCAGCTGCACACTGTCCTGTACAAGCTGATAATTGTGGTCTACCTTCTGTCTTCCTCTAGGTATGTTGTCACAATCACATCTATTAAAAATAGAATGTTTTTACTCGCACCTAATTTGCCAGTAAGTTAAGACAGCCCAATCTCACCTATCCATCTCTTTTATTATTAGCTGCTCCACTAATCTTCAGATCAGCTACAGGTGTAATCAGTAGAGGGTAATGTTTGTTTCAGAACACTGATAAAATTGCTGTACTGATAAAAAGCACCGTACAGCCCAAGAACAGATCCACTCAGGACCTTGTGTATGACACTTGCTTAGTGATGACTTCTCACTCATGTGTTTTGAATGATCAATTACCTAGCATTTGCTCCATTTAACATCCATTGTGCTGATTTTCTGTTGTTTTCATTTTTAATTATAAGGTTGTACACCATCAAATCAAATGCCTCACAGAAGCCAATGCAAATATAATTACCTTTATCAGCCAAAGTTCTAACTTCATAAAAAAAGTATGTATCAGGTTAGTCTGACAACAATTCCTTACCATCAATCTATGTGGATCAACATTAATTTCATTACTGTCATTTAAAACTTGATTTACTGGGCTCGATATCATTCCGTTACTTTTGCCTGGGACTGAAGCCCTAATGACAAGGCTGAACTTCACCCATCTTTCCTTTTTTCCTTCTTTCCCTCCTTTCTTGTTTTCTCTCCTTCTGCCCCCCTCCCTCCCCCCTTCCCCCCTCTTCCTTCCTTCCTTCCTTCCTTCCTTCCTTCCTTCCTTCCTTCCTTCCTTCCTTCCTTCCTTCTCTCTCTCACACACACTCTCTCTTCCTTGCTTTCTTGCTTTTAAAATAGCTTAAATGAACAGAAGGGCGATGCGAAGCTATTCTCTAGTCTGTTTTGCAGCTAACTGACCTGTACAATGAGGATATTGACATTACCAATTTTTCTGAAGGCGTTTGAACTCTATAGATGGAAAACACTTCTAGAAATGCAAAGGATTATTGCTAAGTATTGTTGTTGCTTTTCTTAACATCAGCTGTTCCAGATTAACCGCTGCACTTTAGGAGTGCAATGTCAAAGAATAACCGCAAACTAGCGAACAAAGGGAAGAAAGATTAAGAGCTCAGACATGTAGAACCTGCTTCTCTCAACAACTGTGCCTCAGCCCCTGGACCAGCAGTTAGGTTGGATGCGTACGCTGAGTTTCCAGGTCTTGAGGGCTTCAACTGATGGGCTGTTCTTCGGAGAGCTGTCTCCCTAGGGCAGGAAAAATTGGAAGGTAAACAATTAGCTGGCTTGCACCGCACAGGGCTGTGTGCACTGATTAGGAGATTCTGCCTGACACAGAGGGATGTCAGTGCCTGCAGTGGTATCTGCTCCTGTCACTATCGGCGTGCGGCAGGTGACACTGCAGAGGATGAAGCTCGGCTGAGCTGCCTACGGAGTTAAAGGGAGGCGGTGGGGGAAAGGGGAAAAGAGCAAAGTATAGCTGACAACTCCAACAAACCCTTCAGTGCGTAAATGAGGAGAGGAGGGGTGGGGCAGCTGGATGCGAGAGTCGGTGTGTCACAGCGCAGCTACTGCCGCTGGATCAATTCTAAAAATAGCTACTTATATCCTCTGCTACCACAGCTATCGCATAAAGGTCTCCGACGGAGTTAGACGATGCAACCGGGCCTTTGCTTCCGCTATGTAGCTGAAAGAGCACCCCACAGTAATCAATCAGAGCTAAAAGTCCTCTTGCGCAAACGGCCATCCTCTTCCACAGTCACCCTACTGCCGTCGTTACTCTCTAAGGAGGGCTGAGGAAGCAGACACTGTATCGGTAGCTAGAGCTAGACAAAGGCAAGCATGGCTGCTTTAGGAAGCTTTTTTAAGGATTCACTTACACCGTACCTAGCACAAAGCAGTATATATTGGTAGCCATCTGTCTGCTGGTAGGCACTGATGGTGCTTTGTGTGGGAGAGAGGTGCAAATACATTTCAGACGCTGTCAACCTATCAGTGAGCTAGGAAAGCGCTTAGAAAAGCCTTAGGATATGTTGGGGAAGGGCTGCGTCCCTTGGGAACTCACTGCATTGAACTTGTCATCTCTGTGGCTTGTCTTGGAAGACTGCTTCTCCTTCCTTTTTATGTTATCTTTGGGACTGATCAGGCAGCCCTTATGGAGCAGTTCAACCAGCTGTGTATTAGACAGCTGAAACTAGTGGGGTTCTAGAAACACACAGTGAAGATGTGTAGGAATGAACATTCACTTCCTATAGATGCAATGGAGAGTTGTGTTTTTTCACAGTTTTTCTCTTGAAATATTATCAAAATTTGATGATAAAAATATTTAATAAAATATCGTCAGTAGGAAGGTATCATCTATTAAATTCTGTGGGAATCTTTGGTCAAGGAAGGGAGTAGTAGACGAATATTTAATACTTAAATTTAATTTAAATTAAATTTAATTATTTTTCCCAGATTATGTCACACAATAAATGACCCTTCTAGGAATACAGATGTCTCTGGATTCCCACTGAGAATCTAAAAAAAAAAAATTTCCATCCACAAGTAAATTGAAGATATTTTCTTAAAATCATACTGGGCTTGTTAAAAAAAAAAAAAAAAAAAAGAATAATTTCAGCAGCTACTGTATTAGTTTTCCAGCCTTAGAAACTAAAAGAACGCGTGTAAGGCAATACTAACATTCCTAGTAATCGTTATAAAAAAAAAAAAAAAAAAAAAAGGAATTATTATCATCTCTGTACAAAGACAATCAATTATTTCATCATGGCCAGGATGAATTCTGAAGATTCGTAACGAGATGCCCCCAGTGCAGGGATGAGGTGCAGAGAAAGTGTAAAAAGACCATCCTTCAAGCTTGGATGTCCTGTAGAAATGTAATCCACTGGCATGGTTTTATTCCATGACTAAGCTATATTTCTGCTTTTCTGAGAGCCTGAAAGTGTGGTTACTCGATGATTGTGTCAAGATAGCGTGTGTGTGACTCTCTGTAAGCTGAGGTTCAACAGTGCAGGTGTGAGACACTGTTACCAAGATACAGAGCCATGTAAGTGCAAAAAACATAAGGGGTAATCGACCAGCCCAATGGCAAACATTTCTCTAGGGAATGAAGGGAGAAAAAAAGAAATTATTTGTGTTTGGCCATCACAGACAATCAGGTATCATGCTGGGACTAGAGGAAGAGCTTAGCTGGTTATAACTGGAATCAACTACTTAGTTTAGTTTAACTCTTGTGAAAAAATAAAGCGGCATGTATGTTCAGCCTGCAACACTGTGAATAGCAAATTACCTGCCCTACCTGAGGACCTTCGGATGTTTTCATGTTCAGGTCTAGATTTTTTCTTATTAGGTCATGTTATTTTCTGCATTGTATTTAACTCAGAGGAATTGCAAATATTCACATCTTTTGTTAACAATGCCTATATCCTGAAAGGGTGTTTTGACTCTTCAAAATCTGCACAAACAGTAATTAATCCACTTTATTGATAATTTAGTTCTCTCCTAAAGGGCTAGAAAATGACTATGCATATGGAACAATGCATTAAAAATATTTTACTCCTTTATTCCTTCTTTACTATTGTACTGTGAGGCACTGAAAGGTAGTTTGATAATGGACTGTAAGGCACTGAAAGAAGAATAAGAGTGCATACAAAAATACTTGCAAAAAAATATAGCAACAAAATTCTTGCTAGTGCTCTGCTATCTTTCTTAATTATCCTAGCTGAATGGAGCCATGGGGTGAGAGGGAACAGCACAAAAAAGCTGGCGTCCTTCAGCAAAACTATAAATCCTCACTATCTGAACATAAACTTTGGAAACTACATTTGCATAAAAGAGAATTTCTTAAAACACCATGTGTGAATCATTAGCTAATCGTCTATGGGCAGCAGGCTGCTGACTGTTAGCTTTACCTCTTTCTCATCAGTCACTAACAATGACTGACTAAAAGTGTGGAAAACAAATGAGGTGATCAAATTATTTTAATTGGAGAAACGGGGGGCTTAAGAGATGCTCAGCTAATTTAATTTGTATATAACACTTTGTTTGGAAACAATGTACCAAATGATCAAAAYAAATAAAAGCAAATCCTGCTAGTGTTTACAAAACTCTAGTTCTTGCTTTACAGAATGGAGATACAGAACATGGGTTAAATGCTATAATAGATAGCCCGTTGCTGTTGCTGGATCTTCTTCCATTGATTTCAGTGAGTTTTCACTCAGAATCCAAATATTGCTGAAAGCTGAACCAATACACCGTCTTACTTTTTGGTATCTGATCCCTGACAGCTATTTGATAAACCCAGGAAGCGAGGAGACATTCTAACCTTTATAGGATGGAGTTGGACATTCAAAGCCTCGTGTTGTTGATTTTGCCAGGTTAGTACAGCCAAAAAATCAGTCTGAAAAAGAAAGCTGGAAAGAATTGATCATCCCTCTCTCTCCCTCTATCCACAAGAAAATTTTACGCCGTGAAGCTTGATGACATGAACAGTTTATTAGCATTTAGATCAGGTAAGGGGATGGAAACATCCAGCAGAGAGCAAAGGATCTAAAACCACCTTTGATTAGTAAAACTTTTTCATGTATCAGTGACTGATCTATTCCCTCTAACATCAGCTCCCCAGAARTGTTTTGATTACTCATATCTGGAAGTTTCTGCCACTTCAGTTTTGCAGAATGCCAAATCAGTACTTTAATTCCCTGAGCAGAAACTTATGGCTGGATATATTTAGGTAAGCACCAGAAACTCTTTAAAATTTTTAAAAAACCTGATCACCTTTTTGCAAAACATAATTGGTAAAAAAGTGATTTGTAAATGGCCCTGTTGGAGCAGAGATTGGTAACTCTCATTAACAAGGCAAAGCCATTGAAAATCAGTCTTTTTTAAAAAGAGATCAAGTTTACCTTAAAGGGTTTTTAAACATAAAGTGTTTCCATTATTTGTTAATAAAAAAAGAGTTTATCCATTTACTTCTACTTTATTACTTCCATTGTCTCTAAGCTTCTATATTTCACTGATCATGATGATATCCAAGACAGGGTTTAAACTCCTATTTTAAGCATTTAGAAGTCTGACATTTAGGTCTAAAGCTCGTCATTGCAGGCTCCCTTTATAATAAAAAAGAGAAAAACAGGTACCTCTAGGTAGTGATTCATTTCATCCTAAAATAGGCCAGGTGAATCATCCTCTGGAGGTACCTATTTCTCTGCTAGGAAGCTTAGGGTGACTAGTTCAGACTTTGACACTGAACTGCTCGACTTCTAAAATTAAGTCCAATGGGTCCCACTCCCAGTGGCTCATCTTCAAACTAGGTCAGCTTGAGAAGTGCTATTAAACTGAATGTTCACCAAGACAGACTGAGGTCAATGTGCTACTCGTAAAGTGCTACTAACAACAAGTGAGGCTTTTGGTTCTCATTAAATGGACACAAAAATACTCGTAGGTATTGCCGCTTCATTTTTGAAAGCTCAAAGTGCAGTGTTTGTGGTTCAGGGTACAATTCAAAACTTCACAAACCTTACCACAGCAAAAAGTCTCAACATATGGCATGAAAAAAGCCAGATTTAGATTAATATAGCTGGGGCACTAAGCAAACCATGGCTCTCTCCATCCTTGAGGTGACAGGGAAGTGAGCATGCATTACATGTAACAGCTTTCTGCTATGCTGACTGTAGGATCTTTTTTTTTCTTTTGGAAGAAGAAATGTTTCTCCCTCTCAATATGCTTTCCTTGACTCTGTGTGGGAGTTTCTAAGGAAAGGAAACTCTCTTCAGAAACCTGGCCAGAAATTAAGAGAGCAGCATCTGTTAAACACTACAACTTTAGTGAAGCTTTAATGATGTGGGAGTAACAGACCAGACTGCAGCCCGAGGTGGCAATCCTAAGTTTCCTTAGATGAACATTAAGCAGAGTTAAAATGAGCAGAGATAATTTTAGCTATCAGAACTATGACTTTTGTGGACTATGGTTAACACTGATCAAACTTAAGTCCCATTTTCAAAGCATTCCCCAGTGGCCACAAGGAACAAAATGGGGTTTTTTTGAAGAACCAGAGTGAGATCCAGATGTACTCCCGTGTCTCCTGGAGCTGGGAGTTTAGCCCATGTCCCAGTCAAACCGAGGAAGGCAGAATCCGTGCCCTGCATCCTCCCCCGCACTCGTTTGTACTCGTCGTTCTGTTGTCTGCAACACTTCCATTGCTCTGCAGTACTGAACTTTGCAGCCGTCTTACTGATGCTTTCACATCCCAGTTCTCCCTGAAGTTGCTGGCCTGTTAAGAAACTCAGAGTTTGAAGACCGGGAGTATCCTGTGTCTAGTGTCAGAAGGTTATGGTAATGAATGGCAGCCGCTGAGAATACCCATGCCAACACGTGCTTCCACAGCACGGGCTAGTAAAGAAAAGCAGAATCTGAATGCTAGAAATGTTAAGCAAAAGCCAGGAGTTTTTATTTCTCTTCTAGAAATTATACTTGAATCACGAAAGGGAAGGACTTGACCTCCCCAGGTAGCTTGATTTTACTCTCTGCCTAGCTGAGATTGCAGGAGAATAACACGGTTTCAGCTCTGTATCCTATTCCTCTGGACTTGGTTACTGCTTTGCTCGTTTTCAGACAAAAAAAAAAAAAAGAGAAATCAAAGGGAAAGAGGAATCTTGAAGTGTGATCAGTTGCAAGTTGTTGATTAGGAGAGATATATCTTTTCAAGGAAATCCAAACCCTCCACTGGCAGAATATGGTGAAATACTCAAAAATCAAGGAAATAAGCTTCCCACTGTGGCAGAGCACTAGGTAGGGAGCAGAACTAATAACTGCCACATGGTTTTGGTGAAACGATGCCCAAGTACACCAGCTAAGGACCAGCTTCAATCTGTAACACTGCCCATCTTGTGTTTCTGCTGCCTCATTTCAGAAGTTTTTATGATATCAGAAGCATATGGGCAGCCCCTTGGAACAGATCAACAGCATATTATGGCAGAAAGAGTGGTATATGAAAAAGGCATGAGGTACCGATGCAACATAAACCAGGTGAAACAATCGTGGGACAACAGCTAGTGTTACATGAAGGCCACCCAAGTTTACGTTCATAATTGGCATATTGACTGAATCATACAAGCGAAAGGCTGTGCGTGAACATAAAGTAAACCAATGCTCCTTTGGGCTTTGAAGTTTCTACAAGGTTCTTGAGGTTTGTACTAAAGATTTATTGATCCTAGTCTTCAGTAAGACCTCAGTGAGCCCTTCCTCTGATCCTTTCTGTTTTCCTCTACTTTTCTTTCACAGAGTGAAGGACTCCTGTGGGATAACGTACTCTGGGTTCTAAAAGGCCAAAGGACAGGCTTTGTGTACTCCCTCCTTTCAGTTACTCTGCAGATGTGCAAATAGCTTGGGATGAATAATGTAAAAGCCATTGCACGCTTTACACACTTCTACTTTTCATTGCTTACCTCTGAAAAGGTTGCATCATTGACCAGTACAAGGAGATGTTTAAAATAGAAATGCTTATAACATATATGAATAAATACATTCCCAGTTTGAGTGAGACAAAAATGCTTATCTTTGCCCTGCATTCCTTTGGGTTTCACTCTGATTGCTCGTGCATTGATAGTCCAATATAAAAATAGATGTTTATTAATTTAAAATTGGCCTCTGTCACACTTATGATACTTTTGGCATTTATGCTCCCTAGTCCATACTGTATACATTACTCTGAAGACCAACACTAACACAGATTAAAGCATTAGACTGTGCCAGAAATGGAATTACTTCACAGCAATGGTCATAAGATGCTGGTTTTAAACCTTAATTATTTCAGTTTGCCTCTTCTTGCGGCACACATCTGCACTTACTCAGAACGAGATTCTACCCACAGCTTCCTCTGGGTAAGCGTGTTCCTTGCACCACAAGAAGACACATACAGGAGAGCACTCACAATAGCTAAGTTTAGTTTAGGACCACCAGGCTATCTCTGTAGTCAATGAAAGCCTTTTTTTTCCTCCAGAAGGTAAGTCAAAGCGGGAACCAACTGTCTGAAGAAGCAGACAGTGAGTTTTTTCAAAATACTCACATGGGGTCTCTGAGACCCCCATGCATAAGAGTTGTGTCCTCCAAACCTCCCGAGAGCAGTGGGTTAGAGGGGCAAGGCAGGCTGAGAGCCCTGCTTAGCCGGGAGGCCTGGTTAGTAGGTTGGCCACTTACCTTCTTTAACTAGTATTAGGTTTTATTAGACATAGGGGCCTGAAAATGCAGTAAAGAACCATGAAGTGGCATCACTAATATCATCCTTAACTATAATAAAAGCATAAAAGAATATATGTACTCAAAATCTCCCACAACATGCATGTGCCACTGCCTTGCTATGCCTTGCAGTTGGATGTATTGAGAAATACACACCAATAATGCAATACAGAGTATATCTTCCTCCAAATGTTAACTTTCTAGTCTTCTGACATTTTGGGTTATGCTGTTCTCCATTCCAGTTTAAAATGTAACTAAATACTTCACTTTTAACAGCTTCAATCCTAAAAGAATAATTTTATAAATTAAACTAAAGGCATCTGCATTTTTCTGATAGTGGGATTGTTTAATTCATATAAGATGGTTTTGCTTAAACTCAAAAAATACAAACTCACCTTTCAGAATGTGTATTGAAAATGTTGTAATAAAAATAGCTTCCATAAACACTTTTGTGTGGTAGTATTCGTTTGTGTGATCTGGTAGTAGAATGACTAAGAGTATGGTTTTGTATCACTTATCTTTAACCATTTTAAATCTAGTTTGAATACAGAGCCATACAAATTCTCTCTGTACAGGCACTGAAGATAGAGTGGTACCTTCAAAGGATGTTTCATCTCATCCTAGAATAGCAGTATAGGAAAGCTGGATTGCTCTCGATGTGACTGTCTTTCACCACTGATCATAAAAAGAGTCTGGGTGACTGGCTTAGATGTGAACAATTAATTTTTTGGTAGTGAAAGCTGGGTGATATGAACCCCTTTCTATGACACAGGAGGAAACAGCACTGGATTGTGTCTCATGTTGGGAACTATGTGGACAATTAGTTGCATTACTTACTTATCAGCTCTAATCTCAGCCTTGCTAAAAAGGAGTGTTACCTCTGTTGGTATATACATTATATACATTTTAAAAGAGACAGAAAGAGAGAAAGAGAGAAGGAAAGACAGCCAGCCAGCAAGGAACGCTTACTTTCCCTTGAATGAGTGAACTCAGGCAGCAACAGAGAGTCACTGATATCTGAGTCTCCATTCAGAACTTTTCTGCTGTCTGTAACAAACTCCTGAAGGCACCTCTAATAGTAAAACAATGCTTTGTAATCCTCTGCCGCCTTCTTTTATATCAGAAGGCCTGCCTATAACTTCTGTAGCTTTCCCAATAGAAGCCCAAATGGCTGTGCTCCAAGATATTAGAAGGCGAAACACAAATTTCCTCCAGTTACTCTGACACCTTGAACAACACAGTTTAATATGAGAATCTCACTTTTTCACATAAACAACCTTTTATATTACATATTTTCATTCTATAATAAAGCATGTATCTCGATATTGCATACATATTTATACACCAAAACTGCCAATGTAATACAAGGTTTTTCTATGCAACTGTYGCATTTATGTAAACTGCATTACAGACCGTTCACTGCCTCCATTTCACTTGTTCTTATCTTCCATTAAAACCTGTGTAAGTTTACCTTGGAGGCTCTTCAGGACTTCAGCTTTTATGATTTTTGGTGGTGGTGGTGGTTTTGTTTTTTATAGGGCTCAAAGCAAATTGCTCTTGAGCACTGTCAGGCTAAGGAGTGATATCGCAATATAGTTAACACGTAATAGGTGTATCATCATTCCAGAATACCTGTCCGGCCGAACAGGGAAAAACTCACAGCTTGCCCGCGTGATGTAGCTGCATCTACGCATTCTTTCTAATATAGTAAGATAGGCACAAAGGACCAGCACTTCAATAGTGCTATATGCCCCCATCCATATGCTTGTATGTTAATGCAGTATGGAAATCATTTTAGTGTTTGCTATCAATTTTCTCCAACCTGGAGAAAATTAATTCAAGTGAATTCAGTCCATTTTATTACCTACCTACTTACAGGAAATTCTTGCAAATAAATACATGCCTTTTACAGCACGTGTTACTGGGTAATAGTAAAAGTGCAGTGACAGGAGCCTTTTTAATGAATGTTATGCTCTTGGTAGCGACAGCACACGGGGTTTGGAATAAAGCAGTTGCAGCTGGCTGACAGCTTGGGAAAAGGTGTGTCTGCAGAGTGCCACATAATGTGGTTGGCATAATTCTTGCGAATGATAGTGAGCATAAATACAACAGCACCACTTCTTCCAGCTTGCTGGATCGCAAGCCACTTGATCCGCAGCTCAGAATTGGTATGTGGCTCTAAAGCGTTTTTCATGTCAAATGAGAAAGGAGTATTCAGGATAGTCAGAATATATAATGACTGCTTTTGAAAGGATGTACACCAGATATCTTAGGTCATCTCTACCAATACTTGTCAGTACAGTAACTTGTTAACATTAAATTGATTCTAAGCTTTTGGGGGAAAGTATTTCAGCTTCCTACAGACTGTATATTTACATACTGTTTAAAAGGAAAAGTGAAACATCTTGGAAAAATGCAGCTTCTGTTCAGCCTCTAACTGACAGCACAACGGCCGTCTACTACAACCAAAATGCCTCTGATGATACAAATTCTGAAAAGCTTTTGAAGAAAACACCACAGCAGTCCTATCACACCACAGAAGAAAATGGGTAAAAGTGAGTTAATCCAAGGATATCACTCCTCCAAAGTCCCACTGATGTCATGAATGGTTAGATTATCCTTCAACTAGTTTATGAGTGACAGCACAACATTACATCATATTGACCTCCCCTATTCAGTACATAGCTACTTACAGTAGAAACTCACTAATTGGCCCTATTGGCTGAAAAAAACATCGTAAATTTTTGAAAGTTGCAAATTGGTATGTGAAAAAAATGCATTAAAACCCCTCAAGTGTCCTTTGTTCAGTTATTTTGACAGTTATAGCATATATTATTCATTAGACTTCATATTGTGCAGGTGAATGTTCTGGAGAAATGATGAGTTGTGATCTTGTTTCTCTGAAGCTCCTCTAGACCATCCAGCTGAGTAAAAAGGGTGACAACATGAGGGTGCAGTAGGTTTTCACTTGACAGAATGTTTTTTTCCTCAGAAGAATAGTCTGATGAGCCATTAAGGTATACAAGAATCAGGTCCAATATGAGACATTTCTCCAGTAATTTCTTCAACCTGCCTTTAGAAAGACGGGGGAAAAAAAAAGACAGGAATTAGGGACAAGGGTGAGAGGAGAACAAGCAACTTGTGCTTTGACATGAAATCCAATACCCATTCATAGTAATCCTCTGCAGGATTCCTTATAGCTGGGTATTGGGGATTGGTATTATCATACTAATCATTTAGATTGTGGAAGTTCGGGGAGGCTTCAGTGAACACAAGGGCTTTTGACTCAACTGCTGTATAAATCTATGCTTAAATGGCCAGCCCTGGATACAGCTGCAATAAGAATGGAAGGTAAAACTGAACATGAGTAAAGCAAAGCAAAGAATAGCAATAGAAATCAACAAGTGTGTACAAATGACAGAAACAATTTCTTACTGAAAATGGTGAAGTTTTAATAATATGCCAAAGATTTCCTTAATGTCAAGAGACATTCCAACACCAAAAACTGACCACAAAACTATTTCTGCATTCAAAATCCTTCTTTATACTTCAGTGGCAGCTGCAGAGAGGCAGAGAGAGCGCAAGAGCACTCTAACATGGCTGAATGGCTAGGTTTGGACTCCTAGGGAAGGACTTATTCTGCCAAGCCAAAATTCAGAGTGAGTCAAACCTTGCTCCCATTAAAATCAATGGTAGCTACAACAGAATGAGAACAGGGGCCCAAATAATCATTCATCATTGTTTCCCATGTATGTACAGCTCCTTCCAGGTGTTTCTAAGTGTGTTCAGGAAGTCTTCATTGTCATTTTTCATGTTATGCCTTCTGAAATAGGCATATTAAACAAAAATAATGTACTTGGCTAGACATATATTGTGGGGACCAAAATTCACTGCAGTTGCTCTTGTTTTCCTGTCATCACCATTTCTCTGAATATTCTAGCAAATTTATTTCATGGCAGGAACATCCATTTGAGCAGTAAGGTTGGGTAATATATCAGAGAAGGAAATTTCTGAATGTAGAAAATGAACAAAGAACAGAAACACACAGCACTTACAGTCAAAACTAAACAGCTTGGTTCAAACACCTCAACTCAGATTCCAAATATTGGCAGCGAACATCTCCCTCCCACCCCCAAGATTCCTAGCCTAAGCATAAGTCACTAAACCGTGCTGTTAAGAAAAAGAATGCAGTGGATGAATGAGTATGAAGGCACTATCTGCTGCTTACAGAGTTCACAAACAGAAAAAGAGAATAAGTCATTTACTGTGGATGACAGCTATCTATGTGTTTTTTGGCACATCTAGGACAGAGGTTCAATGCTGAACATAGGTTCCAGTACCCCTATTGTTTGATTTTTTTTTTTTCCCTATATATAAACAATGTTTGTTACATATATTTGTGCTTACAAAAATGATGACACTATGACATTTTTCCCCTAAAAGAAAGCTGTAAGAAAATGACAAACTGATTCATACCAGTAACATTATTCTGCAGGTCATTATACAGAGGACCAACTGGTCATTTGTTTAATTTAACCTATAGAATCTACCAATTCTCTTTTTGGAAGCACAGTGTGAAAGAATTCAGTGCAGATGTATAGTCAGCCAGGCTGTATACAATGTGCACATGAGCAGACTCCACATACAGAACAACATTATTTCTATTGCTTTCTTTCATCCCTAATATCTTTAGCAGTGTCTCATAATTGAATTTTTCTTTCTCTGTTGTCCAGTTCATTGGAAGAAGGGTATGGCTTGCACACGGTTTTATCACAAAATTAGACCCATCAAAAATTCTCTCGTAGCAAAAATTTCATGCAAGAAAAGCAATAGTATCCTGCTTGTAGAGAAAAAAATTGGACTGGGAATGCATTGGATACAGGAGGTAAACAACAGCAATCCTCCCTATTAGCACACATAATAGTGTCATAGATTCTGCAACACTATGCCAAAATTTACGCTGAAATGGTTTCAAAATACTGGGCAGCATGGGAATGCTGGTAAAAAGAAAGGTAGGGTTAAGATAAACCTAGGCAGGGCAAGCTGGTTGGGAAGAGATGTATTTTCTCTTCCTGTGACGTTTCCTGTGTTCAAATATTATTCACAAACCTTGAAAGTTAGCAGTCTGCCATTATCAGAGACAGAACTCCAACAGGGAACCACGAGGAAAGCAGGAAACCACACACACGTCTACAAGGTTTCTAATAGGGAGGGAGAGTTAGAAAGTCTGGGTCTAACTCTACAGTTTCCCCTCACGTTCTCTATTACCTTGAACAAGTGGCTTATCTTCTCCCTAGTCCATTTTCTTCTTTGCAAAATTACGTAAATGCTAATGACATACTTGGAAAATATTTTTACTTACTCCTGAAGAAAAGAACCAAAACAAAACATGTGGCCTATATGTTCTTCTCACATCGATGTCAATCCAGAATGAAAATAGGGAATCGTTCACACAAATAAAGGTGATAAAAAAACATTCTTTATGCTCAAATCTCTAGATTGTAGACTCTCTAAAAATAAGACATTTTGGCATCTAGTGTGGACTTTTCCCAAAAGGATGTGACAGCAACATCCTTCACTGAGGAACATTTATCCTGAAGTGCTGCCTTTGGAATGAAATGAAATGAAATTAAATGAAATATATTCAGAGGACATCTAATGCATTTGTAGTGGCACTAAAAGTGAGAAAAACAAGTCAGAAATTTTGCTTTGCTTTCTTCCCGGACCAGACTGGCAGACTGACACATTGCCCAACTCATCCTGGTAACCAGTGGTACCGAAGATGTCTGCAGGATAGAAACAATTGGTATCTTTGTGACATCTTGTGGCAACTGGTATCATACTTACTTTTTTCTTTCAATTATAAAAACTGTATTAACAAATCTGGACAGTTTGTTTTTTCCATTTGAGAAGATTAAAGAACTCTCTAACCCTTCTTCGATGTAGTCAGCACAATCGATTGCTCAGGCAATATGTCCAAAGTGTTAGGGATACTCATCTAATGAAGTGTCCTGTTTGGTTGTTTCCAAATGGGCTAATTCTCATCTCACCCTAACACAGCTGCACTATCTTCACAAGAAATTCCTTATTTAAACTGATATAAAGAAAATTTGCCTTCATCATTTTACATATTCACCTTTCCATAGGAGCGATTCTGCACTAAATAGTTCCTGTGAATAAGTTCTCTCACTGTAAATTCTAATAGAATAGCAAAATACATATGTATTTACTACAAATTTAAATCATTTTGACAAGAACTTTGGCTCTATTGGCATGTGAAAAAACAGTAAAAAATATAGAAGGAGATGTAGACACCTCGGGCTAAGAAGAACTGAAAGAAAAGATGACCTGAAATGCATCTTCTGGCTAACCTCACATTTTCGATTCACTTGCAATATTTGTTTCCATCATTAGGATCTTTACTCCTCAAAGCAATGAGATTTCTTGCCCTTAATAAACAGTCACTGTTACAGCAATTGCTACTGAAGATTTTGTTCCCTTTATCTTTCTATGAAATTTTTGATTCAAAGTGCAGTTAAAGATAAAGTCAGTCTCAAACCTAACTGCATGCAGTGTAGCTGCTTTCATTATTGCTTTCTCCAGTGTCCATCAGAATATTAATATATATGTATTATTTGAGATATTGCCTCACTGAGTTCTAGTGTGGCAGTGATAGCCTCCATTTGTGAATCCACTGAGAAGAGAAGAGAAGAGAAGAGAAGAGAAGAGAAGAGAAGAGAAGAGAAGAGAATATTTTCAATTGGAAGGGACCTACAACGATCATCTAGTCCAACTGCCTAACCACTTCAGGGCTGACCAAAAGTTAAAGCATGTTATTAAGGGCATTGTCCAAATGCCTCTTAAACACTGACAGGCATGGGGCATTGACCACCTCTGTAGGAAGCCTGTTCCAGTGTTTGACCACCCTCTCAGTAAAGAAATGGTTCCTAATGTCTAGTCTGAATGTCCCCTGATGCAGCTTTGAACCATTCCCACATGTCCTGTCACTGGATACCAGGGAGAAGAGGTCAGCACCTCCCTGTCCACTTCCCCTCCTTGGGAAGCTGTAGAGAGCAATGAGGTCGCCCCTCAGCCTCCTTTTCTCCAAACTAGACAAGCCCAAAGTCCTTGGCTGCTCCTCATAGGACATTCCTTCCAGCCTTTCACCAGCTTTGTTGCCCTCCTCTGGGCACACTCAAGTACCTTAACACTGTGGGGCCCAGAACTGCACACTGTACTCAAGGTGAGGCCGCACCAACGCTGAATACAGCAGGATAATTACCTCTTTTGACCAGCAGGTTATACTGTGTTTGAGGGACCCCAGTATGTGGTTTGGCCTCTTGGCTGCCAGGGCACACTGCTGACTCATACCGAGTTTACCACCAACCAGCACCCCCAGGTCCCTTTTTGCAGGGCTGCTTTCCAGCCACTCCTCTCCCAATGTATACTTGTGTTTGGCATTACTTTGTCCCAAGTGCAGAATCTGGCATTTGTTTTAGTTAAATTTCACGTTAAATGCCTTTCAATAGTACCCAGTATGATCTTATCTATAATTTTTCCAGGTACTGAGGTCAGACTAACATGTCTGTAGTTTCCTGGGTCTTCCCTCACACCCTTCTTGTAAATGGGAACAATGCTGGCGAGCTTCCAGTCAGTRGGGAACTCTCCAGATTCCCAAGACCTTTGGTAGATGGTTGAGAGGGGTCCTGCTGTAACATCCACTAACAAGCGCAAAATGAAAACTGCCAACACTGGAGTGGTATGTTTCTCCTGACAAACACATTCTCCCAAGGGCAGGTGCATGCTTCCCCTCTGACGCCATCTCTGTGCACCTCGGAAATATTTCTTATACTCAGAGCATTTGAAAGATGGACAGCAGGGTCTGCCACACACCTGGGCTCCTTGTTCTTCTTACCTGCTTGGGTTTCCTCAGTTGCCCATCCCTGAGAGCTCTGCTTCCAACTTTTTCCTCTTCCTGTCTGGTTGCCCGTCGCTCCCCTCGTCACAGGTGGCTTTTCGCTTTCTGTTGTCTTGTGAAGAGCCTGGCAGCCTTTCCATTCAATAGTTTTGTTAGACAGGTAAAGCCATGATTAACTTGAACCCATTCTGCTCTTAATCAAAGCTAGCTCATTTTACCGTCTCTCCCCAGATGAGCTGTTCAGGTGTTCACTTCCTGGAGCGCCTGGAGGCACCTGCAATGGAAATGTGGAAGTTAACAGGTGGCAAGGACCTACCTGTCCAATTGCTACCTTAGTTCTGAAAGGCAGATCCCTTGGATGGGTTTGCTCAGCCCAGCGGAGTCAGCTCTGGCCGGATCACCGCACAAAATGCTATGGCCAACCTGCATCAGCCTTACTCTGCACTTGTGCAGAGCTGCAGGCTGGTGGATGACCTTGCTTGTCCCTGCGGCAGCAGTCCCACCTTCTGAGGGGGAGGCTTTTGTTGTCATGCTGTTTGTGGCCCTGACATACCCCTGCGGTTTCTGCTTCTGTCCCTGGTGCAGGCGACTCCTTGGCCGATGCTCTGGCAAGCCCAGCCGCCTCCTCCTCAAAGAGCTCCCCGTGGTGCTCAATGAGGAACTCCACCAGTTGCGTCACCTGCAGACAGCAAAGCATTGGTTTCCGCCTAGGTGGCTGAAAACGGGTCAAACGGCCTCTCCCACTCCTGACCCTCGCTTCTGCGCAGAAAGCTGCAGCTGTGGGGCGGCTGTTCCCGGCAGCTCCCCTACGAGCGTTTGCTGAAGAGCGGAGGCAGCCAGGTACCTCTGAACAGCAAAGCTCGGGTGGGCCCATAAGGCTGTAGCCGGCTGGTGAACACAGCGTACCTTCCCCGTCACCTGCACCAGGACRTCCAGGGTCAGCGTGTGCTCCTCGGCTGGGCTGAGGAGGCTCGGCCCCAGGCAGATGGCCAGGTTGCCGGCTGTCATCCTGCTGGTGGCCGCGCTTCTGCTGATGTTTTGCAGCAGGGACAGCAAGCTCTTGAGGAGCAGGAGGTTGGCCTTGGGCAACTTGCTGGCCACCCTGAGGGAGGAGGAATACAACATTAATAAAGTAGATGTTGTCAACACAGGTCTCCCAGGCTGGTCTCACCCAAGCCCACCCGAGGGAAGGCTCCCTGGTCACGCCTGGTCTACAGCAGAGGGACTGCCTTCGCTGAGGTACGGCCACCTCTCTCCCTCCCTGCCTTTCTGGCAAGAGTCCCTTCATGGAGCGACCCCCAATGCCTTCGGGAAGAGAGATGCTTTTCTATGCCGCTTTCCCCCCAAACCTCACCCCACAGCAGCAAGAGGTGGCTGGCAGAAAAGACAGCTTTTTCAGGYGGGCYGTCGCTTTGCAGGCAAGTCCCGGCCTCTGCCAGTCCCCGCGGAGCAGGCAGGCTGCTCGCCACGCTTACTCTTTCAGTCCTGCCAGCTTCTCCTGCCTGCTGGTCTTCTGCAGGGCGCTCATCCACTCCTCGTAGAGCTTCACCTCCAGGAGCTTGGAGGGGATCTTCCGGAGGAAGTCCTGCAATGCCAAGGGCTCCGGGTGAGGCTTTGACCGCTGTCGCTGCCGGGAGCACAGGCAGCATCCCCGGCGCTCTGGCTGACGAGCAGGCGGCTGGGTTTCGGCTCCTGCTCTCGCAGGTGCCCATCAGCACCGACAGAGCTGGGAGCTGCTGGGCTCTAGGTCAGCAGGGTTCACCTTCAAGGTGATGGCCAGCAGGTGCGCAGGCTGGCTTTCGAGGTGGACCTCCGCCCCRCTGTYGAGGGCCTCCCGGAGCTSCCGGGAGGCAYGCTCGCTGGCCRCCARCYGGAAGATCCCCTCTGTGGATGGCCCRTGCTCGTGCAGGAGAGCCAGCAGGTCCTGCAGGGGACAGAGGAGGAGAGTTGCTTGGCTGGAGACAGGCCCTGGGGCAGGTGGACCTCCCTCAGGGGCAGGGGCAAGCGTGGACAGCTCTGCAGATCTCACTGGGGCAGGACAGAGGGGTGGCTGGAGGTGAGGGACATGGGGAGGAGCGAGCTTTGTCCCTGAGCCCCACCCGGGGTCCCTCTGCAGGGGACACCACCCCTCCGGGGGAGCCAGCGGCATGGGGATCCCTTGGCCAGGCTTGCTTACCTGGATGGGCTGGGGCAGCATGCCATCCTGGCTGCAGAGAGCTGCCAGGGGCCGGCCAAAGAGAGCCCCCCTGCCACCAGAGCCCGATGGCCTGGGCGCTTCTGCAGCGGCCGAGGTCCCTCGCTGCACAAAGGGCCAGGGCAGCCCCCTCCTCCTCCTGCGGGTCCCGCCTGCTGCCAAGGGGAAGAGAGCAAAGCGGTGTGGAGAAGAAGCGCCAGGTGAGTGCTCCCGGACCCTCTCAGCACTGTCCCCCCGCCTCCAAAATCAAGGAAGAGGCATCGTTTGGGAACGGGGGGGCCAGGGGGCTCGGCTCTCTCCTGCCGCAGAGCGATGGGGACGGACATGCCCTGCGGGAAGGGCAGCAGCAGCCCCAGTGCAGCACGAGTGCCCGCCTGTGAGAGGAGGAGAGAAAGGCTGTCCTGCCCCTGTCTTCTCCAAACTCACCAGCCAAGTGGCCATGTCCAGAGGGGACGGGTGGTGGCTGCTGCTCTGCACCAGCCTGCAAGAAACACACTGCACTCACCGAACAGCCCTGCAACAGAAAGGGCCCCCAGCGAACTGCATCGGCCCCTGGCCATGTGTGAGAGGTGGGGACGGCCGAGATTGCACCCTGTGCGATCCTCACCGCTGCCTGGCCCTCGACCAGCCTCTCCAGGCTGCTGGCGTGGAGCGTCGTCACCTGGGCAAGGGGAAAAGAGCAGAAGGTGAGAAGCCATGCACCTGACACTGGGCTGGAGCAGCATCTGGGGGCAGAGCGGAGACAGGAGGGACACTCACGGCATTGCGGCCACTCAGCTCCTTCAGCAGGAGCTTGATGGAGGGCAGCTGGGTCACCTGGGCTCCCTCCACTCCTTCTGGTGGCCTGTGCATGGAGAAGGGGCAGAGACAGAGCTGTGTGAGACCCGAGCCGCCTCTTCCCTCTCCTGCCAGCCCRGGGAGCACTTCCAAGCTGCCCCGARGCAGCCGGSTRCCGCCCGGCAGTCGAGCGGAGAGCAGCGGCAGTGGTGAGGGTGGGGCTGGGCAGGTGTTGGCTGGACACAGCTGGGCGAAGCCGCTCCACCAGCTCTGCCCGCTCAAGAGCTGCCCGCAGCCATGGGGGCACCTCTCCCCAGCTGGGGAGCGGTGTTTCCATGTATGGCTACGCCTGGAGCATCCCCCGTGATGTGAGCACGGGCCCCCCAGGCTGCACTGCCAGGAGGGGCTTACCCAAGGAGCGCGCTGACCCAGAGCTCCTTCACTGCCTGGGAGCTGCAGAAAGAGAGGAGAAACAGCCTGAGTGCCCGCTGCTCCCCAGCCTGCGGGCAGGGGCGGGCGCCAGCACAGCCCTGCCCCGTGGGGACGGCCACAGAGGCAGGACGGAGCCCCGTGGGGCAGGACAGAGGTGCTGCCCAGCCCTGCCGTGGGACTGTGGGACGTGGCACTGAGACTCACGGGAAAGTGATGAGGCAGGAGCCGCAGGGCCAGACGAGGACAAGGGAGTTGGTGTGTTTGCCTTCCTCCTCCTCGGCGGCATCCCCAGCCGCCCCCTTCCCACTGCTCAGCACCCGCAGCTGGCCCAGGGCCAGGCAGAGCTGCGGGCGCGGGGTGCTGCCACGTCTGCAGAGAGGAGCAGCAGGGAGTGAGCTGGAGGTGGCCCAGCCTGGYGACTCCCCTCTAGCGTCCGCCTGCCACAGGCATGGCCGTGGGTGCCTCCAGCACCAGGGTGCCGGGGGCCTGGGGCTGCTCCTTGGGTGTCCCTGCCCCGGTGCCAGGGCCAGGGCTTGGGAGGAAAGGCAGCTGGGGTCTGCGAGTCTTACCTGGGCTTGGCGATGACCAAGGCRTCGCTGTAGAGGAGGAGGTCCTTCTTCCTCGTCGCACGGCCCTGAGTCACCCGCACGCGCTGGCGGAGCAGCGGCTCGGCAGATGCCGGGACGGGCGTGCACTGCTGCACGGGGCCAGGGTCGAACCTGCAGAGCAGACAACATCGGGCATGAGAAAGGCGGCTGCTGCGGGGCCCGGCTGTGCCGGCGTGTCCCCGAGCTGCGGTGGGAGCTCACCTGCACCCGCGGCAGCAGTTCACCTGGCCCATCCCGAGGAGGCCAGGAGAAGCCTCGCGTGGGACACGCTGGTGGGGCTCAGGACAGTGCCTGGCCGGCCTGAGCAAGGCTGCCAAGGGGGTCCCGGTGCCAGGCAGTGCCACTGGGCAAGAGCTTGGCTCTCCCCAGTGCTGCTCCGTACTGGCACAGCGCCGTCCCTGCAGGCACTGGGGCCGTTGCTGGGCCAGCGCCGGGTCAACAATGCATGCCATTCTGACCCCAACGGTTGCACTGGGGGGCGGTGGTGGGGGAGGGGCACTGGGGGCTCTCCCCAGTGTGCCCACATCTCTCTCGTAGTGGGGAGCCCAGACCCGGCACAGCACTGCAGGCATGGCCTCACCGGCACTGAGCAGAGGGGAAGGGTCACCTCCCTCCAGCTGCTGGCAAGGCTTTGCCCCGTGCAGCCCAGGGTACCACTCGCTGCCGTCTTTGGGCAAGGGCACCTTGCTGGCTCCTGGTCAGCTTGGTGTTCACCAGGACCCTAGGACCTTTTCTGCCACGCTGCTTTCCAGCAGCTTTGCCAAGCTGCTTTTGGTCACGAGTATGTGTGGATGTGTCCCTGCATGCTTCGTGCCTGTACCGGTGCCATCAGCAGTCAGTCCCACCCTCTTTCTGCAGGTCTCCCAGTGCCACTGCTGTGAGGGTGAGAAGGGCGTGTTTCCTCCAGCCAAAGCAGTGGTCCATGTGGAAAGGCTCCCTCTTGTTATGGGACAGGGAGAAAGAGGATGCCCCTTGGCAACAGCGTCCAGAGACGGAGTTTCCTTAACTCCAACTTTTTAACACCAACTTTATTCTTCTTCACATAATGTCCAGGTAGAAGGTGGTGTTGGCACTCTCATGGAAAACTAGAGAGGAGTTTGGCTTTGCCGGCTGCAATAGAAACAGCAGCTGCATAGCTGCTGCCTTGAGTGAGAAGCTGTCTGCAGAACCCCAGCGTCTTAAGGACGGGGAGGGGGGAAACACCAAGAAGTAGAGCAAACACAAATAGTGCAGCCCAGGGGGTTGCAGACACATCCTGCCCACTTCCCACTCTTTCTGGGATGCTTTAGATGGTTGGCAGAGAGAAGAAAGCCATCCTGCCTGCCTGAGCCAGACCTGTTGTCTCTTTGGCTCCAATTCTATGAAGCAGAGTAAGGAGAAGCTAAAAACCGAACCCCAAGCTGCTGTCTGAGCCTGTCTTGACTTTTTGTGGAAAGAAAAGAAGGAAAGGGAGGAAGGAAGGGAGGAATGGAGGAAGGGAGGAAGGAAAGAGGCAGGGAGGAAAGGAAGGAAGGAAGGAAGTCAAGAAAGGAGAAAAGACATAAAAGGCAGGCAGGCAAGAGAGAAAGAAAGAAAGAAAGAAAGAAAGAAGGAAGGAAAGAAGGAAGGAAAGAAAGTAAGAAAGAGAGAAAGAAAGAAAGAGAGAAAGAGAAAGAAAGAGAGAAAGAAAGAAAGAAGGAAAGAAAGAAAGAGAAAGAAAGAGAGAAAGAGAGAAAGAAAGAAAAAAGGAAGAGAGAAAGAGAGAAAGAAAAAGAAAGAAAAGAAAGAAAAGAAAGAAAAAGAAAGAAAAGAAAGAAAAGAAAGAAAAAGAAATCCAGAGATTTCTCCTAAATTGCCTATAGAACAACTCATCAGTGCTATCAACCTGGCTGGGAGATTGATAGTAGGCACCCACAATGACATCTTCTTTGTTTTCCATCCCCCTAATCCTCACCCACAGGCTCTCAATGACATCATCCCTAACTGTAAGGGCTGTAAAGTCAAACCTCTCCCTTACATACAGTGCAACTCCTCCACCTCGCCTGCCCTGCCTATCCCTCCTGAACAGCCTATTCAGCCCTCCTGAACAGTGATGACCTCTTACCATTCTGCACCAGTGACAGTAAAGCTTGTGTACGTAAGTTCCAGATTCACAAGAGAAAATGGTTACCTGAAGCATGATGTAAATACGGTTTTGGCATGTAAGTGTAAGTGATTGCTTAAAAAATTGCATTTTTCTTCAGTCTGGTGACACACGAAATTTGACAGCACCCAAGATTTCAATAATAACCTCTCCAAGAACTTAAATTTCTCCCTGGATGTTCCAAAAGCACTTCAGTCACAGTTAAGCATGGACAGCCATAGCCCACTCCATGAGGATCTGCAAATAAAACATTGCTCTTTCCCACTGCACACGACAGCTGAATCCTGGAGATCTAGTCTGGGAACACTACTAGTCAGCCTTGACATACGATCGAGTAGTAAAAACTTGTCTTCAAGAGCTAGCCAGAGATGCTGGGACCACCCACTCAAACACGAGACACCCAGGTTGGTGTCTGCTCCTCTGACTTTAGATAGCTATGTTGCAGATATTTATATTAAAAAATTGCTAAGATCCCATTATAGCGGAGTAAAAATTTATTCATGCTGTCACACAGGCAACTTAGTGCCATTTAAGATGCCATAATGAAACTAGCACCTAGAGCCTAGCAGATATGACACAGGACCTATGGACAGTCTTGCCTTTCTGAGGGGACAGCTGGAGGCCAGAGGACATAACTATAGAATCTCAGGTCATACCCAAATGATGCCCAGGGGTAGGCTACTGCATCAAGCTCTTGATATCCACTCACTATAATGGTTGTGTGGACGCCCAGTCCAAACATAGACACAGAAGTTAGAGTCAGCTGAATCCCACCCTAGTTTTAGTTCCCTCTTCTACCAAGGAGGTTTGTATCCTGTATCCTGTATCCGCATAACTGAGACCTAGTGGGAGCATTCTCCATACTTTTTTTGTAGCTTGTGCAGTTAAGAGCAAATACTGGGGCTAAAGGACTCTCTCTTTTTCTGTTTCTTGTTCTAACCATCTCCATTTGGCAAGCTTCAAGAAACACAATATAAAGTACTTATTTAAACAAGTTTTTGACATTTTAAAAAAGGTTGTGTCTCATGTTGTTAATTGCTAATAAACACTTGTTATTTAAGAAATTATATTAATATATGACATTTCTAAATAATACATCTGCTGAAGTGAGGAGACATTTTAAAATTAGTTATCAAACAGTAAATACACAGCTCCACCTGTTGCTCCTGCTTTCCCTTTAATACCAGAGTGAGTTTCACAGATAGTGTGTGGTAAATTAACATGCTGAAAGCAACAGGTTGTGCCCATAGCAAAATGCCTGACTGCAGCTAGTTCATTGTGCAGTACTAGTTTGCCACTGGATTAATTCAAAAAGCACCAAGCAAATGATATGTCTTTGTGAGCTATCAAGAGGTCCTCCAGCAAGACTAGCTGGTCTGTAAACAGAAGCCATTTCCCTTTGTCACCGTCAGTCTTTGTTGTCATCTACCTTGCTTTCCTATAAAGGGTCTCTTCTTATAGCTTTGTCTGCCCCTCTTTCTTCACTCATTTTGGCCCTTCACTCTCCCAATTAGCCTTTGGATTGATAATCTACCCTTCCTATGGCAAACACATAAGCTAGAAAGGCAGTAGCTCACCCTGACACTGTCTCATTTTTCTGCCCTGTTCCTTAGGCCTTGACTAAAGAAAATGTTAACATAAGCAATTAAGAGTATTCTTAGTTTAAGCATAAGTCCCACAGAAGTCAAACGCATGAGAGATTTGGCTACAGTCACTGAACCGGATTAAATGTTGAGATCTTATCACGTTCTTTACTGTATTCTCTTCCTCTCTATAGCTCCATTTATAGGCTGTGACTGGAGGAACAGCTCAATAATTTTCTTTCATGAAGACCGTGAATGCAGAACTCATATTTTCCCTATATTTTTTGAGTGAAAGGTTAATTTTTCAGGTCTTGCTAAAAGCAAAATTGCTCCTGTGCAAGTTTCCCCCAATGCAGACTTCAGCTTGCTGCCTAAGGTAATAGAGGTAATAGAAAATTAAAATTCTGTAGAAATCAAATGTACAGGATGAGAAATAATGAGGATAAGCAAATTGTATCCCTGATGGGAAATAAATTTAAAAATATGAAATACAGACCATTTGGCTAATTGACTTAGATTAAGTATTATTACTCACCACTTCATAGGAAATATACATTACAGAAGAACAGAAAATATTGCACATGCTGAAGTAACATTTTCTTATTTCCCTAAGACAGTCTTCCAGCACTTTTATCGGAGGCTGTTGTATTAGATCATCAGGCTTATTACCATTTTAAAGATATGCCAAAACTTTTTAAAGATAATTTTAATAGGCCAAGTTGGCGTCATCATCTCCCTACACTGACTCTGAACTTGGCCTCATATTCTAAAACAATAAGCTTCTACAGCAGTGGGAAAGCCAATCCAAGCTACTGTGTATCCCTTCTCAGTGAAAAATTGAGTATTTCTTCTTAAGGATTTCAGGTGGAACATCACAACCAAATACTGACATCTTGCAAGCCTGGACTGTGGAATGTAAGCTTTTAAAGTTCCACCACAGCAATTTATCCACTAAGCAATTTATTACATGTGTGAGTAGGTTGACCTTGGCTGGCTGGCAGACGCCCACCCAGCTGCTCCTTAGCGGGACAGGGGGACAGGGGGATGCCCCTCCTCAGCAGGACAGGGGGAGAAAATAGGATAAGAAAGCTCGTGGGTCAAGGTAAAGACAGGGAGATCACTTACCAATTACTGTCATGGGCAAAACAGACTCGACTTGGGGAAAATTAATTTAATTTGTTGCCAATTAAAATAGATTTGGGTAGTGAGAAACAAAGACAAATTAATACAACACCTGTCTTCCCTGCTTTCCCAGGCTCAACTTTACTTCTTCACTCCAGACTCCTCTGCCTCCCTCCGAGCAGCGCAGAGGGATAGGGAATGGGGGCTGTGGTCAGTCCATGACAGCTCCTCTTTGCTGCTCCTTCCCCTGCACACTTATCCCCTGCTCCAGCGTGGGTCCTCTCCATGGGCTGCAGTCCTTCAGTGTAAACCTGCTCCAGCATGGGCTCTCCATGGGCTGCAGCTCCTTCAGGGTATATCCACTTGCTCCAATGTGAGGTCCTCCGTGGGCTGCAGTGTGGATATCTGCTCTGGCGTGGCCCTTTCCATGGGCTGCAGGGAAATACCTGTTCCAGTGTGGTCTCCTCCATGGGCTGCAGGGGAATCTCTGCTCCGGCACCTGGAGCACGTCCTCCCCTCCTTCTTCCCTCACCTTGGTGTCTGCAGGGTTGTTCCTCACAGTTTTTTCTCCTCAATCCTCACTTCCTGTGCAGAGTTTTTTGCCCTTTCTTAAATATATTTTCCCCGAGGCGCCAGCACCTCGGCTGCGGGGCTCAGCCGTGCCCTGCGGGGGGTCGGTTGGAGCCGGCTGGAACCGGCTGTGTCCGGCACGGGGCAGCCCCGGCCTCTCCTCACAGAGGCCGCCCTGCAGCCCCCGCTGCCAGCGACTGGGCACCTGCACCCAGTGCAGTGTGTCTGTTAAAAAAAACAATAAATCACGTTAAAACCTTTCATCACAGTGGAGAGAGGACATACGCTAGTTATTGCCCATAAAGAGTACCTTTCTTTTTGTTAAGTAGAAGCTGATCTCATACTGTTCCACCTCTTATTGCTACCATTATTTGTTTTCAACCGTCTTGTTTACTCAGATAAACAAATACAGATTTCAGTCCTAACTTCTGTACAAAGTGTTAACGATGCTCCTATGCAAAAAGAGACACCCCCAAAACCCCAACCAACGAACTAGCCAAACGTGCCCACCCCATGCTATTGTACCAGCTGCGCAGTTCGTTCTTCTCAGAGTGAGCCTGAGTAGCCTGTTTAGTCAGATAAGTAGCTAATGCCTTTTAGAAATCATACTGAGTTTTTCTTACTTTAATAACATTCAACAGCTGTAAGCTCCTTTGGTTAGTTAAGCATCATTTTAAAATGCATTCTACTTCACTAATATTTTTATGTCATCTTTTGAGGACATTAGGAAAGCACAGAACTGGATACCAGCTACTTTTTTTGATTGTTATTTGTATGACTTTATAAAGTTCCCTTTCTTATCTAAGTACCTAAAATTCTGTCTGGTCAGCACAACTCAGCTCCCAGGGGTCTCTTGAAATTTGCGTTTAAACTGGCCTTTTCCAGAAGAAATGAGAGGGAAAAACCCGGAAGAAATTGGGGGAGCAGGGAGTGTTTTTAAACAGCTATTTATAAATTTCTCTATCATGGCAATATGTTGAAGCTGCCAAGAAAAAGAAAGTTGACATTGCAGAAGGTGCATAATCATGTGAGGAGTACTTGTGCTTTGTAACAGGAGACTGAAATATATCTGAATACTCTTTGCTTCTAAAAATACCTGGATATATTACCAAATCTTCTGGGAAAAGAAAAAAACAATTCCAATTATGGATTTATTTATAACACTCAGATTTCAATAAGAAGACCTCAAATTACAATGTAAACTTCACTTGTGACAGTATTTTTAGGTTCTGAAAATGTGTACATTAGATGAGACCAGAGGGGCTTCAAGTACTTTAGTCGTGAAGTTAATTTTGCAGTTATTGAATTACTGTGAAACATTATGGGACATGGCACACTGCATTATAATGTATCTGAGGTATAATATATTGGAAAGAGTCTGAAGAAATGTCTACTCAGACATTTCATTTTATTTTCAGACTATACCACTACCAAAACACTTGGAGTTCGAGAGCTGGAAAAGTTATAGCAGAAAAGCCAGGTTGTCAGAAATGTAACAACCAGATTGCCCTGTTCATTCCCTTAAATAATGACTACATTTTCAAAAGATCCCACATAGGTAAATTTTGAAGTGGAAAACACTCAGCTCTGAGATGCTCCTGTGCAGCTTAACATATGCTACTGGATCTCAAGTCATTTTTAAGATCTGGACACTTTCATGAAGGGGTAGTCTTTCTGCAAGTCCTCATGAGAATCCGGGCTAGAAATTAAATGTGTTCTCTGTGACTACTATGCCTATAAACTCAGAGTTCTGAAAGAAGTAATAGAAGTTAAGCCACTGTAGTGAGAAACTATTCTTGCATGTCTAATATGTGGTACATATTTTATTTTATTTATTTTTCTTTTGACCTCTTTTTTTTCAGAACACTGTCTTCAGGGTGTCCCACCTAAACCACGCCAAACAGTATAAAGACCAAGCAGTATCTGGAGTGATTCCACTGGCTTATGAAAGACATATTTTATTCAGTCCAAACTGGTATCAAATACTGTATGTGCTGAGATATAATAATATCTTAGCCTTTTATCCAAACTCTCATCTTGCTCTGAGTGTAAATGCAGAATCAGCCCATCTATGAAAGTGGTTTTCTCAGCCCTCTATGCCTTCCATCCTTCCATCTGGAGAGGAGGGAGGGAATCTATCATAGACTACTTAATTCTCTTTCCTTACCACCACATCTTTATTTCTAAGAGGACCGTGTCTGGTTTCTCATAGAGCTTCTTTGGGGAAAGTCTCTAATTAATATTCTACATAAACAGTCTGGAGTAAGACTTCCAAGCAAGACTGATTGACTATTTCCCACTTGGAAATGAGTAAATTGTGAAAATCTAATTTTCCATTGAAATGACTTACCTGGTTTTCACAGAGCACAAAAAAACCCACACATTTTTCTAATGAAATAAGACTTTTCCCAAGATCCACAAGATTTTTGTGCCTTCTGGCCCTCTTCTGTCCCATGAGCTAGATTCCCTGACCAAAGTGTGTCACCTTTGCCAATATCTCTGATGGGATTCCTTGGTAAGAATGCAATTTAGTTTTTGCTCTTGCAGGATCCTTATTAGTGGACAAAGGCTTTGGGAATAAATGAAAATAAAAGTAGTGCTGGGAGAAAGGAACCTTTTTTTTCCTTCCCAGTTAAGACTGGTGAAAAGTCTCGCTTCTGCCAAAAGCAAAACAGTTTCTGTTTCAGTCAAATACCTCTTCTCCCCACTTCCTAGCCTCGATTTCCCTTGGTTTTGCTGTGCAACATTGGGGTTGTGTGAGTAAGATTTTCCATCTGCTGCTTCTTGCTTCTTAATCCGTTTCCTTTGCTCTGGTCTTCCTCCATGGGCTGCAGTCCCTGAGGGGTCTCATAGATCGCTCACAGCTTCAGACCCTGACGGATGCCCCTGCCCTGGCGTGAGTCACCTTCTTCCAAGAGTGTATTCTCCAGCTGTGCCATCACATGTTCCCTTCCACACATTCCTTCTGTTTCTCCTTCCATTTCCAAAATACGTTTCTTCGCATATCTCCTCATATGTCTCCTGCCTCTGGCAGCTGCCACTCTTTCTTAAACACATGTGAGCCAGAGCTCCAGGGGCTTCCCTGTCTGGCTGCAGCTTTGATTCATGATGAGGTGCTTACTGTGGTCGGTGTTGGAGCTGGCTGGACCTGGCTGTAACCATCACAAGACAACTCATAGCCTCCTCCAAACAGGGCATCCTGCAGCTTCTGCCTCCCCAGACCTGCCAGTTAGGTCCAGTACTGCCTCCCAGATGTTCCCAGGTGAAGGTCCACCAGTCCTACTGTAAGGACTGGAGAAGAAACCTCCCACACTGACAAGAAAGTAGCAGACATTACTCTGATTTAAAAAAGGGGGGGGGAAATGTGGAATCCCCAGGGATTAAAAAAGGGTTTAATTGTCTATCTAGTGTCAGAGTCAGGGTAGATAGGTTAGGGTCATGGGGGAGAGAAGTCAAATGAATAATACTCTGTCAATTCAGTATTACTACTGTTTTCTATTCTAATACYGGTTTGAAAACATAATAGGATGACCAAAGTGAATACACTTTAGGCTTATGTTATTTCTGCATTTACTGAGGAGATATATATGAAAACCGTGTTCTTTGGGATTTAGAAGCTTTTGATAAATACAAAAAGACACACTGTAAGGTAGCTAGTAGGACAGAACAACATCTGATTACAGCCTCGATGGAAGTCCAGACTGCTTTTTCAGAGCCTTCGGCTAGGAAGCCAACTCTAATCAAAACTGATGTCTCAGCAGAAATAATACATTTAAAGATGAGAATAGCCATGCTGAAAGGAAACACTGTTTTAAAAACAGTGAAACAAACCACAAGACAAATTTTTGAAGTCCATCGATGCCAACATAGGATATTTCAGCAGTCAGAAAGTAAAATGCAGTAGGCATTGTCAAATATGCTATAAAAAATGCTAGTGATTTAAACTCACTTTAAATTCAGGGATCCTGGCAACTACTCTGGCCCTTTTAAGATGATCTAGCAGTGTGCTGAAAGATTCCTTGCAGACATGGGAATCTAGGTGCTACACTGAGCAACTCTGAGGAAGCCTAAAGGGCCAAATCAGCTTGCCGCCCCAGGAACAAGATGACAAACATAATCACACTGAGTCCTCTTGGCTTTCCCTTGCCCTGTCCTACATCTTCTGCCATCCTGCACTAAGCACCACTCAGACAACATCTTGGCTAAGATAAAAAAAGTCAGTTAAGACCAGCTGACATGGTAGCTGAGAGTGGTCATTGTCACATAGGAGTAATTCAGTTCTTTAAAAGGGTGGCGTTACTGGTTTGCTGAGCCTTTGTAGTGTATTTTATCTCTGAGAAGAGAGCATGATGTGTTTGGATGCTTTTTGTACTCCTAATGCAGGTCACATGTCACCTGGAAGACATCATTAACTATTTCTGTACAGATGCCTTTCAGCAATTGGGTACTAACTCTAGGACCAAGCACAGCAAAACTGGCGTCCAAACCTTACATCTTACTCAGTATTTGATCTGTCCAGATGACAGGTGGTATTGTAGTGCCAACATCCACTTTCATCAGCTTTTCTTTCTCCATGGTAAACTGGAGACTTTTCAAAGTAGAAGAGATCACATACACACGCATTATTAAAAAATCAGAGACCTTTGCAAAAAAATAATTTCAGCATTTAGCAGAACATGCATTGAGGTAATGTGAAATTTTACTGTTTTCAAGCACTGGCTCCAAAAGCAGCATGGTAGCAGCTAGCAGCCTGTCTGCTTTTTACAGAAACAAAGTGTGATCAGGTGATCTGCCCAGGATTCACAACCTGACTATTCTTTCTGTTTCTGTTTGGACAGTACTAGTTTTGAGCAGTGCCTGTGTATTCCCTGAAATAGATCTCCAGGACTGACTAAATTTTTTTTTTTTTAATGTGTGAATTTACCTGAATTAAGACCCTTTTGGGATCCAGTGTCTAGCCAAGCCATTGCATAGGTATGACCATCATCCTACAACAGCAATTTCAATAAGATTCAAAGCAAAAGTTTACATGTCTTAAAAGAAAGGTGCAAAGTCTTCAGGGTCATATTATCTTACTCCAGTGAAGGAATTTTTAAGACACACCTGAGGACATGGAAAATAATGGCAGAGGGAGGCAAAAGTGTCCCAGGATAGTGGCTTTGAAAAAGAGCTTGTCCTCTGTATTCCAGTGCTGAGAACCAGACCCTTGAAACGGATGATGAGCTCCTCTGTCTCTTCTTCAGGTCTTTTTGGGGGACATAGTCCAATGAACAGATTACTGTACAGGTCATCACATCAAAACATAGTAGGAAGGAGGGGCAGGGGAGGCAATGTTCATTACGAGCAGCTCACAGTATATCATGCAGAGACCAGTCCACTGGAGTTAACTCTTCAGTATAGGCTCCATTGCAGAATGTGCAACAACTAACTTCCTTTCTCTCATAACCTCTTGCAGCTATTTTTTTTTAACTCAATCTCTAAAAGTAAATGCAATGACAGCTGCAGGAAAAATAGAATCAGTGAGGTGGAAAGGGAGCATTTCTTGAAGTTGTCATAATTAATTATAGCCATTACCAGAGTAAACAGAAAAAACTGTAAATCATTCCAGCATACAGATCCAAACACAAAATCTAAGTTTTCTTCCTAATTCGTTAGTTTCCCCACATTCATATTGCTAATTATAATTACTCCAAAGGAATTATTAATTAGAAATTATTTTGCATTAGGCAATTGGAAGACATGAAGCTCCCTTCTGAAATGAAAATCTGTAATGACATTTCAAATACTGCTACAGTTTTACAGTAATGTAATGTGGTTAACTATTACTAAAGATACAAAAGTATGACTAAGCAACCTAATTAACAATGCTGTTTAGCATGTCTCTTTATTCTGTTAATACTCTATAATTTGTTCCTTCCACAGCAATTTTATTTATGGGAGGAATACATTTTTCTTATACTAATAAGAATTTTTGTTATGACAACATGTTTTTATTTTTAAGTACCTGTACAGGTTTTTAGACTAGTTTGAGAAGTTCAGGCTGGGAGGGTTAGAATTAATGAATGAGAACAGCCTGAATAGTGTCCCAAATAAAACAGAGTAAATACACAAAAAGTCATGTGGAATATGTAATAATAACAATTCATATATGGTTTAAAAATAACATTTATCTTTCCGAATCAAATGGTGGAAATTGTTTTGGGCACCACCGCTGGGAAGTGGACTCAATATTTCTTCCTGAGGTCTTTTCTTCCTCCCATCACCATGCCCCTACATTTTTCTCCCTAGTAGCAGAGAAGGGATCCTTTTCAGACAAGGGCACAGTTGTATAAAAAGACTCAGAGTGAGGCCCTCATATCCTGGTGTGATGAGTGTCCTTGGTTGCCTTAATGTGACCCTGAAGAAAACCTGGATCTGAATGCTACAAACTTCACGAAGAAAAGCTTTGGATCCTCATCTGAATTATATCACTTGGGCCCATATCTATTTAAAACTATGTTATTACAAAGCGCTCTAGAATAGCTCAAGAGGATAATCCTTGCTTAACAGAAGTATCGCATGATAACTTAATCAGCCTTTTCCATTTGCAGTGTAGGCTGTCTGCATCAATCTACATTGTTAATGATCCCAAAGAGCTCAGAAGGAAGTGTGTAATGAGGAGGAAGAAATAGCTAAGAAAAAACCTAAGTCTGTGATTTACCAGGAAGACAAACCACAAAGGCGACTATGAATTGTACAGTAATCATGCTAACCCCAGGCACCGTAGGGATACTGCTTGCCCAGTAATTTAATGCCATTTATCTTAGTATATACCATGCTGAAGACTTCAGGATAACATACACATAGCGTAGTTTTACAAGACCTTGCTCCAAGTCCCCGAGACAATTGGAACAGGAGGACAGCCCTTCAGGAAGGGTCTGCCTCAGCTACTCTACTTCCAATACCAGAAGCACCTTTTGCTGGTAGGATAGGGCTGTGCTACACTGCAATTTGAACCCCTATTTTCCTCAAAATATGAGGGAGCAAGTGGTTGTAGCACAATTTTCTCCTTTGTCTGTAGCTACACCATAATACGTACAGTCCTGGCCATTGGTAAGTGCTGCAAACAGCATGGGAAGCATGAGAAATCACACTCTTCTGTCAGCAATAAGGCGTATTATGAATTCCAAACATTGGTCAAGCAGGGTACAAGAAATTCACATGTCCCACGATGGGGAAGATGGCCAAGTGCTTTCTTGATTTACAAACTCTGTAGCTGTGCTTGTTTCAAAAGGCTTGTAAGAACTGTAAATCAGTGCATTTTGGTGCTTTATCAACAGTCAAAGAGGTTAAATTTGAAAGTAAAACAAACACGAAATGGAACCAAGCTTCTCTGGAGCAAAGCAGTTTGAAAATAGCTGATGGACAGATGGATGGACGGGTGGATGACACAATGTATCTCCAGCTGGACTTTTCAGAGCGTAAGTTAGACTACAAATAGCACAAAATTGAACTCCCTCCTTAATTTTCTAGTTTTCTGTGCCCTGAAAATTCTGCTTTTCCTAAATTGCTATTTGCAGTAGCAGTTGTAGCTGATTGTTAGAGCTACAGTTCTTTACAGTTTTGAATAGTTAAGTTACGTTTTTAGAATTAGAAAAAGTAGCATTAAATCAGTACACAATCCAAAGATGGTTTACCTTTTCTACAGTGAAATCAAAAATGTTTGCTCTATGTCTGTAGAGTCTGAGAGTTATTAAGAAGTTTTCTTTAAACAAATCATATCTTAAATATATATTAATATCTGTATGACATGACTGTCATATTCAAATACATCTTTAACATCTATTCATAACTTAAAAAAATATGAAAGAACTATATATAACACTTCAATTGATTTTCATGAAAACTCTCAGAGGCAGGGTTTGGAGTCAGCTCACCCCAAATCCACTATTAGCTCAAAGGGGTTGGTCACCACTGTACCATCTTGATCAAAACCAGCAGTGACCTGCATGTACTAATCTCATTCAGTTGCTTGTATAAGCAATGGTTGGCAATGAACAGGTTTATGTGAAAAGCAGCGTTCTGTGTATGATGTGGCTGAAGCATGAATGGTAGTAAGCAGCATTGTATCATACCGTAGGTTAACAATTCACTTTTAACTTAGCAATCTCCCAAGCAGTTAGGGTTTACCATGCAGGTAGATAACTGTGCTTAGCTATTCTAAAGGACATTTGGTATTTTCAGAACCAAAGGGGTACAGACCATGAACGTGACATTTTCAGTGACATGAAAGTAAAAATCTCCTTTGACTGAAGTCCCTAAGAAAAGTCACTGAAAAGATAGAGTGCAATAGAGAGAAAATGTTTTGAATTTGAACTCGTCACCCCTGCCCTAAACATGGGTCAGGTGCATGAAAGAAATTTGACGTTCCACAAGTGAAAACTGAAAACACAGTTTCCCAGAGAGCTGGAACTTCAACCCAGAACTTCTAAAGCTGTGTCAGCTGGGTAGTTCTCACTGTAGAGAGCAGGAAAAATTTGGAGCCAAGTATTTGATATTTCTACTCTAAGGCAGATGTACAGAAACTTTTGTGACTATGTCACCTATTTGAGATTTTACGAGGTTTTTATATTATTTTTCTCAGTGTTTACTTTAACTTGGCCTGAACTGAGTGTGATTCAACATAACTGATCAGCATCAGGAAATGCCATTGCTACGGATATGTCAATCATTAAAATTAGAGTTCTGGCACACGCTGGCAAAGCCCAGATAACCACCAACTATTTCAAGATTCCCCCCAAAAAACAGAATCTGCTACTACTTATTGACACTCAGGTTTGGAGACTGGTAATAATAGAAGCCTGTGCTGGTGATCACTATTTCTCCCCGCTCCTTCCTTCACCCTCAGAATTATTGGTATGGCAGAACCACAATGTGGGAATGCAGTCAAACCCCAGGGAATCTCAGGGAGCTCGTGATACTGCAAGGCATCTTCTTGGTTATCGAGGGAACGCAGTCCCGGGCAATCACAAGCATTATGTAGTAGGATCTTCTCTTGAGATGAACTAGTTTCATTTTAAAATCAATTAAATTTAACTCCCAATACTCCTGTAGAAATTCAGTTTCAGAAGCTCTTTTCTCTGATGGTTTAAACTTCTGTTTAATTCCAATCTGAATTTATTCAAGGTTACTTTATATCCATTTGCTCTTGTGCCAGCACTGTACTTCATCTTAAATAGTTCTTTAACCTCCCTGATGTATTTATAGAGAGCAATCACATCCCTTCTCAAATCAGTCTTGCTTTGCTAGACTAAACACATCTTTTTTAGTCTCCTCTCGTAAGATTGCTTTCCATTTCCACAGTCATCCTAGTAATCCCTTTACTGGTTTAATTTCTCTTGAAGTTGGGCAATCAGAACTGTAGACAGTATTCAAGATGAGGTCTAATTAAAATCTTTTATACAGCAGGAATATTTCCGTGCCTTTTATGCGAAGGTCTCACCAGAACCGTATACCTTTTCCACAAGTGTATGTCAGCCACCCTATGACAACACTCAGACATTATACAATCAATCCTCTCCTTACTCCAGTTTCCTGGTGATGAGCTCCCACTGGTTTCTCTTCCAATTCCCTCAGCAGCGCAGATTCCCTCAGCTATAGCCTTGCACTTGGAACGTATAGAAAAATATCCCATTTTTGATACTCCAGTCTAACTCTTCTTGTACAATACCCTGCTCCGCTTTCATGTTAGTGTTCTCTCCTACCCTTGTAACACCAGCATACTTTTGTGTGCCAAGACTATTAAATGGCAATAGTAAATAAAAAACCAGAACACTAATAATTTCCTGTCAGTACAGGCTATTTTGGTTTCTGCCTGATGCACACTTTTATCCACCTTTCAATTGTTTCATCAATCTCCATATCAACCGCCTTGCTGAAGTCACGTAGATGCTCTGCATGTCTTCTGTCTGTAAAAATCCATTCTTTTTTAATAAGTCAGCTCAATTTGCCACATCCACCATTGGTGAACATATGCTTAGCATTATTCTGTTTGCTTAGATGTCTCTTGTTCCTTCCTATTTAGGTCAGACTCATAACCCAGATGCCCAGATCACTTTGCTTTCCTTGAATATAGATAGAAGTTCACTTGCTACTCTCTAGTGATCAAGTACCCTACCCTATGTAGTTTGCTAGAGTTACTTAAAATCTTTCCTCTGTCTGGTACTTTCCTTTTAAACATCATTTTCTTTTACGAGAAGCCCCAGAAGAACATAGGCAGTACCCAAATGGTTCAGTATCCCCAAGCCTTCTCCAGAAGTAAGGAAGGATATTCAGTCTGCAAAGACCCTAGCTTCCTGGCCTGCTGCCCACATCAGATATCCTTCAGTGACTCATAACAGAAGCCTTGAAAAAACTGACACTCTTCAGCCTTTTCCCAGCCAGCATACCTAAGGCTTTTCTCAGACTATTCCCAAAGCACTTCTCTACTAAACTGTTGCTGAAGAGTCTCCTTGAGGTAAGTCCTAACCTCTCTGGCAGTCACCCCACTTTGCCTGGTCTGCAACCTTTTATCCCAGCTGTTGTGAGTCAGTCACTGAGCCACAGCTGGGGAACTAGCCACTCGCTGTTAACCCCATCGTTCTTGTTCATGGCAGAGTTTATCCAATTGTAATCGCATATACTTTAAATATACAGAGAGCTGAGGTCCCACCTCAATTGTGGGTTTGGCTTTTGGCATATTTACTCCTGGTATATTATTGGTGTAAATGAAAAAAAGTAAAGCTAAAGAAATAATTCAGAGAAATAATTCAGGTTGGTACAATCAGACGTAAATACTGAAAAATAAACAAAGCAAAACGATATATGAATAACATGCAGATCTGAAATACTCCAAGAAAGATTCCTTGGGAGAAGTAGTAGAAATGCCATTATCTGAATGACTTAAAAATGAAAAAAACTGGGAATACATAGCAGGGAATAATTCCATATGTTGTAGAAAAATGGTTATCTCAATTCCATAGCTCTGAAAATGACCATCTGATTTAAAGAGACAGAAGGGTTACAAAATTTTTCATTATTACTAGTGCTTGCGCTGAGAGTAAAAGAAAACACCAAAAAAGAGTTCTTTTATTTGAAGATTAAAATTCCAATGATTTAATGTCTCATAAGGATCCTTTTACTTTTTTTCCCCTCAATTTCACTTATTTGTGGGGTATTGTCTAACATAAAAACTTATTTCTTCTTTCTGTGGAGCACCACAAGAGTGCCTCAAGGAAATTAGCCAGACAAAGTGAGACAGATGTGTTAAACAGATGGACGCCAAGGAAGTGGCTTGGTTTCTCAAACAATGGATGTGAAGGACTGGGGAGTAAGTGGAATAGAGTCTTGGCTGGATTGAGCTAGAGGAGGAGGACTTTTATCTTATTGTAAGGGCAAGCAAGTAAATCATGTATTCTACTTTGATAAACTGATGCCTTAATTGCCAACTTTTCTGATGATTCTAAGTGCCTATTCCTCACRCTGGCACACAGCTCAAAGCTGTCTTAAGCAGTAAATAAGCACAAGGCACTGCAATCTTACTTCAGCCCTTAAATTGAATGGACTAAACACAAGTGCACACCCTTACCAACTGAATGAAGTAGCAACCATACTTTCTTCTAGTGGTACCAGAGGCTGTGCTATGTTTCCTTTGTCTGCCACATGACTGGAGCAAATGTGCACATACAGGTGAACGACTATGCACAGTGTCACATCCACAATATGCCTGACAGTGCCTGCCTGGTAGCTTTAGGTTTACCATTCATGAACTCCACAATATTTGTATGGAACAGAAATAGTAGCGAAGTCCTCATGGGAAAGAAAGTGGCAAAACCCCAGCTTGAGCAGGGGAGGTTGGACCAGATGACCTCCAGATGACCTTCCAACCTCAACCATTCTGTGATTCTGTGAAAAGGTGGCTTTATGTCCAACTATGTAAGTGCATGTGATCTACTACATATGCCTTCTTTCTCAGAACAATTGAGGAGTGGATGAGGAATAAGTTTTGGTCCAATTAAGTGTCTGGGAGTTGCAGTCTGCATTCAGTAGCCAAATGGTTTTGGTGAGCCACATATAGGTCTCATCCAAATCATAACATCACTGGATTAAATTACTGCTTTGAAAAGGTGTAATTAATCTCCTCTATTGTCTAAAAGAAATTAAAAAAATAGTTCTTGGCCATCTAACTTCAAATTCCTTAATAAGACTTGTTTATAAAAGGATGGTTGCTCAACGTTTTATTGAAAATAAAGTCTTTTAAAAGTATGCCTGGTCTGCCACTTAATAATTGAACTTTCTCCAAACCACCAGGCACTTTTGAAAATCCTGGATGTAGTCATGTATACTTAGAGGTAGCATGATTATTCCTTTTTCTAGGCTTCACAAAACAAGTTTTGTACCTCTTCAAATGTACGTGTCACTAGGTTGTTCCTGAAGTCTACTTCTCATTCTTCATGTGCTGAGCAGGAGGTATATATGCTGAAGTATGTAAAACTGAGGTAGTCTGATTTTTTCCTGACAGCAAAATCTTTTCAGATAGGTCAGAAAAAGGGATAGCAAGGAGTATATCCTGTTTATGTCAAGGTTTTCAGGAATAAGATGATGTAATTCATTACAAGAAATTAACAGCACCTTGCCTTTATTATCTCTCAGAGGTTACATTGTGAGCTTTGAAATATTGGAGTTATACTAGGTTTTTACCACAGCTTAATAAAACAAAACACTCTCCATTTCTGAAAACAGATGTTTTCACTCTCAGATCATGCCTAGAGATATAAATCAAAAGTTATTAATTGCAGTGTGGTAATATCAAGGAATCATTTAGCCAAATGATCCTAATATTTGTGTATCTTGAGCTTTTTAAAAAAATACTGAYTGAACTGCTTTCTACTGTCTTAGCCAAAAGTCTTTACTTCCTCTATAGGATAGCAGAGCCATGCTTTAATCTAGAGCAACACAGATTATAGCTCTCAACATCTAGGAAAACACACATTTCTGACCATTGTCTAAAGCAAGAATCATGGCGAAATAAAGGCTATAGATAATTTTTCTCTGTGTCTTTCCTACTCCTCAGACGTATCAGTCACTTAATCAGCACTAACGGTTCCCTTGCACCTGCACTTCACACGACATTTAGGTACTGAAAAGAYAGGCAGGTTTAAAGAAAGGCAGCTAAAATGAAAATATCACCTGTGAAGAGAAACTAAAGGAACTAAAGCCCATGTGCTGCAGCCTCTGTTCACAGTTACTTCCTGGGGACAAGAACTACACAATCATTAGCAACCTTCCTTTTAATATCCAAAGTGTACAGGAGTGTATATTTCTTTACATAGGTGCCTTAGGGGAGAGAGGCTTTGAACGAGATGAGGTCCCTTGTAGTAATTATGTAGGACAGATATTGGTGACTAATTAACTCAATAACCAAGGTGGGGGGTGGGCGGGAAGATGAGAAGTAAAGCAATGGTATTTTTCAATACTGGAACAGAATAGGCTGGGACATGAGGTTTAAATTTAATTTGTAAAAGGTGGGACTCCCTGGGAATTACTGAAGAACTCTCACAAGACTTGGTGAGGCAGAGCTTCCTTGGCCTGGCAGGAATCGCCCTTCTCAATTTTGGGGCACGTAAACAGGAAATCCATGTGCCTTACAGCTGTAAGACTGTTGTTGTATTTTGCAGCTTCCTCTATGTGAGTGTGTGAGATATCACAATATTGTAAGCATGATCAGCAGAGTCAGTGTGAACATCTTGGTGTGTTTCACCTTCTGTGTGAACAAAATAGGGAGCACAGCTTTTCGTTAAATGATATGAGTATGTAATAGTTGTTGTGAGAGCCTCGAGTGGACATTGAGTGGGGAACCAGGCTAATGGTAAAGTCATAGACATCTCAGGATATGGTTTTTGACTTACATTTGCTGCAGCAGCACCCTTTTCTCTTTCTTTTCTTCTAGTCTTCTTTCCTTTCCTTCCCTAGGATCATTTCTGTCCCACTCCCTCAAACCTCTTCTTTCTTGAAACCTCCTTGAAATCTTCAGCCTAGGTGCTACAGACTCCCCTACTTCCATTTCTGCCCCCTCTCCCTAGTCCATGCATTCCTAACCTTGTTCCAGGCTAAAGGGTGAGAAAAGCCAGAAAAAACTGCAGACAGCAAAGCTCCTGCATCAACTGGAATATCCCCTCTCTCTTTCCTAGGTCTTTATATACTGTTATGTGCCTGTAATAGAAACAACAGGAGGCAAGGACTGTGCAGACAGGAGGTTAGGGTGAGCTGTTCAGACTAGAACAGAGGCAAACTACAAAGTTTGCCGTCACTTGCTGTCTATTGATCTAAGCTGTGGTCTACACTCAATATGTCTGTGTTCCTGTTAAGAGGAAACTTTGATACTAAGGTCTKGCCATAAAACCCCCAAACTTTCCAGGTGCCTGAATAGCTGCAGATAGCTGTGTTTCAGCAACAGAGTTCTGTAGGTTCCTGGATTTCTGTAAACGGTCTTTCTAGACCTGCCAACCTTTGCGGCTGGGCTAAAGAGCTCCATCCCTATTTCATGCCTGAAACCACTCAGATTTGAATTTTTCCCCTGACATATATGGTCTGGTTGAATTTCGTATGAACTAAGGTTTATTTAAATTTTAATAAACCATTTATTTTATAGCATTTTCCCTGGGATTTGCAGCAGATTCTAAAGTGTCAATTAACTTGACAATAAAGCCCTTTCAAAAATAAAATAAAGCTTTATTTAAACAGTCAAATAATCATTTAAATTATAAATGAAGTGGAACTAAGATTAGTCCCTGTATTTTCACTAGTAGAAGAACAGCTGAAAATTAATTGGATGGGTTTCTCTTCAAACTGATGGAGGGAGTTCTAAAATATCCTGCCTTAAATCTCCATTAAACAGTTTCAGATGTATTCAGTGGAGCCAGGCACTGTAATTTCTAGCCTGAAGAAGTTCCACAAGGATTCTGGGACCCACTAAACACTGGAAAGATGTAGGTTTTCTTCTTGGAATTACCTTTGATAATGAGTCTGGCTTTCTTCCCTGGAGATGGCTAATCAAACTAGCAGGAAAAATGTCTGTGTCTCACTCCTCAGAGATCTCCCCAAACTGTAAGAAAGTGAACAGGTTGTTTCCTGATTACTAGTCAGCTGGACAAGAGCCAGCAGCTGGAAACTCTGCAACTTACAGCACTGAAATAGGGATCATCCAAAGAGAGGAGACAAATGTTGTCACAGTGAGAGACAGTGAGCAGAAAAGAGGTTGACTGAGATTTCAAACTTTTCTGGTCACTGAGGATTACAAAGGCCTTTTGTCCCTAATCCAGAAACTAAAGAAGATCTTTCCCAGAGGGTTATATATATTTTTGTCTCTTCCATATTGAATTGTATGGGATTATTCCAGTTGCACAACAGTAGTCCCTCATACAGGCTATGTTGCCCTAAGAGACATAGGCTCAGCAAAGGACGTTGGGATGCAATAGGTAGATTAAATAGTATGTATGAGTTTGTTTAGAAATTCTCTTCAGCTACCTGCTGGAGAGATCAGAACTGGGGTTTTTTTGTTTGTTTATTTAGTTGCTCATCTGTTTGGTTGTTTTTTAGGTTTTATTCACACTTTAGGTGCTTTGCAACCAGTCCAAACCATCTGCATTTAATTACTGTTCCAACATTTTGTGCGAAGTCTATAACTATTGGGGAATTTGTAAAATCTGTGAAATTAGAAGACTGTTTAAAGAGAGGCATATGTATTGTCATGTGAGGGAACTCTGCTCTACAATGCTTTGCCAGAATACCTCCACAAACATCCGTTGCTTCTTTTCCCAGCTCTGTCCTTAAAAATATCACTTTTTATGGCACTACTTACAGGTCACAAACAGTCATTGACAGCCTCATTAAAAGTTGCAGACTTTGAAATATCTAAGTGTTAATACAATTTCATTTCAAAATGGCACTGCTTTATGGGATCTAACATTTTAATCTACTACTCTTTATTCCCCTGTCCAACAGCGATGTTCTAGTAGGTCCAACAAAAGCACAAAAATTATGATTTAGGGCTCCAACTCTATCCTTTTTCCACCTTTTCCACCTTTCTACCTTTGCTACATTAAGATATTGCCTCATTTGCAGCAAGTTACATAAAATGTTGTAATACTTAGAGATTCTTGTAATAGCCAGGCAGGACTGAGAGCTGTTTTACCTTTGGCTTTTAATTTCTCAGCATATTTCAGTTCAGAGATAGACCCCCTGGAGGAACGTTCTCAGTATGCCGTACTGGGAAATACTTTAAGTGTGCACACAATTATAGCTCATTACAACAGTGGGAGTCATTTGCCTGTCTGCTTTCTCAGTCTTCATGTTGAAATGAGACTTCACTGTTATTTTTGGACTGATAAAAAAAAGGGGGGGATTTATGCCAACATTATGTATACTTAGAGGTATGTATGCATCTATGGCATTCTCATAGGTACATGCTAAAAATCTAGCGAGAAGAGGACATCAGCATCACATTATACAGTTCCAGCAACCACCTTATGGCTTCAATTGCTGTATGTCTACAAGGTAATATTTTGTTACATTCACTTATATACATTAAACTGCCTTTTATTTTGTTCATGAGCCTCTGATTAAACTGGTAGTTTTTTAATCTCTCTGTGATTAAACACCAAAAGAACAGTAGGGAGTCAATTCAGTTGCCTAAATGCCATTTAGTGTCATTTGAAATGCTCTAGGATACCTGGGGCGTTCAGATGGGGCTGGCAGCCACAACATTGGATACAGAAATACAGAAGTGCTGTTCTGGAATGAGACCTGGATGCCAGATGGCATACCCTAGAGCATCTCAATTGCTCCTACATGCCTATGTGTGCGTAACTAGGAGGAGAATCCAGTGAACTTTAAGGTAGTCATTTAATTTAAGCCCCTACATAAAACTGATGCCTACATTCACAGTATAGTCACTGGAGAGAACTAGGTGCCTTAGAAACCTACATTTAGGCAGAAAGCACTTCAGGTCCTTAGAAGCCTCTAGTTACTTGTCTATCTCTATTAAACAAGCAGTGAATATATGCACTTAAATCTGGATTTATCTGTCCTAAGTTTAACTATCTAAAGAATGTAACTGTCTACAGGACTTTAAAAGTTGGATTCAGCTCCAGAGTTCAGTAGCTACTGCTATTTGAGATGACTTAGGCTAATCAGAACAACTGCATATGCATGGCAGATGAGACACAGGACCTGTGAGAAACCTGCACCCTTTTGGAACAGCAGCTAGAGACTAGGCCACTGACAGATCCTATGGTATTTCAAATGGCGCTAGGTGGTTGTGTTTAGGTGACTGAATCCCTCCCTTCATGTGATGTAGGTGTCTAAGCTCTATAGTAATCAGCGGAGATCTAAGGCTTGATTCAGGCAACTAGACAAGCATCTACTGCTGTCTGAGGTGCCCCAGGTTACCTAAGACATCTTCATCCTCATGGGGCTGGCCTACAAGAGACCCTTGCCTTTCCTGAGTGGCCACTGTAGATTAGGAGACATGATACTTYAGGGAATCAAATGGTTTCTGTTCAGTCACACAAATTGAGCCCTAGGTCTTCATTCACTATACTGGGAGCTAAAACTGTATCGTAGTCATATAAAGTTCATTGTCTGAACACAGATCTCAATCTCTCCTCAGGTTTCATCTTTCACTACCATTTCTTGCTCTCTAAGAAAGGGACAGAGTAGCTGGAGGAGGAGGACTTTAAAACTCTTTAAGCCCAGATACTCAGCTCAGACATTAGTACTTAAGAGTGTAGACTACTGAATTCCAATGTCTGAATCTGAAAATAAATCCCACCTCTTATTTAAACTGTTTGCTATATTCTATAAAGAAAGACAAGCACAAAGGGCAATTCATCCTACCTTGTAGGCTGGGGTGTATACTTTTTTGGAGGTGTCTCTTCACACTTAACATCGAATCACAGATTCACATAATAGCTGAGCTTGGAAGGTGCCTCTGGAGTCACCTAGTCCAACCCCCATGCTCAATGCAGGGTCAGCTACAGCAAGTTTCCCAGGACCATGTCCAGTCGGGTTTTGAATATCTCCAAGGATGGAGACTCCACAGTTCTCTGGGCAATTTGTTCCAGTGTTTGATCATCCTTATAGCACAAAAGCTTTTTCTCAAGTTTAAACATAATTCCTTGTATTTCAATTTGTTCCCATTGCCACCTATCCTATCACTGGATACCACTGAGAAGAGTCTGACTCCATCTTCCTTAAAACCTCCTTCTTCTACTGCAAAGTTGCTTTCCAGCTGGTCAGTCCCCAGCATGTACTGGTTCATGGGGTTATTCCTCCCCAGACTTCACTCTTCCCTTCCTTGAACTGCATGAGATTTCTGTCAGCCCCTTTCTCCAGCCTGTCAAAGTTCCTCTGAATGACAGCACAAACACCTGGCATATCAGCTACTCCCAGTCTCATATTGTCTATAAAATTCCTGAGGGTTCACTCTGTCCTATCACCTAGGTCATTAATGAAGAYGTTAAATAGTACTGGACCCAGTATTGACCCAGGGTATTCCACTAGTGACTGGCCTCCAGCTGGAATTTGTGCTGCTGATCACAACCCTTTGCATCCAGCAGTGCAGCTAGTTTTTGGTCAACATCACTGTCCACTTATCTAGCCTGTACTTCACCAGTTTCTCTATGAGGATGTTATGGGAGGTGGTCTTGAAAGCCTTACTAAAGTCAAGATAAACAATAAATACTGCTCACCCCTCATCCACCAAGTCAGGCATCTCATCATAGAAGGCAACCAGGTTGGTCAAGCATGATTTCCCCTTCATAAATCCATGCTGACTACTCCCAATCACCTTCCTGTACTTCATGTGCCTGGAAATGGTTGCCAGGATTTGTTGCTTCATCACTTTCCCAGGGATCAATGTGAGGCTGGCCAGCCTGTAGTTCCCCAGATTCTCCTTCTTGCCCTTCTAGGGCAAGGAATAGGAGTGACTGCTTTCTTCCAGTTCTCAAGAAGCCCTCCTGATCACCATGACCTTTCCAAAATAATAGACAGGCCTCACAATGGCATCAGTCAGCTCCCTTAGCACTTGTGGGTGCCTTCCATGAAATCACTTGTGTATGTCTAATTAAATTCTGTGTTCCCTAACCTGATCCTCCTCCACTGAGGATAAATCTTCCTTGTTCCAGACTTTGGCTCTGGTCTCAGGGGCCTGGGATTCCTGAAGGTCAGTGTTAACAGTAAAGACTGAGGCAAAGAAAGCATTGGCTGCCTCAGCCTTTTCCATGTCCTTTGTCACCAGACTCCCTGCCCCATTCAGCAGCAGTCCCACATTTTCCCTACGCTTCCTTTTTCTGACTTTTTGCCCTTGAGGTCCCTCAGCAGATTCAAGTCAAATAGGTTTTGGCTTTCCTTACCACACCCCTTCATGCTTGGAGACTAGAAGGAATCTAGATGGTTAGCATGGGCTAGGTAACGTTTAGATGGAATACCACCCTTCTTTTAGCAGGATCGTTTCACGTGAGGCCTGATGTATAGGTTCAAGTTAATTACCTATGTTATACAGGCTGGAACCTTAGATTTGATTTCAAGCTGCAAGAACTCTGCTTTTTTATTAGAACTGTTTTCTCCTATATACGTCATGTCCTATTCAAATTTACCATGCTGTACACAGCTGTTACATTACAAAGAAGAACTAGAAACAGCTAGGGAGAGGGAAAGCCAGCCTGTTTGTGATTTGCTGCTGCTGCCTAGTCAATGTATCCAGGGCCTTTTTGCTCTGCCTCAGGCTCCTATCAATCTGATGGATCTGGAACACTGCAGACTGTCAGGTGTAACTGCTATAGATGCAAAACACTGCTGAGAGGGATAGATTTCAGTACAATACCAAAGGCAAACAACATGCAGGGTACTCAAATATTATTGTGTTGGGTTTAAAAAGAATAGGAAAATACAGATTTTTATGTGCACATGGAAGAGTAGAAACCAGTACAAATTAATACAAGACCAAAATTTTTGTCAATGCTAAATAAAAAATGACAGGGATATTACAGCTGACTATGCTAGGGTTCATGTTGAATTCTACCACAAGGAAGCTGAACTGTTTTACTGTTAATTAGTTTTACTTAATCAAAATAGACTTTCTGTTCCCAGCAATTCATATCAGCTTAGATATTGAGCTAAATTATATAACTCTTATATTCAATAATTTTACTATTTGGATACAAAAGGCTGCATATTTTTTAAAGACAGTATCTGTAACTGTCTATGACTTGCTATGCGTATATCTGTATCTAGCAAGCCTAATTTTGAGGAAGAGCTCATGATGCACTACAGGGAGAGTATCTAGCTTTCACTCACTTTTTTGTATGCTACAGATATCCTAAGATGCATGTAGTAGGTAAACAGATAAAATATTCTTTGCTCATAAATAGGTAAGGTTGTCGAGTTCCTGTCCCAAGAATCATTCATGTCCCATTCATGAACCACTCCTATACAATAAGGGAGAAGAAAAATATGTGGGACTCTTCTTTTACCATAATTTTGCAGCTGTCAGCTGCTTCCCCAGGATCCGTGGACTGCTGGGAAAAAAATAGTGCCTAAACAGGTGCTGATAAATTGCACATATGCAATAGGAGCACTGCAGGAGATGTCACAGATGTCAAGTTTATGGTGCATGTGCTATGCCATTGATCTGCTGTGGCCACTAATCCTGACATGCCCAGACTCCTGCGTCTACATAGACTGATTTGGTGCCCCACATACAAAGCAAGACTCAACAAACATTGTTGTAAGGTCATTTTTTGTACATGCACAGAACTGTGTAGGTGAGATTTACCTGTCCAGGACTAGCATGCTTCCCAATCAGCACTGTGCCTACGGCTTCTTTAAGACAACCAGTTTCCTCAGGATGAACATTCCTGCCAAGTCAACATACTGATTGCTCAGAACCTGGCTATTTTATGTTTTCTGTCATTAATGTCAAATCCAGGACAGAAACAAAAAAAGTAAACCCATATTTCTCACTTACACAAATGTGTAGACTTGTCACCGCTATGTCTCGTGAACCAAAGTATGGTAACATAGAGCTACCTTCCTTTATGCAATGTCGAGATTCTCTGATACTTTCTTTCACTATTTTTTCCCAGAACACAAAATGGCTTCAGTCACTGATGCAATTCTGAATGACCTGCTCTTTAGTATTGACTCTGATTTTCTACATAGGAAAAAAAGCTACATGGGAGTGTTTTAACTCCTTTCCTAACAAACATACTGTTCACCCAATATAAGAAAGGTCTTGATTTGACTAAATGGGACAAATGGACAGCTATAATGAAAAGACATAACCACAACATCTGGTGCACTTCAGACATAAACAAATCTGTGCCTAAGGGCTTTCTCTTTCCCAGTACTCCAGCAGACTTCTTTGGGGGAGCCCAGGACTTCTGTTTACTCTGCCTTTTTAGCTTTTTGAAATGATGCAGGCACGTTAACAGTTGCCATGCTGTTGCCAGATCAGCCACAAAGAGGAAAATGCCAGCTAAAGTTGTTCACTATACTGGTAACTTATCTGTTGTTTACTCATAGAGAGTGCATTCAGGGCTGAATTCAACCAAATACAATAGTTGATGTCTTAGTGTCCTTCTGGTCCCCAGCTGCCTCTGCACAAGGAGATGGCTCTTCCATGGGTCCTGTGTCCCACCTACTAATTCTGTGCAGTCTCAGATACCTTAAGACTTCTCAAATAGGTCTAGACATCCATGTGTGGGCAACTCACTGAACCTACAGAGTGGGAGTCAGCTGCAGATTGCAGACAGCTCCATTTAGGCATCTCGGTGTAGGTGTTTACACATGATTTAGTTGTTTAAGTTCCCATTAGAGTCAGCAAATATCTGTAGTTTGTTTCAGTTGCTCAAACATAGCCATCTGGTGCAACATTAGTGTTCAAGACATACTCACAAGGCTGGCAGATATGACAGGGAAGACTTTCTGAAGACTTTCTATCTTTCTGAAGGAGCAGCTGGAAGCCAGGTTTGATAGCTGAGATACAGGTGACTAAATAGAGCATCAAAAGTCATTTTAAGCACCTTAGAGTACCCTGCCAAATTTTCAGATGCCACTTCAGAAAGGCGCAGGTCAGTTGTCAGTAATGTATCAAACCTACTAGCCTCATGCAGATAGCCTGGCAATCCTAGGACACCTGCAGGCTAGGCAGGATATCCTATGGAATCCAAAATGAAACCTGATGTCTACGCTTAGGCAACTGAACATCTCTCCATTGACTCTCAGGTCTTAACTTAGACGTCTATTTCATGCATCATCACCTTTATTTAGGGAGCTCGGGAGATGAATCCCATCTACAATTTGTGTATCTTGGGTAGCTGCAGTGCATTGGGAACCAGCAACAAGAAAATCAGTGACAATAGTGACTAACAAAATGAATTGCTCCTGTCCTTTCCCCTATTACAGTTCTTTAGTCCACATTTTAGAAATTGGTACTAAAGTGTAACTTTGCAAGGGCTCAATTCACTTGCCCATACATGGGCATCTAGTGCCATTCGAGATGTCCTCAACCAAAGTATCCTACCTATTCTCCAGCTGCCACATACAATAGTGTGGGTCTATTTTAGGTAGTGCCATATCTGCCAGCCCATCCACTGGCTCTATTGCCAGATGGCAATAGATATCTATGTGTGTGCAACTGAATTGAGTCCTAGATGGCGAACTTTTACATGTCTAAAGTTACTTTTCTTGAATCTTAATCTTGATGACCCTTGTTCAACATCTACACTCAAGCTAGTCTTTTATAGCAACTGTACGCAAAGCAGTTTCATTCTTTTAATTGTAAATTTGTACTTTCATGGATCTATGATTCAGTCACAATTTTGTTCCGGGCTGAAAGAAAATGAAAGAAATATCTGGGTAAACATTCCTTCCTTTGGTTTTGTTTTTGTTTAAAGTTTAATGTTTAAGAAACTTATTCTGTCATTTAAAATTGATGGAAGAGATGTGTTCCTTAGCAAGATCTTATTGCTCACACATTTGTAATTTGAACAGTATTCTGTTCTTTAAAGTGAAAATAATGGTTGATAATATGGATAACATTTCTGTACACTCTTGTAAATATAAAATTATAAACACCGAAGATCACAGATTGTCATTTACCAGCTGCCAATTTCTTCTGGGCAAGTGATTCCCAGAAGGTTGTAATCTTTTGAGCCAAGAAATTGTTTTGTAGCAATAATTCATCTCTCCTAAGCAACCTTTAGTTATTCTGCTAGCCCACTGTGTACATAAGGACACCAGTGAGATGGCTGGATCAGAAAAGCTGTGAGAAGAAAATGACTGTTTGGGGGCAGGGTACCCACAGACTGCTCCAGGGTACTATCTTGACACTGCATTATGTCAACTTTTTGTTTGTATTTCTGAAATAATTATTATTGATCAAATTCCCAACCCAAGGTAATTTTCATAATGTTTATTAAGACATGTTTTAATCTCTCAAGATACAGGGGCCTTTTTATTTTTGAGTTTTAAGAAGAATCAGAGGCATAAATAAAGAACTCCAGTGAGATTTGGAAGGGAAAAATGAAATTAGGAAACCGTCCCTTTTCTATTTCCATATGAGGCAAGATGCCAGGCTGTCTTAAGAATTTGGAGGGCCGGAACACATTGCTCCTTGGAGGGCTGTACCTTCCTGGTCAGAGAAATGGCCCACAACAAGCCTATGTTGCATGTGCAGTATGTGAGGCCAGTCACACACTGTGCGGGGAATACAGAATTTCTTAGAGAAGGTATGGGTCAACTACACGACCATACAGTCTGAAACATGTCACATCAGGCTGTCCTGCTCTGGTGTGCTTGACCTCAGCCTGCACCAGCACCGTCCCCCTGCATGCTTGGCAGCCTCGGCTGTTGGGCCTTCTAAAAATGGTCTTATTGCCCTGAAAAATTACCAACCTATGGCTTCTGGGTCACATTGTGAACTGAAGTCTGCATTATCCATTGCATATAGATTTCCTGTCATCTTTGTAGAGGCATACTGGTTCTTATGCATCCACTAAGACACTAAAACCTTATTCCTGATGCTTTTTGAGGGATCTGCTATTCAACGTGAATTAGGGAGGATTATGTGAAATTGCAGTCTGTGGTTTACATACCTCCAGGAGGGGCTTCTTTCGGGGCTGGATACTGCTGCTCATGGCTGTTAAGATCTGTGCTGGGCTGGTGATAATAGATACTTCTGAAGTGATTGGAGAGAAAGGGCTGGGAAACATCTTCCAACTCTGTGAACGACACCCCTGGATTATACTAATACTCTGTCTCTGCTTTCTTTTTTTCTCCCATACATGCCACAAAGCAAACACCAGATGTTTCAGTCTGCAATGCAGTGCCAGCTCACAAAGCAGAGCAAAACCAGCAACTAGAAAAAAACATCCTCAGCTTTTATTCTACGTGTATTTCAAAGTAAATAAAACTCATATGTCATCTACTCTTCAACCCTGAAACCCAGTGTAACTACCAGAGTATGCTGCTTGTGACTTGGCCACATCCCAGTATTTTTTGCAAGTCAGGTAGATGAACATTTTATCCACTTCAAAATTTTCAAAAATGTCCCCATCTCCTTCTTTCATTCTCACAAAATAATTGTGGTATACTCTTGTCACTCAGACATCATTCTGCACCAAAATGTTCTCACTGACAACCCCAGTATTAGCTGTCTAGTGCTCTCAGCAAAGTGAGTGGTACAGGTTTTTTTCCAGACATGGCTCTTTGTACAATACCGAGGAGTGGGAAACTTAGGAGAGCTGAAAATTGGTCCTTGATTTTAAAATCTGCTCTGTGATGCCTGAGAAGCACAAAGAAGAACAAACCAGAAAAATCTGGCTTGAGGCCTTCTATTTATTAAATCACAGCTAGATTAATATGTCCCTAACCCACCCCATGGCTTTGCTCAGGCCAAACTCACATTAAATTCCATTGGTGATTTGTCTTGACTAAGGATTAGAGTCCAATCCTCCAAGGTATTTACATCTCTTGGAAGTACCAGCACCCTCTGTTCTTGCTGGATTCTATGTGAAGGGATGGCACTCCGCCACGTGGAGAGATACTCAGAGCATTGCAGGATTAAACCCTCAGAGCCCAGAATTTTTCCCAACAGCTCCTAGAAGAGCAGCCACCTTCAGTGTTAAAGTTGCTGCTATAGGGTTTCGCTTTTTGACATGTGTCCAAAGCACGCTGCCTGTACAAGAGTGTTACCAAAGCCAACATGAAGGTCTTTGTTCCCAGACATTCTTTCAAATCCAGGCAAATTTAGATGGAGCTTAGACACTGCAGAGATTGGCGCAACAAAGGCTGCTTAACTGCCTTGATTTTTTGTTTTTGTGCTGCAGAGATGAAAAGTGAGTTTAATATTTTAAGAGAAAATTATAGAGAAAAGGTAGACTCTTCCCTGTGAAAAGCACTTGCTTCACAAAATGTTATGCATTGGGAGCCTTGTAATGATACAGAGAACTCTGAGGATTAGGATGTGAATCATAAGACGTTCAGCTTCTGCAACTCATTTCGAAAGAGAAGAGTCCAATATAAATCCTGTGGATTTCATCATCTGCTGCCAGCCAACGTTTTTATTCATGAAATATTGTTAGCACTGTAACAGGTAGATGTGTTGAGCCAGATCCACAATCAGTGTAAATCAATACATCTCTACTAAAACACTGAGAAATGACTCCCATTTACAGCAGCTGGGAAACTAATGCTCTGTCTTCAGACATTAATGTGGCTTGGCAATGGGAAACTCTGTAAATACTACTGATAAGTCTTATACTGCTCTTAATAAAGAGCTATTTAGGTTGTGATGACTGTTTAACACAGCTTATATTTGGAAACATAATCAAAGCACAAAGGCTTACATGCATTTTAGTGAGTTAGTGTTTTATTCTGTCAGGTGTGAACTGGCCAGAGGAAAGGGTTACAGAACTGATGCATGGCAGCATGGAAGGAACCTGGAGGAGTGGTCCTTAGCACTAGCAAATTCAGTGCATCCTCTGCAGGTCACATCACATAAAGCAGGTGCAGCCACACAGCCGCAGAGACCTCTTCCCATATACAGCTGAAGCTATTTCTGCCTTGGAGGTCTTTGGGTGATATAAGAGGTGCAGTGGTTTCATGTGGTTGCTATGCCGAGATAAGATTTCAACTGTTAAAACAGAGAGAAACAGGATATTCCAGCATGCATTAGGGGTGTTTAGTCTGCTAAGGTGTCTTCCTTGTAGGTAGCACTACCTGAGATGCCAAATGTAATATTCTTTTAATAGTTTTAAATAAGGGCAAAACAAAAGCGCAAACAGATGGAGCTCCATCATAGATGTGTATCTRTGTAACTGATATATTTGAAACACTACCACCGGAAACCAGCAGCTTAAGTTTCTGCCGTAGCATTGCTTGTTCCATGGTGTTTGCCAAGCTCATAACTATTTCAGACCTTGGTTGTCTCTGTCTGAAAAATCTGCCCTCCAACCAAATAAAGCCAACACTAGCCAAAGTGAGTCAGCAAAACCCACCCTCTAGGTTCAGCGCCTGCCGAACTGGCAGGTTGTGAAAAGAAATCTCTCCCTTTATACTAGAACCATATGCATCTCCAATTATGTTTTCTATTTAGTTCATACACACTGGCTTTTTTGTTGAACACACCAAAGCCACACAACAGTCAATCATTTATCATTTCACCTCTCTCAGTGTTTCACAAAGCAGTTGTTTGCTTTTCAGGTGAGAGGGTTGCACAGAATCTTAGACATGATTTTAATAAGGCCTTTAAAACCAGCCCAAAACATGTACACTTTTCTTCCCTCTTTATTACAAATTGCTTTACTGTTAGCTGGACTGCAATCCAAAGAATTTTTGATGTTAATTTGATCAAAGTTTTCTTGCAGGATTAATTTAGAGTTGTAGCAAATCAATAGAAATCAGATCATAGCTGACTCTTGTGCAAAATAACGACGGAATACAAAGCCTGAGCCAACTTTAAAAAAGCTGTCAATGTAGCCACCAGGTTGAACACTTCAGATTTCTATGCTATTAAAAATAGTTACATGCTATTTACATGAGCCCTGCAGTATTCTGCAGAATTGTCATGGTTCTGAGTCTAATCAAAGAAGAGATTTAGGATTTAAGTACCAAACCAAGGAGGCATGCGACGGTGTTGGGTTAGAGGAGAGAGGAAAGCATTCCCCTGGTTCATACCAGAGACAATCATGTGGCCAGGAAACCCTTCTTAAATAAACAACACAAGCCATTGTTATGTTTCATTGGCCTAGAAATAAACAAATGGCAATGTGAAATTTCCCTTAGCTTCTACTAATCCTCATGCAATTAGCTGAACATTTTTATCCAAAAATAGCTTTCCCTTTTTGACTGTGGAAAAGACTTAACTGACAAAGCACATCATCTTGAAAACTCATGTAATACATATTCAGAGTGACTGCAGTTTAAACTGACTCAATTCACAGTATTGCTTTATTCAGTGCCTCACATCTCTCCTGTTTTCTACACACAGCTTTTGTTGTAATATTCTACAGAATGGTGCCATTAGAGTTGAATATTGATACAAATCTAAGCTTCACGCTCTCAAGGAGTAGTATGGGGAACCACGTATGAGAACACCCTGATGTTGGACTTCATTTCTCTGTAGATCCCTCAGTTCTGATTTTCAACAGGAATATGAGGATTGTGATTCTGTTATCTATAAATTTCTATTATCAAAGTGCTGTAGCAAAGGACAGGAATTTAGTTTACAAAGAGGTCATGTGCTATCACGGCAAAAGGGCCCAAGAAGGCATTCACATTCCTGCAGGACACATCGAGAGTTCAGAAAGCTGGGCGCTAAATGTCATGTCTTCCAAAATAGGAGAAGAGGTGTTGAAATTGTTTTCTTAAAATTGTTTTCTATCTTCCCTTTGCTCTCTTAAAGGTACTTGGAGACAAAAGCCATAGATTAGACCATTTTGCTTTGCTTTTGCTTTTTATTTGACCTAAAAGGACAAGTTTTTCCAAACACTTCCTTTGTTGTCTGCAAAAGACAACCACAATGTATCTGTCCCTCCAGTGACGCATGACAAAAATCCTCTCCTGCTGCGATTAGCCTATCAGTTTTCATGTGTCATAGTAACTTATCCTTAGCTTTCCTATAATGATATATTTCTCTTAAGTAAACTTGTCTATATCATGTCTAAATGACATTGTTCCATATCCTTAACATTACCTAGTATAAACATGTTAAGATTTATACAATCAACATTTAATTAAATTTAGAGGGATTCAGGATAACAACCACTTGTTCATTGTTCAGATGTGATGTAAGACACAAGAGTTAACTTTTTTACAGAATTTATCAATGAAGATCTATAAACACTGATGGTACTAAAGTTCTCCAACACAATTCCTCTAATGATTATTTCAGCTGTGCAGTTGTACAGCATTGTTATAGGTGACACTATCTTTTCATTCAAGAAAAGAATAAATTATTTCCTATTTCCACAATCCCTTTGCCTTTTCTTACCCTCCTTCCATTTTAAAGTCTGCCTTTTCATCAAAACAGCTGTTAAGCTACTCTTCTCCCCACCTCAAGTATTTGGATTGTTCTAGAACTGAAAGGTGAAAAATCTATGAGCTGGTCTCTTAAGTACATCGCCTGGGAATCATACTTCCTTTAACACCTTCCTCATTGCTATTTTCTCTTATCATCCTTTACCTCTTTCCAAATTCAGACTGTGGGATTCATCTCACCTGACTTTGGAGGACTGCAGCCTAAGGGTCCATATCTGAGATGGTTCTCTTGGTTTCCTTTATAGTCTGTGGTGACTACAGTCAGTGGAGGCTCAGCACAGTCCATCTTACCCTAATACGGACCTCTGACACAGAGGAGAAAGTCTGTGCCCTAGAAGCGCTTGCTTCTCTGTGTTGACTATGAAAGGAGTTTACATAACTAGCTCAGGTGAAGACTTTTACACTGTAGATGCCTAAAATGAAGACTCCTGGTGGGCAAATGTATTGGGGTGCCTAATGTTTCCACACAAAATTATCACTGAGGTATCTGAACATATGACCCCTTTCTGCCCGTGATGATGTGGGTTTCTAGAGAGAACTATATAATTAGATAATAGTTAAAACTGTATGACTTCCACACTGGACTGTCTTGGTTTCTTTTATAACTATTCTCATAGCAATCCTCTTCTTCTTTCAGTACCTTCAAGACCTCTCTTTCTTGCTTCATTGGATTTCCTCAATGACAGATAATTAGCTGAGTTCTATTCTCCAATTTGCAAGCATTTAGCAATCTATGAGGGATATCTCAGCTTTTCTACCCTAGGAAAAAAGTCTGATTCATTCAGTGATTCCCTACTTACTGCTGACTTTTTAAAATGAAGATCTTCAGGCCAATGTCACGTGAACAACTGTGGTTACTTAAAAAAAAAAAAAAAGAATATAAACATGCAATATTGATCCCAGCAATCATCTATTTACCAGAAGATAGTTATTCCGAAAGTAATTGAGAAACTTGAGAGAAGAATAGGCTGTCTTGGGAGCAGTTCTCATTAAGAAGACAGCTCTTGTGTTATCCCATTATATTCTTACCTGTCACTCCTACTCATTCATTCATTCATCTATTCATATCAGATTCCCTTTGTATTTTATTTTGGTTTTCCCTCACCATATCTGGAGTGGGATCATCCAATTTCCTTTAGAATCATAGAATCATAGAATCATTAAGGTTGGAAAAGACCTCTAAGATCATCAAGTCCAACCGTCAACCCAACACCACCATGTCCACTAAACCATGTCCCTAAGCGCCTCATCTACACGTCTTTTAAATACTTCCAGGGATGGTGACTCCATCACTTCCCTGGGCAGCCTGTTCCAATGCTTAACSACTCTTTCAGTAAAGAAATTTTTCCTAATGTCCAATCTAAACCTCCCCTGGTGCAACATGAGGCCATTTCCTCTCGTCCTATCGCTAGTTGCTTGGCAGAAGAGACCGACACCCACCTCGCTGCAACCTCCTTTCAGGTAGTTGTAGAGCGACCTTTGCAAAGGTCTGTTTGTTTTATGTCCTAGGTAAGCAGCTGCAGTGCAAGGTCTGTTAGCAGCAGAATTTAAAGCTGATAGTACTTAAAATATAGACAGCCTAGATTCTGTTCACTAGCTTTGGCCTCACTCATGGTAGTGCTGAAGAGGTATGGATAAAGGCTCTAATGAAATTATTTGGGTTTTTTCTTTAATGAAGTGATCCTCTTCTGGCATTCACAAGGTAGGTAGAGTAGGGCAAGAGGACATACTCAATCACGTGTGAAATGCTTTAATCATCTGTAATTAGAACAACTCTTGGCATGCTTTAGGTCAGTTGTGAGGCCATCTCATCATCAAAATCAAGAAAGTTTAAAGGTGACAGAGCATCTCAGTCTTCAGCACAGACCGCACTAATATAAATGGTTTTGAACTGGTACAGCTCAATCACACATAAACACATAGCAGAGAAATAAGTACTTTTCAATGATCTTCATGACATTATAAAGATCCTGATAGCTAATGTTAACCTGTTGGTGTCATCACTGTAAATCTGATTACATTTATGAATATGTCTTAGGAAAAGAAATGCAAGTATTTATTTACCTAACAAGACTATACAACAATGCCTTTTGTAGCTATGCATATGATTAAAAATAGATTTTTAAAAGCATTTTAAGATGGAATGCTCGTCTTAGCAGAAATGTTCACAAACTAAATCTGAAAGCTGACATAATAGTTTAGAACATTAGTGAGTCAGCAGAGACATGCTGTACACCCACTAACATCAAGTTTCCATTTCACTGCCACCAGCTAATAAAAATCTTATAATGTCTTGTACTTCTGAATCTTAATAGCCCCCAGGTGTTGGGAGAATGCATGTAGGAGGGAGAAAAATGCTGCCCTTCCACTATCCCCAACTTAATTCTTCATAGATCTTAACAAGCATCCTGTTGATTTTAGGGCATTTGATTTGGATAGACATTCAGTCTAATTCAGTATAACAAAATGAAGACATTGAAAACTAAAAGAACCAAACAGGCTTCAAGGTAAGGACAGACAAGTGACATCCTGACAAATGCTCTACCAGGTAGATGAGCCAAAATGCCTCTATTAGCCCTGATATCAGCCAGCTGGAGTCTTTGTTGTGCTCACATATCATACAATGACAGGCAGTGGCTTTGGGCTATATAGTCTCAAGCCTCTCACAGCTGGAATTTTTTGCAAATCCAACATAAGACCTTTTTCTCAAAATTTTTGAAAGGATTATTTCCCCCCTATCCTTTACAACAAAAGATACATTCTTTTCATTGGCAATTAGAAGAGCCAATTAATTAATTTTATTCAAGCAGCAACTACGTGTAAAACCAAAGGAAGATGCTACATATTTTGCTGAAGATAATATTGGAACAGTTGGCTGAATACCAGTACTTTGTTTTGCTTTTGTAAAATGTTTTTATACAACACCATAGCACATTTTTTTAAAAAATAAAACTTTGTTTAAAATGCCAGCACAGAAGTAGAACTTCAGGAGGTTGTTTAATATTCATTTAGATTTTCAGACTTTTTTAAAGTTCAGTAAAAATGAAAATCAGACAGCATCCCTGTTGCCTGAGGCCAGCACTCTCTACCTCTGTGCCCTGTTCTGGAGGAGAGACACCGACACCAACAGGTAGGGTCTTCCTGTCCTTCAGGTCTGGAACACCAAAGTGGTGTAGAACTTCCCAGTGCAAAATGCTAACATTGACATGCCCTCCTGGGAATAACCCTATGTCCCATAACCAGCACATGATGGTCAGCACCCCCAAGCCAATGCCTGGGATGTTAGTTGTTGCCCTCTGAAACGCAGTGTGGAAACTGGTGTGAAGAAAGGAAATTTTTATTCCCAGGCAAAACACAGAGAAGGCATCTCCTCCCAAAGGTTTGCTTTGCTGTTTTGCATCTGGATCCCTGAGATCACCTCCCTCCTTCAGAGCCAGTCTTTAGCTGTTTTTGCCAGCCAGCAGTAAGGAGAGAACCAGCAAGAGCAAATGACCTCTCCTCTAAAGCCTGTAGACTGGGCTGCTGCATGAAAGAGGGTTACCAAACACAAGCAAAAGGTAATGGGAGGGAGGGAACCAGTCTCTCCCTTCTCTGGGAGAGGTGGCCCATTAATAACACCCCCTGCTTTGCCTACTATGTATTTGAATGAAGAGTGCACAGAGAACTTGCTGCTGGTTTAAGTGTTCTCTTGAACCTTGGGTAGGCATGTGAGACCAACAGTGAGAGCTGTTTTGCATTATGCTGCTCTCTAAGGAGATCCAGTAATAATAAAGTGTAGTTAACTACAGAGACTGCTTTAAACATTATAAACTACAAGAAGTTGACCAAATCTTACTGCTTGGGATGCAGATCCTTCTGCATAAAATGTTTCTTTATATTGCTGATGTTCAGTGGCTTTACTGCTGTTGTGTAGTGAATAGATGCAGAGTATGTTTCTACAGCTCCTCTAAACCCAAAGGTTCTGGGAAAAGGTGTAAGAAATTAAGTTGTAATTTTGTCCTGGTGTCTGGAGCTGACATTGCATGGTGAAATTACCAACTCCTGACTACTTGTCTCATCATACTGTGCAGGGAGAGGGTTTAAAGTAGGTCACTACATCTTCATAGTATCCACAGAGGAGCTGCTGAAAACCAGGAGAAACAAGGGGAGCCAGAATGAGCTTTCTGGTATAGATAGGCATGGATATTCCTGCATCTCCCCCTCTCGTCAGAAAATATGGGGAAAGGAAGCCCATCTACTGCTACATTAATCGGGAGCAGAGGTCATGGCAATGTGGAATTGACATAATAGGCATGTATAAGTGTCTTGATTTGTCTTAGTCCAGCCGTGAGATCAATGAATAAAGTGAAAAATGAGTACAGAGAGCAAACCTGAGGCTGTCAGTAGAAATACACAAGCCCTGTGGCACATTAACACTCTCAACACAAAATGATCTAATATTTCTCCACAGTATCCTGTCTCTGTTTATCTTACAGCAAATATTGGAGTGAGGAAAGGAGAGTTTGTATGAGAATTATTCACAGAGAAACACCAGCCTGGGATTCCCAGCCCCTTTCCCTGTGCTCACCTGCTAGCCACCTTCAGGAATTCCATCTGCTCTTTCTGGTTGCTTATTATCACTTCCTTTTAAACTTTTATGAGGGAATTACTGCTTGTGAAAAGAGGGGAAATGATAACACTTCAGATTAAAGCTTCTCATTTTGAACCAAGATAATACTGAACCTACTTATTCTATTCTGTCAGTTGCATCTCTCTGGACTCCCAAATAACTGCTGCGGCGTTACACCATTTCCTTCAGTTTTCCTTTTCTTTACAGCACATATTGTTGATATAGGATAACTAATAATGAAGTGATACTGCTTACATTATTGTGGAGAATTTTTTACCACAACTCCATTATGGTGTAAACAATGCAAAGATAGCAACAAGTTATTTAATCATACATTTTAAATGTTATTAAAGAAGACAAAAAACCCCCTGCAATCCTTTCCTGGACTGAACAGACTTCCAGAGTATTTTATGTACTACTCACCCCAAGAAAAAATCTGCTACTGCTAAAATATTGACATACAGTACACAAATATTTTCCTTCACATTCATAAGCTGTTTGCTCAATGGGAGCATTCAACTACACATCTATGAATAAGGAACTTAGTCAAGAGTTATCGTATTCAGTACCGATTTCAAAAAGAAAACAACCATAAAATTAAATTAAATATAACTTGCTTGACTAATTTGCACCATTAGATGGAAAATGTTAGAATAAACTCAATGAGAGCAATTTCATCAATATTATTTCCTTCTGTTGCAATGCATGGGTTTACATTTTTGCTGTTTGGAACTGGTTTATAATTTGCATTTCATGCATGACATCCTCATCAAGAATGACTGTGGCAATTCATTTCAAGGGATGCACTGCATTAGTGTAAATAGAAATAACATGAGTTTATTTGCTGTGGTTTTGTGTACTAGCGTACCCACTGATCTATGCATGCTATGTTTTTGTACTACATTTCTTGTGCTGGCACTGCAGCTGGGTTGACTTAGTAAAGGACAGAAAGTTCAGGTGACTTATCTAAGAACACCATGAGCAAAGGTTTCTTCTGTGCTTAGAAATTTTGCTGTTGCTCCAGCTGATGCCTGCAGCATTTCAGCCTTACTGGTGGCAGTAATAATGAAAGCACCAGCCTAAATAAGGCAGCATCTGATGCTATTGCAAAGACCTTGTTTCACAGACCAACACCAACAGATCACCTAAAGCCCCTGTCTTCACTAGCACGCTTGGCCTTGATATGTGAATACTACTTGTGAATATGAAAATATAGTGATAGCAGTAGCAGCAATATCTTCAAGGGTCTTTCATTAGTCTTTCACTTCACTATAAATTTGAAATATCTTGATCTATATATGAAGTACCATACGCAAACATCATTAACATCTTCATCATTCTCTCTTTTGTACTACTAATGGAGATGTTAGCAAGGGCGGGATGTAACACTAATCCCCAGAGATCCCACTGGACAACTCCTCCTATGTAATGAATTTCTGTTTGTCATCATCCTTTGTCCACCATCACCCAGACTTTTTTTCAATTTAAAATGTTTATAGCCAAGCCAGTTCTAATTATTTTTCATAGGAAGAGTCTGGGACATATGTCACTGAGTATTTGAACCTCAAAATCATACACTATTTAGTCCTAACGCAGCAACACTGTTTAAAAAAAAAAAAAAAAGTAAGTTTGACAGATTTTAGCAAAGTAGTGAGGCATGCCAATCATTTGCAATGAGTAGGGACACAGAATCTTTCTATTTGATTCTTAAAAGTCTATTGCATTTTGATTGAGAACATGGTCTTAGGCTACCATTGCTTTTGTGAAAGGAGTGTTGAGCTGAACAAAAACCAAACTGCATACAGTGTTGCAGACAGAGCTTGCTCCTTCATTGTCATTCCATCACAAGCAGAGTGCGGGAGAAGCACCAAGAGCAAGGAAGTGGCAGAGTGCAGGTTTATCCCACCATATTCTCAGCAACTTGGTTGCCCTCTCAGTTCTCATCTGGGTCTTTCTGACCCATTTCCTGGCACATTTTCTGACCTAGACAATTTTTCTATTACTCTTTCACTCACATCCTAGCTGTCCTGCTATGTCTGTTTAGGGGTTAACCCAGCAATATGAGGCACCTTTTCAGTACTTACTCTCCACAGAAGATGTGTGGTTTCTTCCCACTGTGTGTAAAGTCTCTTCCCAGTCTAACACAAGGCCTGTCACATCTTGAAAAGACTAAAACTTTAGAGGCTTCTGGATTCTGCCTTCAGGGTGCAGGATCCCCAGGGCATGACTGGAAGGGTGTATTCGCCTTTGACTAATGTATTGAGGACTGTGGCCAAGCATCTTGGTCCTAAACTTGGGCATGGGCCCATTCCCTAGCCAAGATTGCTTCTACCACTCAAGCACAGAGAGTAGTCCAAGCTTGAGTAAAGACCAGGTAGAAGGGACAACTGCCTGAAAAACAGCGGTGAGGACTTCCAGGCTTTCAATTCATGTTCAGCATTGGAAGTCTCCAATCCAGTGCTCAGCTCAGCAAGGAGACAAGAGCTGGTGATGGAAGCAGACCCATGATCTTAAGCATGTCCATTAAGTGACTTCCACTTTGGCTTATGGGCTTACAGTTCACTTTTTCATACACAAGACTAGAAATTATTACACATGTTGCTACAGGCTATAAACCCAAGCCCTTTTTATTTATCATAACCAGGTTGCTTACTGTTTTTAAACGACCTTTAAGCTAGAGTCCTAAAAGTAATCCAGAGTTTTTCTTCCTTCTCATGGCTTCTTCTATTATATAACCATACTTCCTTTCTTTGGCAGTCCTTTGGTTAAACTCCAATGGTATGTCCTGAAAGCCACGTCCCTTTCGTACCATAAAAAAAGAAAAAAACCAAAAAAACAGTCAAACTGACTAATAGAGAAACATGCCTGAAACAAATTAGGTACAAGTTGGGCAGTGCTGTAGTCTATAGTGCCTGTACCCATAATGGTCTTCAATCCAGCAAAGTTTATTAGCAATAGCTTACTGCAGGTCCTATCAGACTCAAGCTAAATCCATAGAGAGCCATTTGGGTGTCAGAACTGTTGTTGCACCAGTTTCAAGGAAAACATTTTACTGTGAGTGTTCGTGTGTCCATGACTCCATAAGGTCTCCTAGAGCCTGGATAACATACAGAAACACCTGACTCTTCATTCATGGAAACTCCTCTTGTCTGGCAGAGGTGTATTAGGCCCGAATGGGCTGTGAGTAGTTCTCACATTTCTGCACTGTGCAGCCAAGCGGTCCTGTTCTGGGAATGTTGTAAAGAGACACAGGGCTTGTGCAGCAGAGGCCATGTGCTTGGTCCGTACCACAAAAAAAATAGCAGCTGAACAGCTTCCAGCTTATTTTGTACTCCAAGCAGTAAATATAGTGTTCCTGAGTTGCAGAGGCTCAGTTAATAGGCTCTCTTGGACTCGCATGGATCTAGCATAGGTTTCTCTGTTCTAGGGCACTAAGTAATCTGCAGCTCAGGGACCCACCTGAAGGGAAGCGTGGAGCTGACCGTGTTTGTAGCGGCCACAGCTCTAAACAGTCTCATTAATCTGATTAATTTTTTAAAAGGCTACCTCAGATTCCAAATCTTGAAGATAACAAATATTTACTGAAAATAGGACATCCGTATTTTACAGTTTTGTGTATCTTTCACAATTTACGTACTTCCATCATCAAGATGTTTCTAACATATTGCATACCATATGCTTCCTTAACACCACAATCATCTTTAGTGAGGATCATCTTCACACATATACCAATATATTTAGAATCTAATGTAAGGCTTTTTTCAGGTAAAAGGAGTATTCTGGAACAGCTAAAATCTAAAACCAATCATCAATAGGATAAAAATCTGCATTTAAATGTTTTTATAGTTTTTTTACTTGCAAGTAACTGAAATTAGAAACTGTTTTATCAATAAAATGGAGACATTTTAAGCTCCTCTTGTGGTTACAAAAGAGAGGAGTAAGAAGAAAAATAAAATTGTACAAAATAATAACAAGTTCAGTCTTTATCAAAAAACAAGAACAAAAGACCATTCAACAAAATTAAGAAGGAGAGAAACAAAGCTGATAAAGAAATTATTTTTTCCCCACAAAATTTGTCTTTGAAATGTTGAAACTGTTGCCGCCCTAAGCTTCTGAAATGAAAAGGATGCAAAAAGGATTTGTTGTTTCTCTGCCATCAATGATATTCAGAGTAGTCTTATTTAATGATGACAAAAATTATGGAAAGGATATTACATCTGCTGCTGCAGAGCCTACACCCATCTCTAACTATTAGAGAAACAGATTATCCCACATGTGCCTACAGATGGGTTTCTTGCATTCTTATCTGAAGTATTGGTACCACCAACAGACATTAGATGAAATGTACTTGTGGTTAGAGCTGAGGTGAAAATTCCTAAGCAATGGCTGGGCGAAGCTGCGGGTCAAAAAAAAGGCAGGCAAGCAGACAGTAGGGAAATTCCCACAGACTTCAGTGATTTAACTCTCACTGTACTATTCTTTCTCACACAGCCTCTTTTTCTATCCTTTTAACATGGTCTTTATTAAAGGTGCAATTCACTTTTAATTAGAGGTTAGCTGACACAGAATCATTAGAGGTAGACTGAATGTTATATTCTAGTTCTTCATCTGCTTCACAATGCCTGGTGTTAAAATAATTAGAAAAGATTTAAAGGATGAGAATGCTTGTGGAAAGAAAATGTTATCCATGTTGGGACTTTTTGTATAATTTCAAAACGGAGAGGATTTTTAAAAACTGAATGCAATTTGTCCACATAAATTCAGCTCTGTTATGTTCAATCTGCCTATCCTGATTACACTGTTATTTTAGCACGCTGCTATTATTACATTTTCTGGTGACTGGAGACTGAAAACAAAATGGTCAAGAGGGACAGTAGTACCCAGACACAACTTCTGACTTTCTGTGTGCTTCTTTGGATCACTCTTCCCTGCTGTTTCCCCATCTAAATGAAAGAGGTAATACTACTATTAACCTACATAACTACAGGTAATGTAAATGTAACTTCTGATGTTTGCATTGAAAAGCAGTAAGTGGTAGCAGTACATCTACACAGCGTAATACTGTGCATCATAGAAACAGCTGAACTGGCATTAACCAGATGAGACATAGCCCTAGCCATAGTAGAAGTAATGTACATCTTAGTGCAAAGTTTGTCAGAATAAGACTATAAAACTTTATTCTCTCAGGGCCCTTTGAAATGACTAGTCTTTATTAAATTGCCCATAGATTTCTCCATTCTAAAAATGTCCTTGATTGTTCGGGTTCACTCTGTCTGTGGTATAACTTTTGTGACTTTACTGTAGAGAAACATAATATTTCGCAGCATGCAGAGGAAGAGGAGGGGATGATCATCTTCTGACATATGGATGTCCATATCCATCTTCAGGGATTCTCCCCTTGCCAGCACAAGGTGTCTCTGTGTACCCTTGCATCCAAGCTGGCTGTGATTATCGCCATCAGGAAGTAATCCAGAATACACTGGAGTACCAGTAGTCCATTGGAATAAAAAGAAATSTTGACTGTACAAAGCTATGTGTTGTTTTTGCAGCAATGCACATGCAAATAAAAATCAAGTAAGGCTTTGGAAAAACACTAAATGTTTGTTAATGTCTTTAATAGACGTAATTGTGTTTGAACGTGGACATAAAAGTAAAATAAGTATAAAATAGCCTACCTTAATATGAAAAGGTTATATGGTTCCATAAAAGGAGTAGTAAGAGCAATTAGCCTTGTAGTGAATTTATATGTTCTGCTTAAATGTTTGCAGTCCAAGCAAAAAGGACAGTTTTACACCAACCAGCTTTAGATGTTAATAAGTCCAACTGTATTTTACGTATTTGTGGAGTTAATGTAGGAAAATATTGCATATCTGGTGGTACTAGAACACAGCTGTGAGTGATGTAAGTGAACCATGCACCCAGTATACCTAGCATGATGTAACATATATAATTAATGAGTACAGTTTATGAATACAGATATAAATTAAAGAGCTTACTGATAAAAGTCATGCTTAAGAATTTAAATTGATTTCCTGAAAAGGAATCTCTGATATCTGTTATTTGTTTTGTATCTTCTGGACCAAAAGGATTATGAGTGTGAAAGTGAACTGCTGGGTTTGTATGATAGAAAGCTTATTTGCTTTTTTTTTAGTTGAGCCAAACTAAAAGACAAGAGCTACTTAATTAGATTTTGCTGCTGTTACTGAATGAGCAAATACTGTTCATTAATATTTTTCACGTGACTATTCAGATGGGCAGACCGTTTTAAAGCAATTCTTAGGCTTGCTCTTAAGAGTTGGATTCTGCTGCTTAAAAGAAGGTGTCTAGTACACCGTGAAATGCTCCACAGTTTCTGAGACATCCACACAGAGCTGGAAAATGCAGTACAGCATCTGTAGGAGCCCAGCATCTTCCTGGAGCAGTAGCTGGAGGTGAGAAACCCCAGGGAGGTAATGACAGACAGGAGCAAGCATTTCCCTTCATCATCACTCAGACAACTACCGAAGAAATTGGCAAAGGCCAGAGGGCAGCACARTACCTCCACCAGTCCCACCAAGAGAAAAGCTGCCTCCTTATTAATGAAAACAAATGTGCCCTGTCTCTGGCATGTGCTGTAGAGCAGTGCAAGTCTGTATTCCTGAACCCTCTGACCCTCCAGAAGGTGGTGGTGGCCTAAAAGCTCTTGACAGGAGAGGGCTCCTGGCCCGGCCCACCTCCTGAACTGCTGCTGGAAGATTTTGAGGGGAATGTGAAGATTGAGCCCAGAGCTGTGCAGACAGCCACATCTGTGCCCAGGGGAGCTCCCAGCTGGGAGCTGTTTTCTTAAGCAGGATGGCTGATGGCCACAGCGGGGCAAGCCAGAGTGCAGCAGCACCCCAGAAATGCCCATGCCTCCCCCCTCCCCAGCCCCACACCGGCCAGTGGGAGGAGACACCTGCCTGGCAGCCCCTGCATCCACATGCAAGCAGTGGCTCCCAGAAACCCACCCTCTGGCTGAACAAGGGGACTTTGTCCCTGCACCCTGGGCTCCTCATCCAGGCCCCTCACCCCACCGTGAACTCTGCAAATGGCACCCTGCCAGTTGCTATGCACTGCTGGTCACCACAGGGCTGGGCCGGCGGGCAGCCAGCCTCCCCCCCCCTCCCCGACCTCCCCGGCTCCCTGCTGCCAGGGCAGGCCCTGCTCGGAGGCCTCACCAGGACCAGGGCTGCAGTGGGGCTTCCCTGTTTGGGGTGCCGCCACCCCCCCACCCTGCTGCAGGAGGCCAGCGGCCAGGGCCTCTTAGACAAGTGGCCCTGGCATTGCTGGCCTTGGTCGGGGAGCAGGCACTGCTGGCTGGGGACTGCCCAACTGGACCCCCCCAGGTGCCCGGAAAGCTGCAAGCCAGCTCTGGGTATGGGTGGTGAGGAGAGAGAGCGGGAGGGGAAACTTGCAGGGAGGCTGGCTGGCATGGTGGCCTGCCCACAGGGGGAGGGAGGAGGAGGAGGGAACAAGTGCTCGAGTCTCAACAAACACATCACTAGAATCAAAAGTGGGAATTTTGCTTCTGATAAACCCTGTCTTCATAAAAGAGCAATTCTGGGGCTGTGAGAAACTTGTACCTGATCTTATAGGATCAAAGGCCTGGCACAGCCTTGCTCTCAAAAAGATTGCAAGCTCTTGTAACTAGGTCTTCTGTCAGGCTTTGGGCCAGGTCATGTTGGCCTTGACATAGCCTTGAGGCTTAAATCATAAGTGTAATAGAAATGAGCTAGGAAATCAGTTGGGGGGAACTGGTAATGAGTGCTAGTACAGCCTTCATCAGCAAGGGAACTGCTATGGCTCCTTCCTGCTCTGTGTTTGCCCCAGCCTCTCTGCACCTCACTGGGCAGGAGGGAGCAAAGGACTATTTTTGAATATTTTTACTTTACTAAATGTAACTTCCCTTGTAACATGAAGCATATGCTGCGGGGGTAATTTTTGTTTCAGGTCACAACAGTCCTATTGTTAGCAAACAAGATTTCTATACATATCACCCTGGCAATACACTCGTTACCTACAATTTGTCAGGCCCTGCTTAAACAAAAGCTTGCTCTCAGTATACAGGAGCTCAGGTTTCAGCTGTTTCACCTTTGGTCTTCCCACGGCTGCAATGTAAGTTTTCTTGTTCAAATCATTCTATAAGCAAATTGTGCCATTACTTCTCTTTCCAGTCCTTTTCTTCCTGGACAAAGAGTATTTTTATTTGATTGCTAGTTCTGTCCTCCTTAATACATCTTTTTATTTGAAATTTAGGAAGTCTGGCTGGCTGTGGCTTACTTTTGTCATAATTCCACCATGATTCTTGAGTATGATTTTAGTAATGCGAAAGTTGGAACCAGATGAGCATCTGCCATGGCAAACTTGATTCATTAGTTATTTTTCCTGCATGTCTAATAGCAGGTAACATTGCTAGATATGCATTTCCCCTTTTGGAATAAAAACATGTGCTGGGTATCTGCCTGTATGCCTCTGCATAGGTGCTTCAAATAATTATTGCAGATGATGCTGTGAGCTTCATATAAGCAACAGTTATGAGCTATGTTATATAAGCCACCTGCTTGGTCACTCTAAAAGGCTGAACAGCCAGCAGAGGACATTGAACTTTTTGTAGCTACTAACCTATTCTAGAAACAGGGATGCAAGAGAAAGGGTGCTTTGCTCTCTCATTTGCTAAAACCCTTACTATGTAAAATAAAGAAGAATCAGTGAATGGTTTGCATTTTTTTCCCCTAATGAGAAATGTGTGTGAAAGGATGGGGGGATGTGAAAGGTTTCAAACAACTTGCATTACTGCTTTTCTGGATTTGTCAAGATTTGGTGGTAATGTTTTGTTGCTTTTTTTTTCAGGTGGGCAGAAAAAAAAACCACCAGAGCTTGAATTTAAAGAACCAAAGTTGCACTAAAYGCCAGCACTTTCATAAATAATAGTGCTGTTCTCAAACTTCTAAGATTTAGGAGACCAAGAACACCAAATACCAAGTAGCAAATAAATCTCCACAGTAAAAAAGTTACAATACTTACTGGTTTTTGTTATTAATAGCTAAGCTATGGAGACATATAGCAGAACTGCAATAAGATATACAGCCTGAAGGATGTAATCCTATAAGCTTAAATGGACTGTGAGCATGCTTAGATTATCTTCATTCATCCCTGTTTTTTTTCCAGGCATGCACAGAGAAGACCTAGCTGCCTTCTTTAAGGACAATTTATTTAGTCACAGAAGACTAAGTTAGTGAGTTCACGAGACCCCAGCTAGTGAGAACAATAATTAAAACAGTTAACATCCTTTGTGGACCTTTTACGCATCGATGTTCAATCTGTGCACCAAAGGCGTGCACTTGACATATTTCTGAGACTTTGAGAAATTCTGCTTGCAGAGCAAAGTAGTAACATTTGGGGTTTTCTTGATTTTCAGCGGTGTCTCAACTAATTTTGTTCATTCTTTACTATTTTCCATGGCTGAAATGAAGGTAAGAGGAGAAGCGAGGACCTTAAGTTGAACATGCTAAATATAATTTTACAGAAGCATGAATAATTACTAGGTAATTCCAGTGTACGGCCTATATAAACACTACAATACAGTTGAATGTAGCTGAAAAAGAATAAAATATCTGTAGTTAATGTCACACATTTCTGGGTCTTCATGTTTGTTTTATACTATGCATATTCCTCCTCCTTCCCTTAAAAGCACTGTCAAGGCAAAAACTGATGATAGCCTCTGAGGAAGGACTCCCCATGGCAGCATAAAGCTATCCGTTCGGCTTCTGACTGGGCTTGCATGCCCCTTTCATAGCACTGAACCTGAAAGAGCCATTCTTCCATGGGCAGCTCAAGGATGGCCAAAGGGAAGACATGGTTTGGCTAATAAAGCATGGCAACCAAGGAGAGTCACTTTCTTCTCTTTTGGCCTGCACATTGCAAAGTCAGAGACCCCCTCAGAGACAGAACCTGAAATGCTTTTTCAACGTGAAAGGTCCTGTGTTGCCAGGGTAGTGGATACATACAAGAGCTAGGGGAAGAATCAACATGGATTTTGTGAAGCTAAATCATGCCTCAAAACTATTGGAGGGTAGCAAACAGAGGACAGAAGTAAATAACAGTTTTCACAGTGTTGAGGAAAATCTACAGAAGTGTTTCTCAGAGATCTGCGCTGGGACCGTCTCATTCAACACGTTCATAAGTGTTGAAGTGTCTTGAAGCTAGGGTGAATAGTGAGGAGACAAGTTTGCTGACTGTGCTAAATTATTTAAAGAAATAAAGAGGGAACAATTGCACTGAAAACCTGCAGAAGCATATTACATGACACTCAGCAAATGAATGTTAAAAGGATGAAAATCAATGTAGACAAATGTAAAAGAATGTACATAGGGGAAAAAACCCCTTATCTGAACTTTACATACATAGTAATAGTCTCTTCAGTATTTAGGATTGAGACTCTGGGATTATAATAGATTATTCAATGAAAACCTCCATTCMGTGCTCAGCAATGGTCAAAAAGGCAGAAAACCCACCAGTTCTAGCTCAAACAGTCCCTGATGTTTTCAAAAAGCATTTGAATTACTAAGAAAGGAAGAGCTGAATGAGTCCATGTAGCTAGGAGTCTTCATCATAGAAAAAAGATAACTAAGGGAGGAAATAGTACAGGTCTTCATTATGATACTTAACATAGAAAAGGTGACTAAATCGTGATTGTTCGCTGTTGTTTTCTACCAACTGTAGGAGTACTAATTGAAGATAGGAGGTAGCAAATTCAAGGCAAACAAAACAAGACAGTTCTTCACATGACTTTTAGTTATCTGTGGAACTCTTGAAATGTCCACATGAAATTAATGCAGATGCTAATGTTGATAAGAATTGGTTTTGACATTATACCAGCTAGTCATAAGAGCATAACTGACCTTGAAACCCTAAATTTGGTGTTACCTATATTGTTTTGATCAGCTTCAGATACTAACTTCCTTTTAGTCAGCCCAACATGTAAATGAGAGCAGAAGCAGGATCTTAGTGTCTACAGTAAAGATAGGTACAGTAAATATAAGAAAAAATAAATTGTCCTTAATGCTCAAAACTGGACAGTGACTCGGTCTGAAGTTTTTGTCTTTAYGAAGGTTGAGCAAGTTGATTATTCATTCATTACTTTCCTTTCTTCTTAGAGATATGTGCATTAGATATGAGCACATCATAAATACTGTGTGAAAACCAATCTGTGCTTTGGATTAACAATATCTGGCAAGTTTAATTCTCTTGCGTCCTTGGCAATGATGCTATGTTAGCCCCCAATCTTTGCCACGAGTTGGAGCTCCATGCCACATCATGCATATATGAGCACAATCTTTCCCATCAAAAATATAGACATTCTCAATCTATAAAGTGATCCTCAGTTAGAATATATCCACAGCTTACTCATTTATTAACTGATAGATTTGGTGTCTTAATCAAAAAACTAGATAGGGGGAATCATTATAGCTTAAAAGGATTGGTGTTTTTTCCTCATTATGACTAAAAAATGCAGAAAGCACAAAAAGTCTAAGTTTATAGGTGTTTCCACTCTTTTAAATTAGGAAACATTTTAAATTCAAGAAAAAATGTAAAACAGAAGTTAAAAATCTGAAATCTTGAAAGTAGAGCAACTGGAATAATTATAAATGTTCCACAGCATCTTTTTTAAACTTTAGAAGCAGCATGGTTTGTATTTTGGGAAAGTTGGGTCATTTTTAATGGTAACAGAACCAGCTTAAAAGTTTGAGCAACACAGTACATTTCTTAAACTGTGTTTTTACTGAATATAAAGAAACACAAAAGCAGTATTTTGCCTATGTTCCTTCTAGAAAGTAGTAGGCTTACTTTCCAAAGATTGTCTTTTTCCTGAAAGAGAAAGAAGTCTATTCCCACCTCCTAAATGTGCATGCTTATTCTAGTCTGCATTTTGATGGATGAGAAAATGTACGTTGTTCAGCCTGGCAATGTTTTAACATCAGTCAGTACTGCTCCTCTTTTTCTTTTCATTTTGAGTCCAGTGAACAATTGTGATTAAAGTCAAAATACATTCCTCTGTTGTAAAGGATATAGTGCTTATCTCAGGATTAAGAAAAAAACGTGAGAGGTCTTTTTCTTACATAGCAGAACGTCTTAGTCCAAGTCTAAGACAGGAGGAACATATTACAGCTAAGGAATCTCTGTATACAATTAGTAGGAAAATTCACATCATTAGATTCTGGATAGATATGGATTTCTCTTTTAAATAAAGTGTTCTAGATTTTGAAATTAAATGAATCAAGAAGATCCCTCCTGTTCTCTAAAAGATTACATCATGTTATCGGTGTGGTTTCTGTTTTATGCAATGCAATTATCTTCTACATTTCACCCAGTTGTCACAGCTGCACTGTAAAATTGTGCCATGCTAAAAGCCATATTAAACTTTTCTAAAGTTATGCACTCTCAAAGAGTTTTTGGTGGTCTGGAGAAAACTGCTTCTCATAGAATAAGAATTTTTGCAGTATGAGGGACATTCTCTGTGCTTGGTATGTGTATGGTAAACATCCACCGTCTAGACCTGCATGTACAAAAATAAATAATGGCCCCAGAAAATCCTCTTTTTTATAAAAGACATTAAAAGTGGCTACTATGTTTAGAAACCATGGCTCATGCTTGGAAACATATGTAAGCAGTCCTTGAGCTGCTGGAGACTGGTGTTTCTGCAGCATGTTTCTTCAGGTTTCCAGGGACTTGCAGTCTCTCCAGACAGTTTTAGCAACCCCCACTGCTAGCTTCTCCCTCTATATATCTTTTCATAGAGCATATGGTAGGTGGCATTACTCAGCTAACAGATGTGCCTTTATGATGCCTACAATTTGTACTGTGCATGCAGGGACTTGTAGTATATAAACAGAGGTTGGTAACAYTTGATAAGGTCATTATACTGGCTATTTTTGTTATATGTGTCAGCAAACTCCAGGACTAAGAGAACCCAGAGCAATATATCTGACAAAGACCACATTTTTATACGTTGCTTATTGTAGATGGGCTGTTAAGATTATTTGATTTATTAGCTTTTTATGGGCCCTCTGCTATGCTAGTATGATGGGTACCTTGGCAGTCCCTTTCATTAATATCCCATAACAGAGTATTTATGATACCACCATTGACTTGTGGAGACATATTTTACATCTCTGCGTAGTAAGTTAAAAAGCTGGACAGACATGAGTTTAGTGTCAGGGAGTAATAAAAAGGGCTGGTTGCTGTTACAACAGTGTGACTGTTGACTTTGCTAGTAAGAATGAGGGTCCACTTCAAAACTCAAGAAAAACGCAAGGTTATTGGTCTTCCTTCGCAACCAAATACAGTAAATATTGTGTTCTTCAAAGAAGAACCTTGAAAATGGACAAGCAGACCCTGCAAGCTGCACTGGATAAGGCAGCCCCCTTAAGGTATTGTTTTATGTTCTTCTGAACAGTTTGAGGAGGCTCTCACTGACACAACTTGGTTAGTCCCAGCAGACTCAGTCCTCTTCCCTGCAGATGACAGTGAAAGCAAATGAGGCCAGTCAGTTGTGAGGTCTGAAAAATCCCCTTTCTGTGCTTTTAAATACAAAGGCATGTAACACGCACTAGCTGAAACCTGTGTTCTTTCTGGGTGTGCCAAGATGAGCTATTTTAGTCTATTGCTGGGAGATTAATAAGGACGTTCTTTAACAAGGATGAAAATGCTACTGGGCAACATTGAGTCAGATTTTGCTCTGCTTTACATCTGAAATCATTGGAGCGGGGGCAGAATAAGCTGTGGTACAACGGCTTTTTTCTTCATATGTTCTAATAATTGCTTAATAATTGCTGCCTGACTTGTGATTCAGTATATCAACCTGTATCCATGTTTGGTGTTTTTGGCTTTTTCCTCCCAAATACACTAAAGTGTACTAAGAAAGCAGTAAACATAGTCTGAGATATCCCACCATACTGTTTGTACTCTTAAAGCTGAACACATGAATAGGTATTTGCAGACCTTGGTCCTTTCAGCACAAAGGGGTGGAAAATGCAAACAAATCAAACTGTATTTGCCAGTTATTCTCCACAGATGTTAACTAATAAACAATTCATCCTTCACCCATTCCTAGGACTCCCTTGCCTGTTTTTTTCACTTTTGTGCAATGACTTACAGCTTCAGTGATCAAGGCAAAAAATCTGAATCAGATTACAGACATTCACCCAAGACAACAGGCAACTGGGAACTGGGCCAGAAGACCTTTCCTATCCTCAGGGCAAACCTACAATGACCAAATGAGGGCAGTTTGGCCTTGAGAGAAAGGATGAGCAGCACAGTGTGCTGATCTTTCAGCTCCTTGTCACACCAATGGGCCGAACCAAACTCTGGAGGTATATCTTTCTCTAGTTGATAAAGTGAGCCTAGAAAACTGGACACCTTTTAGATTGCTAATATTGTGAATCTCATCAGCTGTATGTATAATACATCCAGGATTTTCAGCATTTATTCTGCATAGTGCAATTTGACTCCTTTAGGAAAAGTATGGTTAGATCTAGCCAAAACCATCATTAGCAAATTAAATTTCTCTATGCCAGAACTGACCACAGACAGATTTAGATTTCTCAGGAGAATGGGAAAAAATCAATGTAGACATTAGAAGTCTTCTTCAGATTACAAAGTAGTTTGGTGGTGATGGCAGGGTGGTATCCAGACTTGGCAAAAGAAAAGGAGTGAGAAAGTTCCAGCAATGGGAGCAGTGGGGCAGAAGAATGGCAAAGCTCAGTGAAGACTTCATGACTTTGTTTCTCTCCTATAGCCCATTACCTGCCATTCCCTCCTTTCCCCACATTCATCTAGGTACCAGGACTTCCAGCCCTTTTCCTTTCTCCATGGATAGTTATCTCCAAACACTCCCTTTACATAAGTATCTGCCTCTCCTTTAGTGCCCCAGTGTAACCTGCTTGCCTACCAGGCTGCTGAGAAAAGAAAGGAGAAGGCCCTGATAATAATCTAGGCAGATACTAAGCCTAGAGCCAGGCTGAGTAAGGAAATGGATGGAGTGGCAAAAGAGTCCCCTGTAGTGCTAGACTTTCTGTTCCCAGCAGACTGGACTAACAACCCACCTCTGCAGTGGTAGGTGGGTACACATGGTACACATCTAGGGATGGGTGCACATCCCAGCCTCTCTTTGTGGGGTAATAGCAGAAAGAGAAACAATGGAAAGAGGAGAGCACTTGATACCTGCCTTTCCACCCACTCTGTGCAGCTGCCCATTTTGTCTATTCCTAGGCTTGGCCAGGGCTCTGACCCATCCAAAACAAATCAAGCTTACAAATAAACAACAATCAGTCAGCTGGAGATTTGGCATCTTTACAATCACCTATGAATATGCCAGGTTCGGGTGGGAGGAATGCTTTTGCTATTACTTGCGATCATCAGAAGGGCTGCTGTATTTTTCAAGGCAATTTTCATGAAAATCATATTGTGGTTTCTAGTTAAGTACACACTGATTTACTAGCTGAAGGCTGTGAAAAGTCTCTATTAATTGATCTATACAATTAAAACAAAAGGCTTTTTATTCCCTCTGATACTATAGCACTCGCCTTACAGGTGAGACTACAAACAACCTATATGTTCAGTTTTAAACCTTTCTAGATTAGTTGGCTAAGATCATGCACACAGTTGATTTTAAACTATCATTTGCCCTCTTTCCTTTTTCCTATAGGAACTGACCCTTTTGATACTCAATCTTCATTTAAAAAATATCTCTAGGGCACCTCTCTAGGCAATCTGTGCTAGTGCTCAGTCACCCTCACAGTAAAAAAGAGTTTCCTGATGTTCATATGCAGCCTCCTGTGTTTCAGTTTGTGCCTCTTGTTTGGTCACTGGACACCACTGAAAAGAGCCTGGCTTCATCCTCTTTGCACCCTCCCTTCAGGTATTTATATACATTGATGAGATCCTCTCTGACCCTTCTTTTCTCCAGGCTAAACAGTGCCACCTCTCTCAGCCTTTCCTCATAGGAGAGATGCTCCAGGCCCTTAATCATCCATGTGGCCCTTTGTTGGAGTCTCTCCAGTATGTCCATGTCTGTTTTGTACTGAGGAGCCCAGAACTGGACACAGCACTCCAGGTGTGGCCTCACCAGTGCTGAGTAGAGGGGAAGGATCACCTCCCTCGACCTGCTGGTCATACTTTGCCTAATGCAGCCCAGGATACCATTAGCTTTCTTTGCAGCAAGGGCACAGGTGCTGGCTCATGTTCAGCTTAGTGTCCACCAGGACCCCCAGGTCCTTTTCTGCAAAGCTGCTTTCGAGCTGGTCAGCCCTTGGCATATACCGGTGCATAGGGTTATTTCTCCCCACGTGCAGGACTTTGCACTTCCCCTTGTTGAATTTCATGACGTTCCTATTGGCCCATTTCTCTAGCCTGTCAAGGTCTCTCTGAATGGCAGCACAACTCTCTGGTGTATCAGCCACTCCTCCCAGTTTGGTCATCAGCAAACTTGCTGAGGGTACCCTCTGCTCCATCATCCAGATCATTAATGAAGACGTTGAACAGGATTGCATGTGGTATTGACCCCTGGAGTATACCACTAGTTTGTGGCCTCCAACTAGACTTTGCACCTTGGTCACCACCCTCTGGGCCCAGAGGTTCAGCCAGTTTTCAGTCCACCTCATCCGGCCCATACTTTATCAGCTTCTCTGTGAGGATCTTATGGGAGACAGTGTCAAAAGTCTTAATGAAGACTAGTTAGACAATATCCACTGCTCTTTCCTCATTTACAAAGCCAACAATTTCATCGTAGAAGGTTATGAGGTTGATCAAGCATGTTTGTGGTTGAAGGTTGGTCTTCTTTCAGATAAAGTCTAGAAAAATCAGTTCCTTTTTTTTATAATGCAGTTGGTACAGCAATGAATCGTTCTTTTGAGAATGTTTCTCCATTATTATTCTATAAATCAAGATGATTGAGATCTCTAGTTGTAGATATTTTTATTTCATAGCCGGTATCTTACAAACTTTTGGTAAAAAAGTTTACATCTTAGAAAGTATGCTTCCAAGATTTCCATGTTCTTTATGTAGCATATGGCTTTATAACTGTAGTCCCTTTCTGTTGTCCATTATGTATCRAGAGATTTTTCTTTCCACTGGGACTTATGATGACAATGGGCATTATATTCCCCTTACCACCAGCTTTGTGTATTCTGTTGACTCTTTTCTTAGCTTAGCTGCGAAGTAAACAGAAACATACGCCTGTTAAAATCCAGGTTTGGCAAACAGTATAATAATAATATATTGGTCTATAATTTTTTTCATGAGTTTTCAATGTATTAATATCTATTCAGTCATATGTTGGAGATATGAGTAAACCTTAGGTTTTGAATGGAAAACCTCTTTGTATGACAAGCAACAAACACAAGTAATTTAAGATATCTATTGGACTAAGGTATCAAAACTGGAGGAATAAACAAGCTGACACCTGTAAGAACAAAACCCGTTAATGCTAACAATAGAAGGAATTTTGCATCATTTAGGTAGACTAGACTTGAGCAATCACCATAAAAAGACAACTTCTAAGGAAAGAATCTAATAACAGATAAAGTGTTGATAAAAGGATTGTAAACAAAGTACAGAATATATTAACATATGTTAAACTATTCAAATTTAGCACTCCAGTGCAGGATAGATTTTTTTCTCAGTCTTGCTTCTCAGATAGCATCAAATGCTAATGTCTGATTGAACCTATGAAGCTTAAAAAAATACACTCAAAATTGATTATATGTACAACTTATGTTGTCAGGTTTAGCTTGGTTTCTAGAGAAACAAGGGATATATGATCTTTATGTTTGTCAGTAGACTCCACTAACGTTGAACCAACTATCCAGTCTCAACGAACAGATACATACTCTGGTTTAGTGTTTTGTCATAGCCAGCTCCAGTGAGAGTTCTCACCACCAAGTTATAGCACCTCTCTCTTTCCTTCTAGCTCTCCTTCTGATCCCAGGAAACTTACAGTCCAGTGTACAGGGACCCAGCTTAAGGAATAGGAGAGATATCATTGAGGGCTGTTGGTCACTGGAACAGGCTCCCCAGGGAAGTGGTCATGGCACCAAGCCTGTCAGAGTTCAAGGAGCGTCTGGATGATGCTTTTAGTCATATGGTTTAGTGTTAGGTAGTCCTGCAAGGAGCAGGGAGTTGGACTCGATCCTTATGGGTCCCTTCCAACTTGAGATATTCTATGATTCTATGATTCTCTGACAAATACCCTTCAGTCTTGTAATTATGTTGCTTTCTAGAGACAAGTTTGGATGCATTTGAATTGAGGAGTCTCCCACATTCAGGGTGAAAGCTCTGCATAAAGATACTGTATAAAAGACAAGTGGCTGTGTGTCCTCCTAATTCCTTTTCACATGGAAAAAAACACCTCCAACTGCACTGTGTCAAGGCACGAAGCCTCTCTGGTAGGAATGTTTGAACTCATATCTAAGCATGTCACTTTGGAAACATTACTACCTCTTTCTCTGGTTCCTTTGCAGGTTAGGTGGAAGAGAGAGTTCAGCTTTCCAGGCCTGTTGGCATGAGAAACTTTTGGGCCAGGGAGGGGAGCATCCAGGACTCAATGACTGCTAAACTAGTTGCTTTTGAGATTGTATGTTTGGATTTATGTGCCTTCGTGCATCTGCAGCGTGTTCTTTTATAGACATGCAACCTGGTGGACTAAAATAGTTGCCTTTTTTAATAGTATCTAAAAAATTTTCCTAAATAACAGCATTCATCAAATGCAGCCACCTACCAGGTTCTCAAAACCTTATTCACTCCAGTAACTATTATGCAGCATAAACACAGATTCTGAGTAAGTTAAAGGGCCCTGAAATCCATGTGATTGATTGAAAATGTGTTGTCTCTGGACAAGGACCTGCAACTTTTATGTTCTTCTTCACATAAAAGACATTCACTTCTTTAGAGAAATGTTTTTTATGAATGAGTAATTGAATTTACATAACTTGTTAGTGATATAAAGTGATTAAACTGGATCACACTTCAAACAACATTTCTAAAGGGTTATTTTTCAGAAAAGTCTGGTCTTCCAGATTATTTTCAGCTTGCCATTGAAATACTGCCATTTTTCCATTTGCTGTGCCAAATTATCAGTGAGTTTCCCATGTGCCTAGTTATACAGTGCTCACAGTAGTGAGAGTAATAGGACTCTGAATCAGCTAAGCAGTCGGGTTTCAAAGTAAAAGTAGAAGTATCCCTGTAAGCTGTACTTTTGTCAGGCATCTCATCATCACATGTCCCAGGCGAGGGATTCTGGTCTCAAGAGAATAGCTGAAACAGAGAGTTTCCTTTAACTTACAAGGGAAACACAATGATCAGGTTCAGATGTCATTATTACCACACCACAGTAGAATATGAACAAAGCTGTAAATGGAGAGACTTGGCATTGCACTGAATCAAAGACAAGAGTTTTTTAAATGGTTCTGTTTCTCAATTCAGGGCTTGGTTGTTAAGCAAGTTAATAAAATACCTAATCATTAATTATATCATTTTATAGCATTTTATATCAAAGTGTCATGCAGAAATTAACTAAAATTAAGTATTTTAGGAAATATTCCAACCTTACCAACTATAACACATGTCAAGTTTTATTTAAAGGGGTAGGGAGAGGCTGTAGCTTTAAAATAATGCTAAACACTAACAGAGCATAAAGTATTAAGGCTGTATATTTTAAAGCCTATACACTAATACAGTACGTTAAATAGATGAATTTTAAGCCAGTGTGAGTCACTGCATTTCTCCTTTATTCTTTGTGGTATACCAAATATTGAGTTTGCAATAGATATAATGATAACACAGTATTCTAAGGCTTTCTATGTTTATATAGAGGACAAGAAATAAAAACTAGCTACCTAGTATGCTTAGCACACACATCTATAGTTATAGCGTGAAGTCACAGTGAGTAGAGGAAGATACTTTCCTAATGCTATATTTATCAGGGCTGGATTTATAGTAATCATTAGTAGTGATCTCTACATAGAACTCAGAGCACTTTACAAATTTATGTACCAGCATCTTCCCCACTTAACAGATGAAGGTATTGCAGTCCCTAATAAGAAAATGTTCTAAATATTGTTTAAAAACCTATGGTTTAATCTCAAATGTTGCTTAACTACATAATGAAGGGTTATAGTATTTGATTGGAATCATACAGTTTAGATTAACGTGATTCAAAACAGAAACATTGATAGCAAAACCAAGCACATACATATTAATATGTAACTACTGCATAGTGATCATTTTCTTTGTAAAAATTTGTATTCAAAGATCAATCAGTGATGAGACACCAGCCCTGGGAATACAATACAAGTTTTCTGAATGCCAATGCTATGCACAAAGATTGTGCTGCACTGGCTCTAAATTGCTAACAGACCTTTCCCTGTGGAAGTCCTCTTTTACACATACTGCTTCAGAGGAAAAGAACTACTGTGCCTATCAGATTAATAATATATGTATTCAAAAAAAATATTTTCCCCAAGAAATATTAAAATTATGTTAGACTGGGAAAGTTCCAGAATATCTCTGATCATTAGTTTTATGCATATAACATCTTGTTTCAGCCTATAGAATTAACACAATTAATATAGATCTTTTATGTACATCAATTTTGTAATAAAATCCCTTTCTCAATGCTGCTGGTTGGAGTGCAGAGATTCTATTGTCAATTTCTGAGAAAGATAAAAAACAACCACAGCACAGGGGAGAAAAGCAGTAAATGGAACTTTCTTCCAGGCATTCTGGCCATTAATAATTGAAAACCTTTACAATGATCTGAGCCAGATTACTAGAACAGGTTTTGAAAAATAACCTGTTGTGTTACTTCCCCCCTAACCATCTCTGCACCCTTGGTGAATGGCTGACAGTGTCTGGCACCTATGCTGTTCAGACGTTGCGATGAAGTGTATGTTTCTTGCAGCCCTGAGTCCAGGGAAATGTAGAAGTCCTGTGCTATCTTGTCTCTGTGAAGAAAATATTTGTATCTTGGGAAAGAAAGACAGCTTGATTTGAAGTACCACTCAACAGATCCTAGAACTTGATTGAAATCATATAGCTTTGTATTAAAGTGATTTTTAAAAATAGTAAAAGCATGGCTAGAGTGTAATTACAGTCAAGTCTGCCTGTATTCTGATGCTGAAAACTTGGTAAAGCAATTTTCACCTGAGAATAGTCTGAATGTAGCTTTGTGATACTTTGGATACTTCCAGAGTGATTTCCTATATTTTGCAAGACAGGCTTTTTACAGTATTTGCAAACTCTCGCCTGCACTGCGGCTTTCCCTCTCTTGTCTAGAATGATGCTTAGTATCCTTTTCATTTGCCCTCTGTTTTGGGTTAGGGAGACTTTTTCACCAGTTCTCAATGATTCATGAAAGTATGCACCCTTTTCCCTTGTATTCTGCAAGGCTAGAAAATTCATACAATTGTGATCCCCCCTCCTCAGCCTCTTTTTTTCCCCAGGCTTGTAGATAGACTGTCTTTCCTTTCAGCTGGGTACACCTGTCTCCTTTCTTCTGGCACCTAGGCCTTAATTAGCTAATTTAACTATACATGTTTAACATTTTAGTAACCTAGTCATTTTACGTTCCCTCGCTATTCCATGGGGCAACAGAGGTCTTTAGAAGATGGTCAAGCTGAACTTTCTATCCAAGCAATACAAAACTTTACTAAGACCCTATTCATAAGCTAAATGGTCTCTCTTCCCTGACTTTTAGGCTGGGTGACACCCGTCCTCATTTTTGTTAAAAAGATTTAACAGTACACTTTGTATAATATATGATGTGACTCATTTTTTTTTCCTCAAAACATTGCATATGTGGTTTGGTGGGTGAAATTGGAACACCACACGTTCCTGCAATCTGTCCATCTCTGACAGCTTCGTTTCTTTATTCAGTGGCTGCTCTGGTGCTGATAGAGGTGTCAGAAGAAATTGCCTATCATACATGTGGGTTTGTCACTTGTATGAATCAGTTTTATCACGGCTCCAGTGCATCCCCAGAGACAGTACTAACTGCTTTGTTTTTAATTACAAAGTCACTCTTTGTGTTTCTCAACATGGACAGCTGTGTAGCCATTCATAGAATCACCTTGTTCAAAATTTAGAATATAAATATTAAAATTTATCCATTTTTCTCTGAATTTAGCTATGAAGTTTTCAAAAGGGCCTCAGTAGCATTCATCCCAATTACCGTTCATCTGTTTCTAAGGTATCATGTCTGTCCCAGAGACAGTCCATGTTTTAGCACATCTTGTCACAAAGCACATTCTCTTACCCAAAGTGCCTGAAATAAAATAAAGGCTAAGAGATTTAAAGCACAATTGTGGCTTAGTTCAAAGCCAGGGTTAGAGAGTTATGTATTTTTTTCAATTGAATCTTAATTGCATGTCAAATAGAAACAAATTCTAGGTATTTCCTTGGGAATACAAGGCAGTCTGAGAAACTGAACTCAAGCTCTGAAGTAAACGCAAAGCCTTGTCAAGGTATCTTAATGTTTTTGTGGGTTTGGGTTTTTTTTTGGGGGGGGGGGTGTTTGTGGTTGGTTTGTTTGTTTGTTTTGGTTTTTTTTTTTTGTTTTTTTGTTTTTAAAATGAGCTATTTAACAAGTGGGATAGAACAATCATGACATTTTAGCTTCTTTTGACATTTGCAGTTAGCCAGTACATGGGTCTTTCAAAACATTTCAACACCAAGGAGTAATTTCGTGATGTAGTCAGATATTTCTTTGATACAGTCCTGTTTATTTACAAACAATGAACACAAAATTCTATTTTCTTAGACACCATTACAGTTAAACAATAAAAGGCTATTTCTTTGCCCAAATTTTCAAGTTTCATTCTACATAGAATTCTCCCACCTCTTAAATGTATGATTCTTACCTCTGCTTGTTGTCTTTTGGCTGCTTCTTTTTCTCTGTTTTTGAAGGTTTTTTGGATGTTCCTGAAACATACTTCCATCAAATGATACCCAGTAAATTTCTAGTACCCATTTCCCCTTTAGTCTTCCACTTGGTCTGTGTTTTGGGTAGGGGATCCTGTTGTTTCAGATAAAGGAAATATACCTTTTATGCCTCATCTTAAACCTATTGTGAATGATAGGCTTGTCCCAGCATCCACAAAGTTTCATCTAACTTCTATTGCACTTATTTTATAATCTCAGTCTTGTTTAAAATAAAGTAGTTCCAATCTGCTTGACATTTTAACTTGAGGCAACAATCAGAATATAATCTTCATGTTCTAAATGCCCACTTTGTTGTGCTTTTATATCATTCGAAAAATATCTGTAGTAGATGTGATATCTAATATGGTATGGAATGGCATAGGTCGCACTGCATCTAACTTTGGTAGCTAATTTTCATCCAACTTTAGAGTGACTTGGTGAATAAGATGTCCTTAAGTGAGTACCTACAGCCCGTATGTAGAAACAATGAAGAGAGACTGGTGCTTTTGAAGGCCTTGAGACTGATGCCTAAAATTAGGCATTATGTGAAATCAGATAATTTAGATTTGATCCTATGGCTATGTGTGGCCTCCCCGTGGCCTGGAATGGGTCAAGAAGTGAACTGTCCTGATCAGCATGTTTAAGGGTCATCCTGACAGGGGTCAGTTAATTTGCTACAGAAGGGCACTGACAGTTTTTTTAGCCAAGTCAATGTACAAAACTTATGCTCAAATAACCACAAAACCAAAAAGATTTTAGTATCTTCCACCGCAGTCCCTCTTAAGCCCTCTAAAAATAATCCTTAATTACTCCAGCTGCAAATGGCATCAGCATGATGATTCTGATCACATCATTCAAATGTAGTTCATATGTTTATACAAAACTTTCTTGGCTTTTATAAGCTGACTTTAGTAACTCCATAATGTTTGAGTAGAAAAATACCATAGAAACTGCATAAAGTTTACATAGGACAAAAATTATGTACATGCAAATCCTTACAGCAATCTTTCATCCATGGCTCCTAATATGACAAACTTTTCTGCTTAGGTTCTCTAATGGTTCTTATTGTCAAGGACAGCTATTCATACTTCGTAACATTAGGCACTTACACTGTAAATCAAGGCCCATGACTGAGAGGTATCCACTGTAAAGTAATTTATAGGAGCAACAGCAATATAATAACTAGTATCAACCAGTGTTCACGAACTGTTATTCCTGGCTAGCACCATTACAACCACCTGGCTGATATTCATTGTTCTCCACCTCATTCTTGCCCTTTTATTGTCCTCCACCTTTTAAACCCTAGCCAACAACTCCACTAATACAGCAACAAATTTACTGGCAAGCTCTGCAACAGCTGAGTCCATCCCAGTTGCTTTGTGCCAGTCAGCCAGCTGGTAAGCTGGGAAGGATCTGAGAACTGGCTCTAATGCTGTTTCACAGACCAAAAAGAGACTCTGCAGTATTTGCCTTAGAGAGGTTTTTTTCCTTTGGTATGGCATTGTTTGCTGATCATGGTTGTTGGCATTAAAAAGTTAATATGGAGCACAGGAAAGAGAAACATAAGGGAACCAGTTAGGGAACTGCACTTGGAGAGTAGGGAAGTATTTCCTAAAAGTGAATGAAGAATTCTGCAAAATACAGAATTCAGAATAAATGTGGACAGTTAAAATATCACACTCATTTCCATAGCTAATGTAATACCGATGACATTATTCAATTTAAATTAACTGCATGGGCAAATAAATTGCTAACTCAAGTCTTGGTGCTCTTGAGTACTTTTGGTGTTACTATACATATATTCTTTCCTTTTGCTATCTCCCACTGCTTGTCTTAAAACCTCGTTTTCTTACTATTCTGCTACATTTCTATTCTGCTACATTTATTCTAGTACAGGTTTAGGGAAAGATGAAGTTATGGGGCAACCTTGTTCAACTGAGGTGTCTTTTTCCAGTCCTGGAACTATTTGTCTCGCCTGAGATCTGCTGGTATAGAGCTCTAGTGACATAAAAATTATGTTCTTAGAGTTTTAGTTACCTCAGTGCTTCAATTTATGTTGTTCCAATACACTGAGTGATGCCCACATTAATAAATTATGAAGTCATTTGAACCTGGTCTCCCCCAGCAAGGTGATTGCCCAGCCATTCCGTTAAGGTCATCAGTCTCTCTTCCGCTTTAATAAATGTTTCATTTTATTCTATATAGAGTGAAATAGCTCTAACAGTGTTGCATCCCTTGATGATTATTTAGGAGAAATTTGAAGACAAGCTTTTAAGTACAATGAGTTTTTAATGATAAAGCAGGTAGGTTAATGTAATACTGAAGGAAAGCCTTTCTAAGGGATGAGGAAAGAGAAACTTATGCCTGACCCAAACTGCTAACACTAATTATTAACTGCATAGGTCCATATCACATACTCCAGCAAGTTCTTGATTTCGTCACCAACCTCTTTAAGGAGTTTTTATCTTTACAAACAGAACATACTGAGAAAATGAGGTAGAGGTTCAGAATGAGGTAGGGTATGCCCCCTTGATAAAAGAGGGAACACAGGTCTAAATTTAAAAAACAAAACAAAACAAAACAAAACAAGCAATCAAGCAAAACTTCTGTAGTTTAAATTCACCAAAGTCATCATTGTGAATATGCAGTTCCCAAGGACTCTGACAGTTCTAGTTCTCGAAGTTCCTGTTATATCCTGATGGGGAACCTGAAAGTTTTTAAAATCTTGATGAACTTCACAGAGGAAGGGTACTTCCCACCCAGCTGATGTTTCTACAGGCACTTTGCCAAATATGTTCAAATTCAACAAGCAAAGTGTTCCAGTGTGTCCTGTACAAAATGTGACGTAAGTCATGGAGCAATGCAATTGCCACTGAAACCATGGTGGCAGCCTGTCCCCCCTGCAAGTCATCAAGTCTCCATGGGAACTCTCAGTGTACTCCTCAGGCATAGGCATGGCTCTGTGTCTCAGGACTACTGGTGTGTAACTTGCTTGCTCAGGGCATAATTGCCTTTAGAAATTACTTACAAATTCTGTACAGTAATGAATTTTCTCCAATGAATTAGTGAAGTCATTTGTATCTACCATGGTCCCAGTATGATAATCACTGAATTGACTTTCACCTCGGTAGTACACTTGGTGTTTAAACAGCAGCTAAATTTTCTAAGCTCCAGAGAAGAAAAAAAGCACACTTTTGACCATCAGCCTGCTACTGTAATCACTATAAAAACATGAGATTCTATCTGAAAGAAACAAAATCTGTTTTCACATCCTCTGTAACCAATATATGAAAATGAGGAAACTATAGCATTTTTTAACAGCAGGGATTGTATAAAATATTGCATCTGCAGCCCAAGTGCCACCGCTTTGTCCTGGGATTTCTGCCAAACCAGGAGGCTGTTCAGTTGTAATTAACATTTCTCATCCCAATATCATTGTTGATGAGTCCCCACACAGTTTCAAGTACAGCTGCCTGCTACAGTAGTTCATTATGAACACAGGACCTCTGCTGACTCTCTTCCCTTCTGCTCTACTTGTCATGGGCACTCTTCACTTCTTCAAAAGAATCACACAGTTCCCTTCTTGCCAGACTTTCCGAGGTAGCTCCGTCATCTCTTATTTGAAGATCTGCATATTGTTTTTGGCTTGATCCATTTGAGCTTTGTTGCCTTTAGGAAGTCTTTCATCTTTTGTTTGGATCTGCTGGACTTCATTTCTTGCTGGACTGATTCCACCTTGAGCTAGACATCCTTCACCCCTTGTTAAATTATTTGTCCATTCAGTTTGGTGCTGAGATTAGCCAGATCAGATCCTGATGCATTTCAGCCTGGCTCTTCTGAAATTCCTTGGCATCGCTTCTCTGCAGTCTCTTGGAAGCTTTTCTAAAACTAAATGGAAGGCTAAGCAATTACAAGTGATGTAGCGATGTGAGCAACTATTCTTGAGGATACATTATATAAATGGTCAGCATGAAAAACAGTGGTAACCAGCCAGTATGAGAAAATTGCTTAGGAAAAGGAGACTTCAGTTATTTTCCTCTGCAATTGTTAATAGAGAAATCAAAAGAATACACTGGAAAAGGACCTATTTTTAAATAAAATGAGTAGCTTTTACTACATTTTATCTATACTATATTATTCAACTTCCTGCTTCTGCTGGAGTTACTATTACTTACTGATTGATCTAGCCAGGGACCAGAGTCTTTGCTTCAGCAACATCCCCATTTCAAACAGCTTATCATCTAAACACAGATGAGAGAAAACAACAACATACAAAGGGAGTTTAAGGAACCAAAGAGACAAATCTGGGCAGTTTTACCAATCACCTTCCTAACATGAGAGCAGTCTAAGCACGGAGGGTTTTCTTAGGGTATTTTAGAAAAAGAGAACAAACAAATGGTGAAGTCTAGCAAACTTGGCTGATTAGCAGGGGTAGATGATCTCACAACAGTGAAGGAGACAGAAGCAGCAAGGTGGTGAGCTAGGTCATGTGTGCTCTTTAAAGCAGAGACAAATTATTTTATTTTTGCTGCAGTATAAACCAGGAAGCCATGAAGGCAGGAAAATGAAGAGGTGACCTTACTAGTGACCTGGAAAAATGATCTTTGCATCACTTTTCTGAATGGAATGGGAAAAGATCTGTTATGGCCAAAGAAGGACCCTTACATTTCTGGCTGGCAGCAACATTCTCCTTCATTATTAGGAAATGTTACACCCAACAATAAAAAAAAATCAGAACTGGCAAAAGATGAATAGTAATCCAAGTTGCAAAGTGACACTTTGACAAACATTGTTCCAATGAACAATCCTGAGAAACAGATAAGCGATCATTTCTTAAACGTATTGGGGGAGAGGGGGAAGGAACTCTGACATTAAGGAAAAGGACAAAAATTAATGAGGAAACTTCCTGAATATAGATGACAGAAATCCAGATTCTATTCTCAGCTGACTTAAACACACTTGGTCTAATTTAGCATGGATATAATTAAGAATAAAATGCAGTCCAGTAAGGCCACATGGGTTTTAAGCAGGCCCAGAGCTTTAAGTGTGGATATGTAAATTATTGCCTTAAGCTATAATGGATTCTACTACAGGATCAATAATGTTTGAGAAAAGCAACCTTAAAGTGCAATGATATGTATTAAATATTTATTTCTGCTCAAGAAATGTGTATATCTCTAAAAAATCTCCAAACATGAAGGAAGAAAAAGGCATATGTCAAAGATTTGGCACCAAAGAGAACTAGATAACTGATTTTATTATAATAGCTATTAACTTCTCATGTTTTGGAATTGTTAGTGAAGGGAGGCTCATCAATCCTAAAGGGTCTGCTTGGACCCTTTTAATGTCCAAATGATGAGACGAGTTCAGAGAATCATTGCTTAATAAGGACCTCACACAAAGCAATTAAATACAATGATTTAAAAACAACTCAGCATCCCCAAATTCTGGATATTTTTGGAAAACAACATTTCCAAGACTTTCTGATTCAATGATAAAAGGCAAAAAAAACCCAAGAGTTGTTGTCAGAGAGACACAGTGTTATGAGGATTTCCTGATCAAAGAGGTGAGCATTAATGCCACAAAATTCTGAATGAAATGAGCATTTTCCTCTCAAAAAATTGATTTCTTACAAACTAAGCGAGAACATGCATCCGATGTACATCCAAAGAACAACCATTGGAATAACTTTTAAAATAAGTATTGTGGATGATTCCACGGTGCTGGAAGAGATGGACAGAGGAAAAAAGTCTTCTGAAAATCTCAGAACAATGTCTGGTAGGCAGGGTGTATACAGGACCCAACAAATCCTTCCCTGGGAAATGACATGCCTTCACTGACATTAGTGGAAATTAAGGATTTACTAAAACTCCTTAGATCTCAATTCTGCAATATAGTCCATGTGCAGAGCCCTTACATCATCAGTGAATGATTTGGAGAACCACGCCCACAACTCCACAGGTCCTCTGGAAATTTTTTCTACTCACACAAAAATGATTTCAAGAATGAGTGATGCCACTCAACAGTCAAGAGAAAAAGCAGATTTTTTTTCCTGCTATCATTTTGCTTGAAATGATTCAGCCCTGCTGAAAGCAATGAATATGAATCAGACATATTTATGAGGTAAGGACCCTACAGTGTCTGGAGTCATTAAGATCTTTCATTTTTCTTGTTCAAATCAAAGCACCTGTCATTCTCCCTTGAAGCTCCTGCTGCTTCACGGAGCACCCACTAGTCTCAGAGAAAAGGTTCTTTTCATAAAGAGCAATAAAAATTTGTCATTTTATATCTGGGGTGACTGTTTTTGACAGGATAAAATCTTGTTTAGTGCTCTGATTTCTTTCAGGCATCTGCAATTTTTTGTTGACAAAAAAGAGAGGCATTAAGTCTTACTTTTGAGAGCATGTTTGCATGAAACACGTATCTTAAAATTGGTTAAACCCTGAACTAACTCCCAGCATCTGACTGAGAAGAGACTCTGTAATAGTCTGAGGGAGTTTCCTCTGAGGTCAGAAAATATTTTTAAAATCAACACATTCGTTCATAGATTCTTACATGGAACAAAAATCTTACCAAAGTCTATTTACAGTTCTTTAAAACAGTGTAATATATTAATGTTGACCATTAAAACATTCTTTAAGGCAAGGGAGAGGGGTCTGAAAAGTAGGCTTGTTCTGGTATGTGCTTCAACCTTTGCTATGGACATAAATGAAAGTTGCATAATGTGCTGTGTTGCTTGAGTTTATGAATATATGCTTTCTCCTAAGGTGAAAACATGCAGAAGACCTGAGATCAAGGAGAAAAGATTCACAGGTCTATAATAGAGACTCCTCTCATGAGAAGTTGAGCGATACATTTGGCTTTAGCAAATCTGAAGATAAATATTTTGTGCCGCTAGCCCTCAAGCAAGATGAAGCACCTCTTATCTTTGTCAGGAGGCCACTGTGGAAACCAGGTGGATAACAAAGCTCCAGATAARGTTTTGTCCACCTAGAGAGAAGCCTGATGGACCAAAAAGCCAGACTTATAGGCCAAAGTCTGCTGCTGCATTATAGAATAGCTTAGCGCACAAGACTTCACAAGCAGCAAGCGTGCACAGCACTAGGAAGGTTGTACTGACTATTATCTAGTAAACGTGACTTTTTTGCCATTAAAGTTACCTTGCTACAAGCGTTAGTGGGAACATTGTTATGTCTCTTAAAATATACTGATAAAGCAGTTAAAGCAGTACAGTGCCCCTAATATGGACACAGTTAGATCAGTATATCTTTTTCCCTTGGTATACAAGACTATCTCTGCTGATACTGAGCAGGTTTATAGTACTATCACTGCACCCAAATGGGCATGTCTATATAACAGAAGTAAGAACTTTTCAGGGAAGAAGACCGAAATCTATATTAAACTGGCTCTCTTTATGGCTGCTAAATAAAATAAGATCTTGGATTAACCACTGTGCTGCTGACTATCCACACGACTGAACTGTTAGCATGCTTATTGGCATGGTTTTGGAACAAACCGAATAAGCTCTTCTCCAAGCAATACCTGTGAGGAATGCAACATACCAGGGCCATTCTCTATGTCAGGATAGGACTGAACCAGGTTTAGTTCCCTCCTTCTCAGATAGTTTTCCCAAGCTATTCCAGAAGATTGTACATTCTCAAAGCTCCCTTGGTACCTTCACATCACAGACCAGGATATGCAACACATGTCCTCAATTTCATGATATATAAATATTGTTCTAATGAGCCACAACATAGCCCTTATATTACTGTAGCCTCTCATATTATTTGAACTGAAAAATATACATAAAAACAAATAATTATGTGCTGGGTCCAGATGTACACCACATGGGGCCTAGGGGAGACCTATGGCCAAGCGCTGTATAGATTGGACAGCAGCCAGGCAGTGCTTCTTGTCCTCAGGACACAAAAATGTTCCCTTGCCCTGTTTTAGTTAACAGCATAGACATAGCCTTACATTCACCAACAAGTATTCCAAGTGCCAGAGGGTGATTTAAACCCACAGCTATCCAGGATCTCCACAACAGGAGGAGGCAGCCTGAATGCACCTCCTCACACCCACCAAAATCGTCACAAAATTATTCTACAGAGGGAGCTGCGAAACTAAAGTAGCTTTCCCCCTCTCTTACCACGATGAAACAAATGTTTTGGAGTCATGCTTTACATTCATTTAAGATACACAGAACAAATCAGTATGTTTATTCTCCAGAGTTTATTTTGTGTCTGTCAAATGTAATGCATTTTTAATGTGCAATTAAATGTTTTGATAAAAAATACATGTGTAGTGTCACATCATTCAAAACTTTTTCACTGTGCAGTAAATTCCAACTTTATTTGAAATTGAAGTTGTGCTAATTGCAATGAAATCCTTAATGAAACTAACTAATTAAAATTGCTAAGCTTCATCTCTGTCCAATGAAAAACCATCCATGTGCAAAATGAACTGTTACGTGGCTATTTTCCTTTTAAATTTTGCATTAAAAATCAAGGGGAGGGGAAAGGATATCATTGTAATGGATGTTGTATCTTGCATGGAAAAACAACATGTTCCATAAGAAGTTGGGAGCTCAGTTTGGTCTGATGCATGAGCAGACAGACTGGCTGAGCCCTCCCTGTGCTTCTGAGGAATTCCCTGTTAGGATCAARAAAAAATGTGGCCTTCTTATGGAAGAGAGCAAGTAATACTCCCCAGTCTCCAGGAGAAGATGATGGAGGAGACAGGACTTTATGTCCATTTAATCTGCCTCAGGAGCAGCCTCTGTTGGGAGGGGGGTCTTTGCACACTGTTTTGGTGGTGTGTGCCCTCAAGGCGTTGTTGAATCAAATAAGCAAAACTTTGAGTAACACGTTGGAAACACAAGAGTCAAGTCCTTATTCTTCTTTAGTAATCAAAAAGATCCTGCACTTCCATAACATCTGTTACAGGCACCCATTGCAGTGTACAGTCTCCTCATTATGCCCCATTAATCCTCTTTTTGTGAGGAATAAATTGAGGCGCAGAGACAGTTTAGCTTTAAATCTTGCACCTAGTCCACATCAGAAAATCAAATAGGATCCAGAACTCATGACTACTGGTTTATATACTAAGAAAAAAAAGTGAACTAAAGTGGAAGAAATTTAGTTTCTTTTCAAATAATTAGCATTCTCAAATTGATTGTTTGTAGATAACTGACTTTTTCCGTGAGGAATATTAGGAATGATACAGGCAAAACACAGTCTCTCGGATTTGAGACACAGCAGACCAGCATTCAGCGCTGTTAAACATTGTTTAATGGGAGGGAGTCTTGTTCCTCTTCCTCAAATTCCCTGATTACAGGTTAGTTCTAATTATTTCAGAAATCACATTCTTGAGAATATTCAATTATTCATGAGAAATAGATTCAAAATATGAATACATGTCCCTCCCTGAAATGGTAAGTGAGGTTCATTTATATCTGGATAGAGAAAGAGCAGTTCTGCTGGGTTAGGAAAAAAAGGAAATTAGTCATACTTAATCTTAGAAAGAAAGGTAGAGTTACTTTTGGTTTCTTGCCATGTCAATGATAACAGTTCTAGAAATGCTACAAAGCCAGAAGTTGCCTCTAGGAGAAAGGAAGAAAAAAGATTCTACGTAAGATTTTGAAACAGAGAATACAAGCTTGTTTTTACTGTTCCACTATCTTGTTCAATCGCTGTAAACAATTTTCCAAGACTGAATTCAAATATTACAAGTTCAGAGACAGATAACATACAAGATGGGATTAATGAGATTCACCTAATTGGGGGAGATAACATACTGAATAGCTAGGTATTTTATGGTAGTGCTGATAAACAAGATCAATAGTACAGCCAGAAAAGTGGAAAAATGGTATCATCATCATTTATCTGCCATGTAATGTAAGTACCTGTCAACATGTTATATCTTCAGAAGGGCAATATTAATCCATTCCCTACACCTAAATCCAGAAAATTCACTTCACTGTAAAATACAAATACTCTCTGTTTACTCACAGAAGTGCTTTACTAAATCTTAATATCCAGAAATGGCAGAAACTAATGCAGTTAAAATAAAGATGTAAAGAGAACAGCAGCAAGGGTAAACACAAAGCATTTACAATAATTAAAGAGTGTGAACAGTAGAAAATTCAATGGATTGAAGAAAGCAAGCACTGTAGCAAGTAAAAAAATAATTGGTGGACCAAGGAAAAATAATAAGTTTCTTGAAGAGAGTAAGCAATAGGCAGAGGAGGAAGAAACAGTTTATCCTCTTAAGCATGATGGTGGGAAATTGGAGCCAATGGATTAAAAAGAATAGTATTAGACATTAAATAAACACTTTGGGTTTATTTAAAGAATGGAGGTGGAGATTTACTTAAATCAGGGATCAACATCAGAGGGATAATAGACAAGGGATAGACAAGGAATTAGAAAACACAGATAATGTTGGAACTGTTAACAAGTAGATCAGAAAAACTTAGACATGGAAGAGAACACRTCTGAATAATGCTCCATACACTGAAGTATATAGAGGAAATAACAGAAACTGTTTTGATAGCGGTTTCAGTAACCTGATAGCAGAGAGGTACTAGGATCTGGAAACTAAAACTGCATTCTATTGTGAACAACACATTGAAGACCTCCGCTCAGTATGTGCCGGTCAATGAGACAAAGAGCATGATCATGGAGAACAATATTACAATATTTTAACACTATTATATAAAGTCAAGAACATGCCCTCCACTGGCACATTTTATTCAGCAGATTTCACCTCAGCTCTGAAAGGATAATAGAGAAAGAGATGGGGCTCAAAGATGAGGGTGAGAATAACTAGAAGCTGGGAAATAGTCTAATATGAAGTCCAAAGGAAAAATGGGCTATTTGGAACACATAGTTTGACCAGGAAACTTAGTCCCTTAAGAGGCAACATAGCCAAAAAACATTGTTGTCATAAAAAGTGTCAAATACATTTATAATAACTGTATGACTAATAAAAATATATAGAAAGGCAAGATTTTGAAAGGAACCTAAATTTCCATTTTTCAGGACATAAATCAATCTCTACTTATAGGGGTTAGAAACAAATACTCTAGTCGACAACTGTCTCTTTTGTTGTACCTTACTCTGAGTCACATAGCATATAAAGTATAGAATATATATTGAATACAGAAAGCTCATTATTCTCGTCTACTCTGGTCTGGTCGAGTCTTGTTATTTCTTCATTCTGGTGTATGCCCTGTCTATAATGTAACTTGATATTTAATGAAAACCAAGGTCATTGACAAATCACAGGCCAGTATTCTTAACATAACATTAACTTTTTAAATATACTCTATGAACCTCAGTTCTGAAACACATAGAATACAGGGTAGGCTTTATCTTATGAGTGAACTGCTATGCTAAGAAAAAAATTTCACTGAAGCAGCTTAAATTTGTGATATGCCTTATAAAGACCAACAGCTAGAGAGTCATGTAACTATCAAAGAAGCCTGAAATTTAGAAGATATACCCTGCAAAGACTGACCATGAGGAAGCTTAGGTATCCTTGTATCTCATGGACGTGTATCCCCATGGACTAGTTTGGCAAAAAATGCAATACCGCTGCCCTATCGTGTGTTGTTAAAATTATGTCAAAGGCCAAATCCTTACGCAGTGGAGCATTTTACTGACTAGCTGCTGCGTTGACTGGTTCAATGCCATGTCCAGGTCTTTCATAGGTAACCTTATCCTCAGTTTGTGTCTACTGCAACACTTGCGACAAAAAAACATGAATTTCCTATCCCAATCCTTCAGTTCTAGCTGGATCCTTCACCAGCATTTAACATTTGTGACTTGACTAAGAACTGAGAAAGCTGATCTCGTGGCAGTCTTTAAAGGAGGCTGTAGCAATGTCGTTTCTGATAATATGCATGCTTGGGTACTTTCATGTCCTGTGGTGTCAACCCAAATCATCACGTTTCCACTGTTGTGTTGCTTTAGTCGCAGCTTTGTGCCACTTGTCAAAATGTAGCTACATTACATATTTTGGTTTGTAGCGCTGACTGATTTCACACCGATTATCTCTCATTCATGCATGTCAGTAATACCTTGCATTTGTATAGTTACTGTCACAACCTGCTCACATTTTATCCAGTATCAGAGCTTGTTTCACAGCTGCAGGGGTTGTCCTTGTTGGCAAAACTAAATACAGGGGAGATGAATGAAGCTATTCACCTTCTCAGATGCTCTTTTGCTGGAAGCCTTAGAATGAGCAGCATACGTAGCCTGTCTCCCAAACCCCAACCAATGTAAACAGCTGCAAAACATACTGCACTAACTTAAGCTGCATTTGACACATGGGCTACAGGGATCATTACCGATCTCTTTTGTCAGTTAAGGAAGTTTCTGCAATACCAGACTGTGCTGACTTGACCGCATGTTTTCCTGCCTTTCTCATCAGCTCCGGTTCATGCAGCTCTTTAAATATGACCCTTCACTTTGACTTCAAGAGCAGCCATTATGCGTAAGAGGAGCATGCAAGTTACTGCTATCGTTTGTAACCTACTTCTCCTGATCTGCAGTCTTCAAATTACTTTTCCTACTCTCTTACTTCTCTGATGATGATCTGACAGAAACACTATAGATGTCTCTTTTACAAAATGTTCTCTTTTGCTATACATTCTCCACTGTACTCGCTTAGACAAACCACAAATTGCAGTGTTGCTTCAGTTGAGCTGCAAAACAATGGCATAAAGTCACAGAATCGCAGAATGGTTGCAGGTGGAAGGGACCTCTGGAGGTCATCTGATCTACTCAAACAGGGACACCTAGGGCCAGTTGCCCAGGACCATGTCCAGACAGCTTTTGAATATCTCCAAGGATGGAGACGCCACAGCCGCTCCAGGCAACCTGTGCCAGGGCTTGGTCACCCTCACAGTGAAAAAGTGTTTCCTTGTGTTCAGTTACTTTTCCTGTTCTCTCAATATATGGAAATGGGGCAGAAAGAAAGATATTAAATTGGAGACCTCTGAATATGAATTCTTACACTTTTTTTTTATTCCTCCATTTCCTTTCTCTGTCCTTTTCCCCTTTAATGATATGCAGGTGTACCTTTTAAAAAAAAAAATCCTTTCCATAGAAGAGTGATCACAACACTGCCAATAAATATTGAAGCATATAATGACTGTTTCTGAAATGACTTATTTAATGGTTTGACTTGATGATTTATTTAAATTCAAGTAAAGCAGAGATTAAAGCTTGATGCTAAAAAATGGACTCATTATTACAAAAGAGTCACATAATTTAGGTTTGTCAATTTAGATTTATAATTGGCAGACAAAGTTCAATGCAAATAGACATAGCTTAATAGGCAGAATAAAGCAACCAGGAGGGAATGTTTCAAAGTAAAATGTTAATGTAGGAATTATTTGTGGTAAGACTGAAAAGAGAGAGAAGTCTTTTTTTATATAAAAGAAGAAAATCAGCAGTGTGGGCTGCTAGAAAAAAAAAGAAACATAGATAAGATATTTTCCTGTTGGTAATTGAAGAATTGATTTGCACAAATTAAAAAAACTATCATAGTTTAACCAAACCTGATATAAAATAATTTAAAAAGGGCTGTCAGAATATTTGCTTACTATTGTCTTCCTGTATTCACTAGTTTTGCTTAAATGGGGAAATTAGAGGGCCAAGCTATGAGAAGACAGGCAGTATATAGCAAAGTGGCATTAATGGACATTTACACACTTGATCACCACTGATGTCTCCAGTGGAAACCATTTCTTCCCTTCAAGATTTCCACAGGTTAATTATTTTTACTGTAAAATCTGTTTCCATTGTGTGGATTTGTGTGGCTTTGATCTGCAGCCTTTGACTTCCATTATTTTTTTCTCTGAGAGATTAATGGTCCCCAGACTAGCTGGGTTTTGGTGTGGGGGGAGTGGGCCTAATTTTTATAGTACTTATACACCATAAACAAGTCTCCTGTCAGGGTTTTTTTGGTGATAAACTACACAGTATACCACTTATCCCCTGACAGGGCATTTTACTGGGACCCTAGTCCAGTTGTGAATTTTCCACATCCTTTTCAAACATCTTTGTTCCAAATACTTGACGGTGTACATCTTTCTGCATGTTTACCCAAAATACTTTTTTAAAATATATCATTACTAGCTGTGATTTTATGAGTCAGTGGTTAGTCTTCACTTCTTAGAATTTGTACAAAGTATTGGCTTGCAGATGTTAGGATGACAAAGCCACATCTTGTGGACTTAAATCTGTAAGTGACCCTTAGGCCTAAGTGTGAGAGAAAAACTGAAGTACTCRGAAAATAAGTTATATTTATAATGCAAAAGAAGCCAAATAGAGAATCTTCCCACATAACTCTGCCAGAGTATATGAAAATGAGAAATATAAAGAAAACATGTTATCTCTCTAAAATGATATTTTCATCCCATCCAAGCTGCAAATAAACAGCTCCACTGGGAGGGTTACTAAAAGGACAGTGATAGTAGTTTAACTGAAGTTTGGTAGAATATGAAGTACTGCTTAAATCAGTTACAATGAGAATAAAAATTTGAACAACTTGGAATCAATATCAGTTCCTGTAAAGAGTGTAACAAAAATATCCACTTAGGTAAGGAGGCATGGATCTTTCAAATCACCAGGCTGTAACAACAAAGAAGGACAAGGAGAGTAGAAGACTATAAATCTGGGAGGGAGCACCAGATGTTAAGGTTAAGTGATTTTTGCAGCTTCCAAAAATTCTTTTGCTCAGAAGCCCAGAAATTGGCTTGTCCATTTATATTGCTAACAGTTCTCTGTCTTGGTAAGACAAGTACCTGCTTCTATACAGGCTTTCTATACTTTTTTCTCCTCCCAATCTGTACTTTGTTGTATACATCTATATTGGGAAAATGTTTGAACTATAGACACTTGGGATCATTTTCAGTGTGGTAATATAATGCATTTTTCTACAGTACCTAAGTTAAGGGTTTATTCATYATATGAAATCATTAAAGAGAGATGGCACCTCTAGGAGACACATCTAAGATCTGATTTTCCCTCTGGAGATGTATTTCAGAGCATTGATTACAGGGGAGCCTACAATGGCTCACCTTTAAATGTAGGGTCCAGTTAAGTTCCTGAAGTTCTTCAGCAAAAACTCATACTAAGACTTGAGTGTTCATATTAACTTCTTTTCTTTGTTATATTTCTGTGCAAGAAAAGAGGATGTAGGTCAAGGGTGTTTTGCATGTAACATAGACTTAATTGTGGCAACTAAACTCACGGTCACTGTTATAAACATTCAGCTACTTACCTTGATATTGCTGACTTTCCTATTTCTAACTTGGCTTGATTAAGTTCACTATTGTTAGAGTACGTGCCTTATAAGCAAAGTTTACACTGATTGGTRACACACATTCACCAGAAATTCTAGTTTCATTGACTCTGGATACAATTTTAATCAATACGTATTTAAGTTTTATATTTTGTGCTGCATCCATGTTCTGTTGAATGTTGATTTATGGAAAAGATTTTACAGAAGACAAGCATGAAATTGAAAAGTGTAAAATGAGCTAAGGTTGCTACTTCATCACTTTAAAGAATACCCTAGACCTCCAATTATCCAATAGGAGAGAAATAATAAAGTCTGTATATAATGCCTTAATAGATTTTACACAGATAAGGCAACATTTTACSTCAAAGAATAAATCATTTCAGTTCTTCCTGGCCACCAAAACAAATCTTGTGTTAATCCAGTGAGGTTTATCACAAACCAAAATGGTATGAAGAGTATATATTGCTTGTTTCATTAAAATCTGATTATATTATAATGTAGAAATCTGATTTCTGTAAGTACCTCATTATTCCTCATTTCATCTGCCAAGTGCACATGCAATTTTATTGTGAGAGTGAATTAAGCCAAGGCATAATAACCAGATTGATATCCTGAACAAAAGTCACACTATGATGAAAGTTTCATTCTTAAGAAATGTACAGATGGCTGTGTTAAATGATCCATGATAAGCGTACATTTTTCTGTGGGTCACATGGTTCCATTACATCCATTACAAATAAAAACAATTTAGATAAAATTATGAACCTGATCTATCTCCTCAACAACAATTTTACACTGAAGTAATGCCGATGACTTTATGAGATTTTTCACCAGTTGACATCTAAGCAGATAAAATAAGAATACAGCTGCTCTGTGAGCAATTTAGTGCACTTAAAACTTGCTGTGGAATTAAAAATATGTTTTTTATTATCAGTAATATTTTTCCTTTGATCACAAGGCTCAAGTCCTTTTATCCAAATACCCATTCTCACTGAAACCTACATATCGTCCCCACCGCTGGTCCTTAAACTGCCAAGAATTCCAAGAAAAAGGGCATTAAAATTGCTACACAGCTAGAACAGAGTATTAATTAATATATTCCATGATAGTACTTATTTTTGACAACCAAAAAGTAAAATGATCCTTTCAAATGGAAGAGCTAATATTCACTAATTTTTCCCAGCTCCCATGATGTAGTGGTGATTCTGTGTTTCATGACATAATTTGTGCACTGCTGTGCCTCCCCTAAGTCTTCTACCTCATTTGGATCATAAGGGCTGTATTTAGGAAGGTAAATGTTTTCACCAATGGATGCTTAGCTCAGACTGCTTGATGTAATCATTTGTCTTCAGTTCTTCTTTTTCTCCTTCTGTCTGGAGACTGACCATTTCAAAGAACTAGTCAGCTATAAAGAAGCAGAGTTACTCACATGCACTGTTGAAGCATATCTTTCTCTCATGTGGTCATTTTATACAGCCAGGAGATATATTTGAAGGGCAAAACCCTCTGGCTATTAAATATTTTTAACTATGCATTGCACTCTACTGCACCTTCAGACAAATGATGTTGCAACATTGATTACTTGGACCAACAACCAAAAAACATCTGCTACAAGGAATGTCTTTTCACGTCAAATAATCAGTGCTTCATTTTAAGACAGAGCATGCATTTTGCAGGTCTGAAGGCTACAAACATGAAAATTACATTTTTAATATTTTGCTTTCAAAGGTAACTCATTCTTTTGTCATTAAGCTTCCACTGAGAGCATGAGCTTCTTACAAAATTGGAGGGCCTTTAAAAATGTAAGGTAATAAAACTGTTTGATCTTGTCAGATACTTAAAATATTAATCAAGAACAAACCTCTAGTAAAGTATGGACATTGGAAAGGGAGAGGGGAGAAGTAGGGAGATGAAGATCTTCAGCTGACATGCATGGATACTGCTTCATGGATATGGCTTAAGCAGAAATGACTCCAGGTGAGGTTCTGTCTTAATTTTGTTGTGAAATATAATGCGATAAGAGAGGATGGGCACATATAATCAAAGCTTTGCTTGCAACAAACTTAAAAGCAGAGACAGAAGAGTCCTTGGTTATAGTTTTCTTACTATGCTGGTATGTCTTATCAAACTGGTTAAACTGAAATCCCCAGCTCTTAGTAGAAACCATAAAATGCTACAGTCAATCATAGCAAAAACTCAATCCAATAAAATATCTTTTAATCCTATGACTTTGTTATGACTACCCTTGGTCTTTATCTGGACTAAAATTTCTTCAAGTCAGCTTTCTGATGCTGAATTCAGTCAGCAATTATATTCAGCATATATGACAATGCATTTATATGTGTGTATACATATTCAGACTTATATAATATTAATACCAAATATATGAAAAACATACAAATGTACTAAAAATACATATAATGCTTTAATATGTGCAGATATCAATATCCTTCTAACAGCTGTGTGTCAATATCTTCTTCAACTGTATAAATATTTTTCTGTCAGTGCTTTTGCCATTGTGTCAGTCTCTGATACATGAACCATTTCTTTAGTTTCTGTTTCAGTGGTSATAGTATTTTGTGCTTCTCCTTTTGTGTAAATGTTCTGGGAAGAACCATGAAAGAAAGAAAGGCTTAAGGTGGCTAGAATGCAAAATCTGGAAAAGTAATTCCACCATCGTTACCATCACCACTCTCTCTTACCTAATATCATCTCATGTCCTTATGATCCCAAAACATTTCACATTATAGGAATTATTAGCATTACAATCTTCACTGGAAAGCAGAAAAATGTGGACTGTATAACAGCAATTGCTTAATGTTACCAATTGCCTAAACAGAATGAATCTTGAAGGACGTTTGAGGTAGACGGGAAAAAAATCACAGCTTGCACAATATCCATGTGAGCAGGATAGTGGGCTAATCATCCAGTGACACAGACTTTCAAATGGGCTACAAGGAGAGCAAGCAAAAGATGCAGGTTACGGTGCAGTAGGGATTTTTGATGGGCATTGGTTGCTTTGAACTAACAGCCCTTAAAGACACTGCTACTTTTTGATCATTCTTCTTCCAGTAAGAGCTGCCTGAAATGACTGCCAGTTCATGTATCTGTGGTATCTAATAAATATGGGTGGAAACATTACACATTGTATATAAATACATGAATCACCTCAGTCGTGTTGGCTACCTAATCACCCTGGTGCTAGAAACCCTAAGGGCTGGGGCAGGGTGTTGCAGCAGGGTGTGCAGGAGGGCTGCTGTTCTCACTGCGGGGGCCAGGCACACTCTGCACCCACCGAGGGGCCCGCTGGAGGCTCTTGTTTCTGCTCTGGTGCTTTTATCTGCTGTAAACACCAGAGACAAGGCGAAGGTTGCATCTACTACCTCCATAACGTGGACCATTATTGTCCATCTTATCTGTAAATTATTGTCCAAAATAACCCCATTTCATTGAGGGGAGAACGTCCAAACTTTCTGTTCTTTTAAAAAAAAGCAGTGGATTTAGGGGTTAAGAGAAAATTTCAAAACTGCATAAGGATTTTGGCTATTAAATTTTTTGTGGCAAGCTACAGACATTCCTTATTTCATTTTAATTTAGACTATTTTATGATGGGATAAAATAACTTCAAGACAATAATAAAGMGAGAGAGACTGCATCAATCTATGTATCCCTCCCTGCTAAAAGAAAATTAACTTGAAGCTAGTCAGCCTGATCTTCAACTGCTATAAAATCTCTCTGTAAAATCACTACTGAAGACTTACATTTATGCACTCAGGCGTGGGTTTTTTTTTTAAAAGAAAACTTTTAGGATGGCATGGCTCCTCTGCCCATGCTCCATCACGCCATTTGCAAGGCCTGAATGGCATGTCCTAACCAATGGCACTTTATTCTGTTAAACATTGCTCCTTCACCAGTAGATGCTGAGCTCTCATAAAGTTTGTTTAAATATTTATCCTGTGACCTACACGTTGCTCTAGGTCATTAACTATAGTGTAACTCCTGCTGTGGTCTTTCCATCTTTCCCATGAGAATGTCCTTGCTTGAGTTGATTGATTGCATATTTTACTTTATTGGAAGTAATTCTTTCTTATCGATGTCAGGAAACTCATTTCTTCAATTATTTCTTTATCAGTGTCATTCTTTTCTTGTATAACCATCACTAACTACAATAAAACCTCCTCATATTGCTTATTATTAACTCCAAGTGTGGTGAACTTGATTGTCTCTCTAATTTAATGAAAATTATATTGGGTTCTATTTGACTGACATTTTTCAGCTTTCTGTGAAACACTGTTTTGGATAATTTGCTTGGGATTAATTTCAATTTTTTTGGTAGCCATCTTTTCTCTCTTAGTTTGTTGTACGTAGGATTTGCATTGTAAGTAAGTGTGCAATGATTTGTACAATGTCCACTGATTTAAATTAGATTATTTAAATTATATATCTCAGTTTCCTTCTCTCCTCAAACAAGGTGTGTTCTTCCTACAATTACCTAAAACTATAATTCTTTTTCTTCATGAAAAATTTCAACTGTACCCTTTGGGAATGAAAACAATTCTTTAGTTATGTCTTCAGAGAAACAGACAGACTCTTCTTAAAAACAATCTAGGTTTACATAAAAACCAGTAAATTTTCTGTATTTCCAATGGTTTTTAGTAACAGATGAATTTTTGCTAACAAAGGATTTTCTTTTCTAGAGTCTGAAGATGTCAAACATGACTGTTCTTTTCCCAGGTAGACATGTAGATTTTCTCTCATTCCTTTCTGACAAAACCCCCACATTTTCTTCATTGTGGAAGAAATGCCAAAGTTCTTTTACTTTGTGTTTCCTGTGTGATAACCTAGTTCATTCCTGATGCTCACTCAGTTTGCTGGAAATTGCTTTTACTTGTTTGCTTAGCAGCCTAGCAAACATTATTTCATTACTGAGAGCAAGTCTGTCAAAGATTTCAAATAGCATTTCCTCTTTTTCTCTTTATGTAGGCAGATGACCATCTACAAATAGTTCATGTTTGCAATTACAGTGCTCATTCTGTACTAAATAATGACATCCTCAAGAGCATAAGGATGGCCACAATCAAAGGCTCTTCTGACCTGGTACTCTGTCTCCAACAGTGGTCGATGGCAGAGGCCAAATCAGGCAACTACATAGTGATCCTTCCCTGATATGTTCGCCCAGACTCCAGAAGTATACCAACATCAGTCCTTCATGAGACAGAAATGTTACTGCCATGGCCAATGGTACCATAAGGATTTTTATTCCTCTACCTTACCTCTTTGCCTTTTCATTTTGTGCAAAGTTCTATTGCATCCTGAGGATGAGTTCACCAGTTTAATTCACTACAGGAAAAAGGTGCCTGAGAGGTGTCTTTGCAAAGACCCATCAGTAGCAACTGAGGAGTCATTGCACAGCCCTGGCTTGTTTAATTCTTGTTTTGTTTCTTCCTTTGTTTCCTTTTTTTTTTTTTTTTTTTTTTTTTTTTTATACTAGGTGCAGTTAAATAAACAAAAAGAATCATTTTCAAGTACCCTTATTTTCAAATGCTAAGCCTTTTTCAATAGTGAAAGTGCCTTACCTTTCAGTTGTAGTGCCACAGTTGACTTATCTTCTAATTTTGGCTCAGGTAAGGATGGAACATAAATGCCATATCCTTTCAAGTCTGGAACTGCATTGTCTGTTTTCCTCCATTTCTGCAGAAAATATCATTCTGTCATTCTTTGCCAAGCTCTTTTGGAGCTTTCCAGGAATAACAAACTGGAAGCTTTGCAAATTATGTCTCTTTGACCCATTTCATTTGATCTGGATGGGGTTATTCAATGTCTAATTCATCACAGAACTCTTAGAAAGTGGAGGATTACCAAATGAGCTGATAACTCCTGCTTCCAAAATTCTGTAGCCTTTTCTTGTATGAAGGGCTTTTCATGGGAAGGAGTCAGTATCTTAAAGCTCTATTTTTAAATGTTTGCCTGCTTGCTTTCTGACAGTCTTACTCTGACAGTGCCTTCAGAGTCTCATATGTAGAGTGTATGGGAAGTAACACATCAATCAACAGTTTCATGGTAATCTGTTTGAAATTGAAACTAACATTTAAGCTGTTATCAAAACTAGCCAGGTCTTCTATTACAAATAGTATTCATTTTATAGCTCCTTCTTTCTTTGTTTACCTAATAGCTCTCAAGTAACACTGTGTTTTAAGGATGGCTTCATTATATATAACTGCTCAACCAACAGTTTCTGAAAAGACATTTTTGACAGTAATTTGTTTCATCTCCTTTCAGTATTCCTGGTATGTGAGTAGTTTCCAGTCATGTGATATGCTTAACTCTGCGAGTGGATGGCTGAATTTTTAAACTAGCCTATAATGGTAATTCGTTGCTCTTGTAATATTCTGAGCAAATAATAACAACCTGCTAGAGTGAATGAAACTTCTGGAATCTGCAAACAGATGCACTGGCAGCTAATAAATGTCTGATTTGTGATCCCCAAAATTGCTAATAGTCAGCCTCATGCCTTTTATGCACAATTTCATTTAACATTATTATTCATGTCTCAGTATAAAAAACAAGAATCTACCTTAAATATATCTGTCATGCAGATTACACCTTCTTTTCCTTCAAAGGCATGTTTTTTATCTTTTCTGTATCTTGTTTTGTATGCTGTTTGTATTCTTGAGACAACCTCTTCCAGCATCTGCAGAGCTTTGTAGTGAGAGTCAGAGATCTAGCTTTTGTTGCTGGTTGCTCCTGTGACTTTTTGAAACATCAGGCACCCCAGATCTTTTTTCTTCTCCTTTCCTCCATCCATTCTTGTCTTTGCCAACTCATACAGTAAGTTCCCTGAGACCAGTAGGTTTCTCTCTGTAACAAAGATACCAACATGGACCTTGATGGAGTGAGACGTTTCCCCTGATTTTCCCATCTCCTGTCAATGCTTAGTGGAGAGTAAATACTTGTAGTGCAGGCTACAGGAACTACTCACTGAACAAAATTGTATTTTTATTTACAGTGAGGGTAATACCCCAGATAAGCCCAGAATGCAAGACATACTCAAGCTGAATTTGTCCTGAAAATAAGTGTGTTCAACACGTAAGACTGTGATTTGAAAATGTTGGGTTTTCAGCAGAAGTGGCCAATGATCAAGATTTGGACCTCACTGTGCTAGGCATTGTACTTTTGTCACTGATTTAAGAARGAGCAAGGTGAAGTCTTCAGCCTAGGTAATCTTGGGGAGGATGAAAGAAGACCTTTTCAAGACTGTTTTTGCAAGCTTTGAAGAAACAAAATACTAATAAATAGGAAAGACTTGGTTTGTTTGTACATTCTTCCAGAAGGAGCTGGGTTGCAACTTACAATTTTCCATCACTGACACATATTTCAATTACCAAAAGTCAGTTATACAGTGAGAAACAATGAAGAAGGGACAAGAAAAAGTAATGATCCTCTTTTCCAAAGAAACATAAATAGCAGCATTATTGGTTTTGCATTTAGTTTTAGTTTTCTTGAATTCCTAGCAATAAATAATTTAATCCTATAAAGCTATCATTAGAGTAACTGACACTATAAATCACTGCTTTTACAATGGACATCTAAGCAAGCTGTTTTTACTGCCTCAATATTTTGAATTAACCGAATAAAAGTTAAAAGCATTTCCCCTAGAGATTTACAATAGAATTGGGTTTGGCCTTTGTAAAGAAAATCAGATATTGTCATAAAAATATGTACTTCCAGCTGCTTTATAGAAATTACCACACACATGAATCTCAGAGGATTTCTCTTAAAATGTGAATTTGTGGTCTTCCTAGCAGAGAAAGAATGAGACAAAGGGAATCAGGCCAGTGGTGCTTGCCTTTTCCCAGGCATCGCAAAAAAAGCCTTTGGCAGGGGGGCAAAGAAAAGAGAGATAAGTGACCAGCAAAACAGAGGTGTGTGTTGCCTTATTACCTGTACAATAGCTTGTCACTGTTTCCTTGGTGAAAGGAGCTGTAATAAGTTATGCATATTTTTAATAGCAACTTACAACTGTAAAAATAGAAATCACAGAATTCAGTATGTACAGGGCCATAATCTTCACGTCCAGAAGCTTTAATTGTAAGAATAATTGTTCTCATTACACATTCAGAGCAGTGTACAAACATGAGCTAATTAATCCTTAATACTCTTGAGAGGTAACTGGGAGCAGATATGACATTTTATTCTCAGTTTAAAGAGGGAAAAGCTGAGGCAGAAAAGGAAGTGACTCAGCATGGAAGCAATCTAAGAGTTGACAGATTCATATCTTGGACAACCAGACCCCCTTTCTCTATGCCCTTTTGCAAAAATGTACTTATTCCTCCAGCCTGGTAGGCCTGTTTGTGTGGGATAGTGCAATGAAAGCAGGGAGAATCTGGACTCCAGGGGGTTTGAACTAGGACTGTTTTCCACAGCCAGAATGGAGACACCTGCTAATATAGTTCCTGATGTCCATTGGAGCCTGAGGCGGTTCTGTGCCACCAACTTCAAAAGGATCATGATCACATCAAAGGTTGCAAAGTACTGCAGTATCTTAGGCTATCCACAAAGTTAAACATAATAGTATGCCATTTTCCTCCTCTATGTATCTTTTCTCTCCTGTGAGAACATATGAGTAATACCTCCTGTTGATAACAAGCATACTGCAGCTGGAAGAGACATTTCTCAGAAAAACAGGCAGAGGATAAAATCCCCAAGAACAGTAGGTATCCCCATTAAAGAAGAATTTCTCCTATGCTGGGCAGATCCCTAAAAGATCTCCTTTGCTTCCTTTACTTGTTGTGAAAACATATCATAATATAGAAGTCCTTTGTGCAAAATCACACTGTATATACAGCATTCTTGAGTTATAATTGTATAATCTTGTCAAGATTATAATCAAGATTCAATATATAATCAAGATTCTTCAAGAGGTTCCTCCTCAACACACCCACAGTTCTGAGTTCAGAGTCAAAACTTAAGTTTTAGTCACACGTGCATAAAGTTAAGTTAATTTACTGTTCAGACTGGGAAATTAATTATAATATTGACTTGATTGGTATTTTGGAAACACCTAAAGTCGGGTAGTCTCAACCAGTTATTACTCGTGTGGAAGAAACTTCTCCAAGATATCAATATTATTGGATTTCCTAATAATTTTGAAAAACTTTTAGGTTTTGTATCTGGAAATATACTCTCCTACGAAAAGTTAAGCCTGAAAGCCTCCTCAGGGGGACAGACTTTGGCAGCAGACCAGTGCCCTTTGACTCCAGGAAAAGTCTAGCTGGGGAAGTTGGCAAGATAGCGTCCTTATTTTGTATTTCCTAAGGCCTTTTCTTTTTGTAGAAAGTGCTGAATTATTCACACTATGCTAATAAAGTTCATTTGAGCCATCTGAGCAGTCTCCTGAGTTTATTAATAAATTATTTAATAAAGGAGTGAATTTGGTCAAGTTGTCTCTACATTAAACTGGCCAGCAATATAGTGATAATCAGATAAACAAGCAAAGATGAATTACAAGACAGGGAATGCAGGCAGAATTGTGCTGGGAAATGAGACTGCCAGTATTCCAGCCTGAAAGAGCCTGGGGAAATTCAGCTGGCAAAACCTGGAGAAAGCCTGAGGTGGTAAAAGTGTGCTGACTTCGAGGTGGAAAAAAGTGGTTCTGTGCACGGAGTCAGGATACGGCCGAGAGAAGGCATTCTGACAGCAGCTTCATTGACATTCTCTGATATAAAGCTCCCACAGCATCTACAGACATCCGTGCCAGAGTGGGCATTGCAGGGGGCACTGATCTGCAACAGAAATAGATGCAGCCTATTTTAAACTGACGTTCTACAAATACATCTATTCTTTTCCCTCTGTGAAGTAGGCAGTTTTTTCCCATTTATTGCAATACTGAGAAAATAGCATCAATCTTCCCTTTGTTCAGCCCTCCATCATGTATAATTCCATCCAATTCACATTTTGAATCAAGATTAAGAAACACAGCTATTTCTCTCTTCAGATGATCCAAATTCTCCATCATTCAATACACACAGTTCTTGATCATTTCCCAGCTGAAGTTGTATTTTTTCCCTAAATATTCAAGTTAGAAGGCATTTCTTAAGCATAGCTAAGGACATACCTATCTGAAAGACTGAATCTCTTGGCAGATCRTACTACTATAGAAGGAAAACAATGGAGCTCCTTGGTTTAAGAATGAGGCTCTAGCTATGTAAAGGCCTGGTGTATCAATACAGGAATGCTTTGCATACTCCACCTACTACTTAATCCATAACAGCTTGAAATGGGTAACCTCCCAACTGATTTTCCCAAATTTGGGGTGAGTGGTGAGAGTGGGCACAGAAAACAGAGAAGAGACATCTATTTTTTTCTTGATGTTTGCRTTTTTGGTGGGAGGTGAAAGGGTAAGAGATGAAATCTCAGAAGGAATTGTTGCATTCTCTGGGAAGGAATTTCATAGCCTTGTTTTTCTGTTCCTTGCTTTAGTGAGTTGACCCTTGCAGCTGACAGTCTCATCATGCCTGCAGAACTTAGCTGTGGAGGGATGTTATGATCTCCTGACAAGAAATTAATTTTTAGAAATCTTGGTCAATTGCCAGAAGATCACTATCTTGGAGCAAATGCAATGTTCCCTGGGGAAGCAATATAAGAAGTCTTGGACAGACAGCACTGAATTTGTCTTTGAGTAAGAAAGGCATCAGTCATTCTGCTGAGGTTTTCTTCTTTACCAAACGTAAGTGCAAGAAAATATTCTCAGTGTGAAGAAAAATTCTCTTAAAAAGGGAGTCTGTGTCTTTGATAACCGTTGAGAAGACACCACTGACATATTGGAAAGTCATGCATCGATCCCACAGGATCTTCAAAATTATTCTTTCTGAATCATATCAGTTGTACTTGGGCTTAAGAATAGATATCAGGTGTTCAAGCAGACAGAAGAAAAAATGGAATTGCTACTAAGATTGTCCACCAAAAATTTCTGAGCAAGACTAGGACACGCTTTAGCAAATAATTTTCTTCACTCATCTATAACATTGGTAAGAAGAAAAACAATGTATTCTTAATTTGCTTCTACTATGCAGGCAGATGAAGGGACCTGACATACATAGGATGAGATGTATTTTTTGGTGATGCTTGTGATGCATTATCCTAACTGTTGATTCTGTAGTAAGTGTGGTATGGTTTGAAGACAGTGTTCAGCCCACTTTTTGTTTGTATATTTACTTAGATATATCCAAGGTAATGAATGCCTTTTAACATTCTTGTGTTGCTGCAAAGTGCTTTGAAGCACTGATGCAAAAGGCATTAATAAATTAATTCTGTTATTATTTCAATATTCTATACTGCAGATCCTGTGGACTAAATATTAAGATTTAGGCAACAGGGTGGATTCACAACAACTTGTGATAATTTAGATTCTTCTTACTGCACAGTTTCTGCATTAAAATAATTGCCGAATTATGTTCATTATGTTGGACTTAATATTAAATTTAATGCAGAGAGAATCACCAACTGTTTATTTTAATACTTGGCAGGTAATCAGCATTTTGACTGACAACGTTCCTTTCTCTTTTCACTCCTCAGTGTGGACTATTGCCAGCATTCACTGCTACCTATATATCAGTGTATATGGCCTTGGGTTGAGACTTGTACAATGCATCACTATGCAGCTATTTACAATGAGGCATAAAGAACCTCTTTGAAACTGCAAGAGGGAAATTCTGTAAGTGGGCTGAAAGTAGTCATAACAATTAGAAGCCAGCAAGGATAGCAAAACCACAGTCCTCAAGCACAGCAGTGCTCCCGATCACTTAAGTGAGGAAAATAACTCAAGACATGAGAAGTAGCGTGTGGTGAATCACCACAGCCACATTCTGCAGTGCCTCAGTTCACAGGTTCCCAAAATTTATAATATTTTGGAAACATCAAATACTATGTCTCTGACAGCTTGCTCACCTTATGTGATCAAAGCCCTAAAGACTGGCTGCAGCCCTTGGGTTGCAGGTCTTGGAGACTATGCATTTTGTTCAGCACACCTCTCAGCGTTAACCTACACTGGGAAGTACCATACCCAACCATTCGTTCTCCAGTTTGACCACCTTTGTAATTCAGACACGAGAGAAGCCTCTACCGTGAGTCCAGAATAAAGCATGAATTTACATCTACAATGTGCTTTAACTGTCCTGCTGCTCCAGATTCTCCAGTTCCACAGTCTGGTATTAAAATATACATTTATTATACCTTTAAACATCTATCAAGTGCTGAAATATATACACTATATGTGGAGAATTTCAAAGGCTTCTGGATACTCTAAATCATGTTGTATAGAAAACATAGGTCTTTTCCTCAGTAAATATGCTAACAATATGTATGCCTAATATTTAATTAATTAAAATATATTAATGTAAAATGCTTTTTCTTGCTATCCCGCTCCCTGCTAAGCTAGCAGACACATCTCTAGAACTGTTCCTCTTAAGGGTTATTACACTATTTGTAATACTTCAGATTAAAAATGTGTTACATCCTCAGGTCTCTTCATTATAATAYAATTTTTACATAATCCATGTTACCATTAGGAGCACAGTATGAGAAGTGGTTTCAAAGTAGCGTTTGTCTGTGGGATTCATAGACTGAAATATGTTTATGATGTATATTTATTTGCTCAAAGCAATTTGCAAAGGGTTTTGAACATTACTTAAAATCTCTAAAAGCAAAAGCACAAAGCTTTCCTTTTGATTTGAATTTTTCTTTGTGAAACCATATACATTATCCTTCACTTGTACATCTGAACTGGATGAGAGAGTGTTCAAAAAGTCCTCTACCTTCCCTCTAGCACAGCCAATGTCCCCAGACTGATGTGCTTAAGCTTTATCATGGTGGACAGTTGCCTCCTTGCTGGCACACCACCCTTCTGGCACTCAGAGAATGAGGTGATAAAAACTAAGTACCAATGCTGTATGGAGGGAAGCTGTATTAACTTTTATCCGCTCACTATGAAATAAGAGAGAACAGCAACATGCCCTCATCAACAGCATGAACAGAAACACATCCTGAGAAACAGGTTTTTTCTGAGGAAGCATCTTCCAGAAGGTTTCCCAAATTGAGCCATGCCTGTGCCAACTACAGAACCTGGTGAAATAATGAAATCCAAATCAGCTTACTAAAATAAAAAAAAATCAGTAAGCTATTTTTCTCACTAATCTCAAAGGGTTTTTTCTTTATTTGTCTTCTTTTCATGTTGTTATTTAAATTGAAAATTGGAGGGCACTCTGATCTCAGATGTATTGGAAAATGTAGTCATTTTGCAGGAGGTGTTTACAGGAAAGTCAAAGATATTAAGACAATTTAAACCAGATGAAATGCAAGACAGACAACAGATCTTAGACAAAATAAAGGCACAGCAGGGAATGACTTTCCCAAGGTCATATAGTGCATCAGCTGCAGAGCTGAGACTAGAACCCTGGTCTCCTGATACACAGCCTAATCATACATTTCTCAATAGCAAAATTTGCAAATAAGATACCACACGCATAAAAATTCTGTTTATGTATGGTATTTCCTTAGTGAGCAGGGGCAAATAAAAGATCAATTATTTAAGAGCTTGCTTAATAAGGAGAGTATGTTTCAGTAATTACTGAGGCCAACTAGTGGGTTGAAGGTCTTATAAACTATACAATGTTTTCTCATTGTACTATGGAAGATGTTCTTGATTAGCCCTCTTGTGGTTTGTGTGCTATGCCTCTCCTATAATGAGTAGGGTGAATGCACATGGTACTGGTTGACACGTGATTCTTACATGTAGTTCTCTGAAGCTGAATTAATTTCATTTCTGTCAGAAGAATTTTATTTTTCATGTTTATATGAATCTTAGAGGGTGTTGTTTTAGATGAAGATTTGCCATTAAAGTGGTGAATTTAAGCAAATGATGTTTAGATTTCTGTGGCAGTATAAACACATATTATAAGAGAGATATCTATGATGATCAAGTGATTTTCATTTTTGTCTAGTTTAGATTTCAGTGTTTATAAGCATTATGTGCTCATTCAGCTATGATATGCTTTGAAGAAACTTGTAAAAAGCAGAATCTCTGAAGTCATCCAAACTCTCTGAGCGTGTCTTATGCAGGAAAAGGCAGTGGAAAATCCTTTGGTTTGCACTACAATAAAACAGGTAGCAATTTTGAATGTAGGTAGTAGCTGAGTTTCCAAGAGACCTCAGTAAAATAAAGTGGTGGTCAGACATCAAGTCTCTTATTCCAGATAGAACTGACTCACAGGTGGGGTGTTTACAACCATGTGAAGGTTGAAGTCCGTTACTCGCTGTTAAATTTGGGTCAACTGTTGTTCTCTCTCAAGGGGTCTGGAAAAAAGTCTTGGTGGGCTTATATCCAGTATATTAAATTACACCACTTTTTGCTGAGTTCCAATCTCCCATATCACAAGACACGATATCACATAAGAAATGTCAACAAGAGAAATGACAGAAGGGCAATGTAGGAGACCTGCAATAAATGGATGCAGTTCACATAACCTGAGTCTATTCCCTCTTTCTTTAAAATAGAAGCCAGCAAAGCACAGGACATTTCCTGGGGATTAATGGTCAGAAGGAAGTGTTGACAGAATGAGGTGTAGCCAAAGGCCATTAGGTTACACTGGTCACTCATTCTCCAGGAATAGCCCTTGGTAAATGTAATACACATAAACATTAGCGACTGAAAAGGAACATAGTTTACCCATTCACAAGGTATGGGCAGTAGCATCTCATTTTTTCATTCATTTTTCCAAATTACATTGGAAGTTGCTGAGGCTTTCTTTAATTTCATATTTCCTGCTCCCTTCCTCATTTTGCACTGCAGAAATTTTGCATAACCTGGAATGGCCAAACACCTCCACAGTTCTAGGAATCAAGGCATCTTAGTGTTTTTCTTCTTCTTGTCTTTTCTACTTCTGACAACCTCTGCCAAAAGCAACCTTTAGAAAATGTTAACATGCTGTGGGTAGCAAACTGCTAATTTTTCACATGCTGTTAGAGTGTCACACAGTTCTAACAAACTGGATGCTTTTTTATTTCCCTTTTCTCACAAAAAGTTTGTACCGGCAGCAGCACATATTCCACTAACATTCACTGCATGTGTGGTGAGGTGCTAAAAATTTTTATGATGGTCTGATCTTTGCAACTTATTTTTATATTTCTTCCAGAAATTAATAGTCTACCACCGCATAGAAAAGGAAGAGAGACGGGGAAGGGGAAGAGGAAAGGGAAGGGAAAAGGAGGGAGAATGTGTTGTTATCTCAGATAACTAACATGCTTAGCTATCTACAGTAAAATGCTACTGGAGATATATTCTGCTGCTTTGCCACCAGGCAGCTACATACTGATGTCCTGACCTGTCCTTGTGATCTTTTTTCTCAATACAAGCAAAGTACCTTGTCCCACTGTGGTTCTACTCAGGATAGCTGCTGATGGGATTTAGTTGTGCAAATATTATAAGAATGTAAAACCCAGCTTTATTTCTTAGATCGGCTGATCCAGTCTTCCCATTATACATTTGAGGAAGGTTTGTCTTGCCTAACTAGACATTTACTATCAAATTATCTATGTCTGGCCTGGTTACTCTAAGTTCTCTTTACTGCCAATGAAGAGAAAAAGAGCATTTTTAAGCTGTGATTTATTTTGTCTTAGGTCAACAACTGCTTGCTGTTTTCAGTCTTGCCTTTGAAACATCTATTTCTCTCCAGTGATTTATAAGCAATTTACAGTGACCGTTTCAGTTTATTAGATGACTGTTCTGTTGATGCCTACCTTCAGCCAGATGCATACATCTCCTTAGGTAAAGGCTTACATTCTGCCCAGCACTTGAGTAGATCAAGTGTTTCTGAAGAAATGAATGAGCTCAGAACCCCAATGTTTTTAAATGATTCGTGTTGGGCTGGGTCTTACAAGCCTTCAGGAAAGACGTAACTCTGGAACATCTGGATTTTATCAACTAGATCTTCTGTTTTCCATAAGTATCAGATGCCCTTGACTCCACACACTATAGCAGGCAAAATTATGTTGTATTTCATACTCAGTTTCTCCAGGGAGACTCTAGTCTCTTCCTTCTCCTAGGCTGGCCCCTCCTTCTGCCTATGCTGGCTAACTTCCAACAAAAGCAGAGAAAATTGACTCAGTCACGTATTCACCCAGACCTGGAATTCAAGAACATATTCCTTAAGCATCTTAATTAGGTTCCTCTTCTGAGGCCTGCCTCTTTTCAAAGGATAAATGATAAAGGAAGCCTAAAATTTTAACTTGGACACTTAAATATATGTTGAAAGTGAATGATGTGAGAAAATGCAGTAGTTTATTAAATTTTGTTTCTGTTTTCTTGAAAAGATTTTCAAAGTATATTTTCTCAGTATATGCTAACAGCTTCTCCAGTGCACCAGTGAAGATATTTAAAAGCCAAGGATTTGGGGCAAAGAGAATAGTTTGGGTGTACTGAGGAGCCTCAGAGGGGGAGGATGCAGCTATGGGGGACTAGAGGTCCAGTAAAGGCCTGAGTTGATCCTAAACCCTCCACAGAGCCTTGGGATCTGCCCCCACTCCCACCGGGAGGGTGGGTGGGTACCGATTTCTGTTCCAAGGTTTCCATCCCGTGACTCACACCATCTGAGGCCCCAGCCCCTGGGTCAGTTGACATCAGCCTGAGTCCTGGGCAGCAGCCCAGCCTCTGGCTCAGCCATCTGCATGGTGCTGGCCATCCCTGGTTGTGTCCCCCTCCCTCCCAAAGGGATAGAGTTTTTATTATTTGATACTTTCTGTATCAGATGGTTGCCAAAAGCCACCAAGGGCCTTGCTAGTCACACAGCCCCAGATCACTTCACTTCCTCTGTACCTCAGGCCAGTTAGCAGTTGTCACCAGGGTTTCCACACCCTCTGACCTCCTGCCTCAAATGCATCACAAAAGTGTGGTTAGACACAATTGCATAACAAGTTTCACCTATTGCTTCCTTGTTTTTTCCAGCTCATCCTGAATTAATCTAGCCAAAGCTGGGCAGATGTAGTCAAGGTCTTGCTTATCTGAGAGGTGCTTTTAGCCAGGCGCTACCCCATGATATCTTGTGATTCTGACTGTCATCCAGTTATAAACAGCTTCTTGACAGTAACGAATTAAAGATCCATCCCTCCCTCCCCATTCCTGGACAGCAGGAAGAAAAGAAATTATCTACATCAAAATCGTAATTCTGCAGTCTTCAGTACTCAAGGGGATACAGTAAACATGACTTATTACATGATTTACTGACAAAATAAGATATAAATCTATATAGATGTTGATAGAGAGGTAATGGTTTATATCAAAAATTGTTCTCCAGTCTCAATTTTCTGATGAGACATTTTTTTCTCTTACAAGATTGCCTTCAGGTTGAATAGATCCTTAAACTTCTTTATTTTCCCTTACAAACGTTTTTGACACTTACAAACATTTTGTATGCTGCTAAGTAGTGTACATTTGCTCGAGGCTAAGTTACAACTTCTGTAAATTTTTACTATTATTAGGCACAAATCCAAGTCCCCAACGTCTAGTACACCTGACCTTTGAAGAAGTTCAGATCTGATCTACCTTGAAACAATGCTGCTTTGGGCTGTCTCTATTGGTATGGTGAGATGTTGCAAATGATCAGGTTAACATGTTATAAGCAATTCTCCACATAGTTAAAACATAATGACGTACTGTGTAAAAAATCGCAGTCAACTGCAATGCAGCACAAAACAGCCTGTGATCATGCCCATGCAAAAGCAAAGTAACCTGTTTCCTAAGCTCTGTTACCCTCCTCATTAAGCTTACTTGCCAGGACTAGATCGATACCAGGATGCAATGATAAAAGGGCTAAATATTCATTTGTAGCAGCCTATAGAGATTCACAGAAAATAACAGCCGGAACACGTGCAAGATCTGCTACACTGATCAAAATTACTCTGAAGGATTTCTGAGGATTACATGGGTTAAAGAATCTGGGACTGATTAGTCTTCTTGACCCTGAACTGATATAGGCAAATGTCAGAGGGTGGACATGGGCTTTGGGTAGACTGTCCTTGGCCATGAACAGAACAAGACTAGCAAGGGCCATAAGCAGCCCGTAGAGCCTGGGAGACATCTTTTTCCTTCTGGCCTTGCTGGGGAAGCTTAGATGAAACACCGTCAAAGGAACAGTTCTCTGTGTTCCTTCCTAAAGCCTCAGTCCAATCCTGTGCAACTAGTTATTTAGGCAAATCTAATTACATGAGGTTTTGCGCAGTTCAAGAATAATTTCTTTTGAATGTCGTGAACAGCTGTACTTTTTTTTTTTAAATCAAACAGAGGCAAAGCTTTCAGAAAACCTCTTATTCAGAACAGAAGTAGAGAGTTATGCAAAATACTGGATTTTAGGCTTATCTGCCACTGCCTAGGTTGTCTCACTTGAAGTAATCTGCTTTCCAGTGTTTTCTTGTTTTCCTTGACATTACCTTTATTTATGCACAAGCCCTAGTCTGTAGAAGCTTTCCTTGCTTACTGCTTCCTGTTTCATTTTACTTTTCCTTTGCTCACTGGTGCTAGCAGTTACCTAATAACAATTTTAAAACAATCAATCAGCAGTCTGTGCAAGCAAATAACTTACCAAACACTTGAACCCTGTAATTGTGTTCTGACCTTGGTTTTACTAGAGGTTAGAGTGATAGATTCTTTGCAGCAAAGCCATACTTTGTTGTTCTATAAATGCAGTTCACCTGCCTAAGGTGAACTTTACTGCAGAGGAAAAATCAACTGCAGCCACATAAAACCTAGCAGTACATGGAGGAGTCAGTGACGGCGTAGGGAGTGTTGGCAAACAAGGCACAATATTACCTAAACCAAAGAAAGCCTAAGGAGAGAAGTGCCTAAGGCAACTCAGTAGGAGACTTGACAGTCCTTATGCTGACACTGAAAGAATATGCAAGGTTTTAAAATATCTCATTTTCCTCACTTCAGATTTTTGGAATATGAATTTAAGAAGATTATTAAAGGATTTGCAGTGAGATAATTTTTCACTCCAAAGTCCCTCTTCCACCCTGAACTTATGAATAAATGCTGTCTTCCTTGTAATTAAATAAACCAATAGAGTTGTTCATAGAGTGGTATGTGATTCAGGTGTGATTCCTACTGGGCAAATGACATTCAAAGTACAGAGATTTCCTACAACAATGTTATTAATACCACCATTTATTATGCAGCCCCATTAAGAAACATGGACTATTTCTATGCTTTCCAGGAGAAGTATTTTGAGACTGAGGACCAATTGGCTGAAGCACATGGACGGTCTTTAGCTGTTTAAAATGAAATAATTCTCCCTTGCTAGAAAACGGATTGGGAAAACAGTTTCGACTTATCGCCAGAAGCTGTTCTAGGTTTTGAATATGAATGATGTTTCTGAGAGGAATATTGCAGACACCATGTGTATGTGCATGCATGTGGGTGCATGTGTGTGTGTGTGTGAGACCAACATGCTCAGAAGACAGTAGTTGACAGTGGGCAGAGATGCAAAGGGAAGTGACAGCACCCCGTGCTCCTACGCGTGCCTGTCATGGTGAGGGACTGCCCATGCTATGCCCTGCCCAGACATAGAAAGACAAACTCTTACGGTGTATGTGTCAAAACAGGCGTCACATGTGAACAAGGGCAAATATTTGGGGGAATAGAAGGGAACCACGAGGGTAATACTGGTCTCTCTGATTGACAGTAGTATTGGTGCAACTAGGATTGAATTGTTGTCAAGCCTCACAACAAAAAAAGAGTGGATGAAATCCTTTCCAGCGTCAGAGGAGGCATGATAGAAAGCATGGAGGAACTTGTTTAAAAGTGTTAGAAGGGAGCAATGGTGTTTAATCAGTGGCAAATCCAATACAGCAGCAGCTTTCTGAGGAGAAGAGCAGCGAGATGGAACAAAACTGTGATGACTTTAAAAGCCAAGTGCTGAACAGAGGTAAGTAATCACTTCCCTAATCTTCCGCCCAGACTCTCACAGCCCACTGTGCAGCAGCCTTCCATCATGACAACAGTGTGCCCCTGGCTCTTGTCAATACAGTCAATGGAGATCATAACTGCCATTCCTCTGACTAAGAGGTGTCCTCTTTAGGGTTTACAGTTCTCCAGATTCGGGCTTGTTTAATTGACACACACAGGTCTAGTGACGTTATGGGATATCTTCTTATATTTCAGCCACCCTCCAGCTGCCACTCTGGATGCCATCTCCCATAGGGTCAGTGTCATATCAGACAGCCCTGTAAGAGTATGTCACACAGCCTAGGAGATCTCTGGTAGCCCTAGTCACCAACAGTTTGGGAGGAAAGCAGATGTTAGCCCTGTTGGGTTTGCCCTGGTGGCTCACAGGAGGAGAGGAACACCACAGGGCGACTCTAAGAACAATGTTTGGTAGGCTGTGAAGTGAAAAAGGAGAGAAATGGTCTCCGACGGGATGTGGAACAAATGTATTAGTTAAATTTCAATCAGTTATAAAAGCATGTTCAAGCTATGAAGCTTGAATTATCGATAGATGGCAAAAAAAGAGGGAGAGGGAGTTGAGAGAAGAACAGATAGAATCATAGAATCATAGAATCATTAAGGTTGGAAAGGACCTCTAAGATCATCTAAGATCATCGAGTCCAACCGTCAACCCAACACCTCCATGCCCACTAAACYACGTCCCTAAGCGCCACATCTACACGTCTTTTAAATACCTCCAGGGATGGTGACTCAACCACTTCCCTGGGCAGCCTGTTCGACCACTCTTCCAGTAAAGAAATTTTTCCTAATATCCAATCTAAACCTYCCCTGGCGCAACTTGAGGCCATTTGCTCTTGTCCTATTGCTAGTTTCTTGGGAGAAGAGACTGACACCCACCTCATTACAACCTCCTTTCAGGTAGTTGTAGAGAGCGATAAGGTCTCCCCTCAGCCTCAAATGCTGATGAAATGTGGTCAAACTTAAATTACCAGAATAAACTTACATGACCAGGATACTGGTCTTATCAGAAAACATGGCGGTTAATAAAGAAGAAAGTGTTTCTCCAGAAGAAACTTGACCATCTGGCACTGAAGATGTAACTGCTGTCAGGAGCATGGAAAGTCAGCAAATGCAGATGAGAAGATAGAGAAATGGCAAAATGAAGCCATTAGAAATTCATTGGAGTATGCCACCAAAAGCTTGTTTCCTTTTGGTGATTTTGTGTAGCTGCAGACTTATTAATGAACAGAGAAGCAACAAAAGCATAATGTGTGATCTCCAGAGCCCAGGTTCCCCCCATGCATTTTCTAAGGCTCTGTTTTTCAGGGGGGAAGTGCTGGTGGTTTTCATCTGAAGTGCTTCTTACTTGAGTTGAATGACGTGGACTACAACATCTTTTACAGACTTACATTTCTCTGACAAAGCCCCTTTTCAGACATTCTCTATTCTAATTGCCAATGGAGATTTTATTTAATAGGCTGCAGCACCAAGTGAGATGAAGCATCTCATTTCCCAGTGTTGCACACTAATGCAAAATCAGAAGCAACATACACTAAGTTATATCAGATAATTAGCATGCACTAATGGAATTTAATCAAAATCAATAAGTACAATGCATGTAGCACAAATGATCAAATGCAAACATTTGAATTGAATTTTCACAGTAATGTAGTTCAAAATTATTAAATTCAATTAGTAATTCAGCATGATCTGCAGTCATATACCACTCTTACTATAACCTGGCAGATATTTGAGCAAGATTTGATTCACATCTGGGAGTCTCGTTGATGTGAAATATCGTACAGGCTTGATGCCAGATGTGAAATTATCCTTATTAGGTGTTTTTCTTTAACAATTGTGTTTTACCACAGTGATTAGACCAGATGGAGCATAAATCTTTTCTTCCCTTCTCTTTTTTTTTAACCTACATCCTTTCAAAATCCAGTTACCATAACAACTTGATTTCACTGTTTTTGTTAAATCATCTTCTTTTTATATCACACCTAGAACTTTTGCCTGGCTCACAAATGAATACAACTAATTTTTTAGTTAATTATTTGCTGTCAAAAATCTGTCATCAACTTCTCTTTTGTTTTCTCCTTGGTTTTTTTGGTGGGGGAAGGGAGAAAAGGAGTAATGTCTTTTGTTTGGCATGTTTAGTATCAGCAATAAGTAGACAGAGTGGTAATATAAACCTTCTACAAAACAATAAAACAGAAGGACTCCCAGCAGAAAGCTTGAGAATCTCAAACCATACTTACACAGACTTCTAATGATATTTTTTAAAGGACATTTCTTTCCATGAAAATTAAATACTCCTGGTAATTTCACAACATCAGAGCTTAGTATATATTTCCCTCTTTGTTTGAATGGGCCAATTCAAATCTTCTTTTATGATAACAACATAAAACCATATTGCAGTAAAATACCTTCCCTTCTGTCTCCTTTTTCTCTTGCTTAATATCTATTTGACTTTGTCAGGGAGAAAAGAGAGACAGTGGGAGGTGTGATAAGTTAATATCTAGGAATAAAAAGGCGCTACCTAGCAACATTTCTCTGGAAACTAAATCTCATTTGTCAAGCAACTCTAAAACAGGGGCTACATTGCCCAGGGGATTGATAATGGCATACAGAGCTTTTCACGGCGAGTCACTAAAATATAAATGCAGCCCAGGTCAGTAGCAACTGAACACTGTTACCATCTGACAGCTGTTTAGTGGCCTGTATGAAATGCCTTCTTAGTCTTCATCCAATTCCTAGTGGGAAGGTGACTGCATCCCAATTAGCATTAATTGCCTCCCTTATTGTTAGCTGCAGCAAGGCAACCAAGGACTGTGCAGAGTCAGGGAGCGGAGGGCTGGAGGGAGCATGCCGTGATCCACTAGGCCAGCTGTGTCTGTAGTTAAACCGGCCACTTTAAACTACAGCATTCCCGACAGACTATTGTATAGCCCTTGTTAAAAAGCTGGGAGTGAAGGAGCCTCGACAGCATTCCTTTGATGCACCTGTTTCAGTGGTTCACGTCTCCTGTCCTTAGAGCAGGTTTTTTCCCCTCTCGAATCTTACCAAAACCATCTTGTTTGAAAACTTAAGGGATTTCTTTTTGTTCTTCTACAGGGCATCAATCCATCAAAGGAAGTTACCAGATTTCTCAGCCTTTTATCATTCTGTGTGCTTTCCTCTGGACTCTCTCCAACTTGTCTACATAACTCATAAAGTACAATGACCAAAACCAGACACGATGCTCCAACTGAGGCCTTACCAATGCTAACTACAGGATAATTATTATTTCCCTTGCCATACATTAATGCTCCTCTAACACAGGTGAAGATACGTTTTTCTGCTACAGAATCTCACGTCAACTCATGCTTTCTAGTTTGTATAACACAGTGACCCTTGAACACACATGTTTCAAGTGGTTCAGAGACTATTTCAGCTGGATCTCTAACCATCAAGGACAAGTTTTCAGGTGCTTCTGAATGGAAAATCTGACTGACCTAAACTTTCTTTAAGCTCTTCTTTCCTTGTTCTGCTGCGTCCTCCTATATCGCTATTAAAACATGCTTTGTTAATTACCAAATCACACTTCAGTTTTTGAGTACAAATAAGGCAAAGGAGGCACTGAATGTTTCTGCTCCTCCTGTAATTCACTCTCCTTCCCTGTTTTGCAGTAAACCCTTTCCTTGCCTTTGTGTCCTACTTCTATGTTTATAAAAGTTTCCTTATCATCTTGTATGTTCCTAATTCACTGAAGCAATGTTGTGGTTTTACTATTTTGTAAAAACTACTCTGTTTTTCTGCCCACTTGCTTGTGCTATTTTTTATACTTAGTGCTATGTCCTATTTCACTTTTTTGGTGATTCCTTTTTGAATGTCATTGAAGAGCTTTCTATACAGCTGGGAACAGACTATTGCTAAACCTCTCATGTTTTTTTTTTGCAGGAACATAGCTTGCTGTTGTGCACTTGGTAAAACCTATTTAAATAGCTCCATCTCTCCCATTCTTCTTAATCTCTTAGGTTAGGAATAATTAAGTAAATGTCTACAATTTACGTGAGCTAAATGAGAGTTAGGAACTGAAAATCAGTTCAGTCACCAGAATATCTACCATTTGAAATGCTCTAAGTAACCTCCCCAGCCTCTGGTCACTACTCCAGAAGGGCATGGGACATCTGTAGATCTCGTGCAATATCTGCCAGTCCTACTGGGGTGTCTCTCAAATCCTAGTGAGTCTTGAACTGTACCAGAAAGCTGTATCTTAATGTCACTCAAGTCCAATGGCATCCAAGGAGCTATTCACCTTATCCTAAAGCAGACATCTGTAGTTAACCTCATAGCACTCTACACTTCTTTGACTATTTTGAGAAGCAGGGACTTCTTCATTCAAATATCTAGATGCAGTTATCTAGTGCTGTTGGGAAGCCATAGTCCCTAGCTGTCCTTCCAGAGGGTCATGGATATTCTGCAGGTCCTGTGTCCTACCTACCAGCCCTATGCAGGTGTCCCAGATACCTCAGGACATTTCAATGGTACTGCATACCTGACTGTGAATCACAGTGGAAAGATGGACCACACAGGATCATCTTGAGGCCATCCAGAACTTACTAGCTTTAGTTCAGTGTGGTCTTGCAGATTTGGAATTAGGCAGTATTGTCTAAAGATGACAGGAGTGTTAAGAGCTGTGTGAGCCTCTTTAAATATAACAAAATGGGTAATTAGCCACATCAGTAAAAAAAAAAAAAAAAAAAGAAAAAAAAGAATTCATACACATATAAACTGATTGTTTGTACTTTACCTCTTGTTGCACCAGTACAGGTTCAACTTGTATGATTTCTTTACAATCTGTCATTTCTCAGTGCACATTCAGAAATAGCTCTCCATTCATACTGGTTTCTTAAGCTGAAGTACACAATTAAGTTTTGAGTTGCTTATTGGCACAGCTGTGTTAGGTTATGTGATACAGCTCATCTGCACACCCACAAAAGGATCTCGGAGAGACAATGCAGGAGGGGGCCCCAAATAGTACCCTGCCAGGCTACTCCCAGGCTTATCACGGGGGCCATCAGCCCATCAAAGGTGCATTTGCACAAGTCCAGAGGAGCACAGGGGCACAATGGCAGGCAGGAACCCAAATCAAGGACTCCCAAGGAAGGAATGCCTTGTCCCAGCCCCTCCCAGGGCTGTCCCAGGAAAGCCTGATGGTCCAAGTGTGGAGCCCATTGCTGTGAGTCAGCGGGAGCAGCTCTCCAGATCGCCTTTCGACTAAGGGGAGTTGCCAGGAACTGGGATCCAGAGGGCAGCTACTGGACAGACTGAATGTCTGGACACAGCTGCTGGAGGGATCCACTTGTACATATGTACACATATATATTCTCACTAGTGAACCTCCATCCTGTCCAGTTGGAGAGGGGAGCAGATGAGGACATTGGTGCTGCCTGTGTTCGTGTGGGTGCTCTGAGTGCCTGCCTGTAATCTGTGTGGCTGGCAATGCATATACATATATATATGGTGTATATGTGTGTGCTCTGTGTGCATGTGCCTGCTGGAAATACATCTTCTGCCTTGCTACTGGTTAGACTCAGGGACATGAAGCAGCAGCAGCCTTGCCTCTCTCGGGCTATCGGATCCTGCATGATACCTTTTCCTGTAACAAACTAGTCCCTATATATAGTAATTTTAAGGCACTGGGAAGAATTCCAGTGTGACAAGCTGGCATAACCTCTGTGTGCGCTCTTACACGCTCTGTCTTATCACCTCATTAAATGTCCTGTATGAGAGCTTCAGATTAGCTCCAGGTTCTTCTTGTGATCTCCACCTGTCAGGTGTGTTAGACTCCTCAAGTCACTAATCGTCTAACGTGAGAAGGGGCTCACAGGGTGACAGACACCAAAAGCCTTTTAAAAACTGACTTTTTACCAAAAAAAATTGCCTGAAGTGGAATGATAAATAGCTCTAAAAATGAGACAAAATTGCTATTTAATAGTGTTACTCTTATAACCTTATTACAGCATTGTGTGTCTCTCAATGAAAGTCGCAAGGAGCTGATTGAAAATCCAGGCTGTTAAGCGTGTTTGGAAATGTTGGGGAAAATACCATACAATTCAGTACCAGAGCTTTTAGGGCTTTTATGCCATCAGCGGTGTCTTCTGTAAGACTGGTTTCTTCTAGATTTGCTGCAAGGACCTGCACAGTTGAACACTGCAGCCAATCACCTATTTTATGGTCAGCATGGACATGATGAAATATTCTTCCATCACAGCATGTTTGTTTGAAATGAGCTTTTAGCTTGGAAGAATGATACTCTGTCTTCTCACTCTGTGAAATTCTTAAAAGGCTCAGGAAGCTCAAGCTAAGTGGCTTCAAAACCATTAATCTTCAACCATCACGTGAAGTAGAGGTGCATGCTTTGCACTGGAAGCAATCTCTCTCCTGGACATGGACAACATGGTTTGCTGCTTTGAAAACCTTACGCATATCACCCCTGGTTGCTAAAGAATTCCTTATGAGTGTCACATCATGTTGGTTCAACATGACTAAGTTTAGACTACGCATGATGCAGTGGATCTTTGGAGTTGTTCTCCTGATACGGGCTTCTAGGCCATTAAAGTGACCATTTGCTGCTGCAGTCCCATCAGAGCCGTCACTACATCTTACTTCTCTCCAGTCGGTGTGAAAGCTGCTGTACCTTCCCTGCCATGTCGCACAAACTGCAAGAAGGACACTCAGGCAATGTGTCAATCACAGGGCATGCAATGAGCAAAGACAAGTGCTGTAAGCTCACAGTCTCGGTACTCTTACCTGGGAACACAAAATAACAGCTTTTTGTGCTGATCTTCTTCATGGCAATCAAGATGATTGGGCAGTTCCATATTTAAATTGTTTGATTTTAGACATTGAACTATTTCTTCTGTTTCTGCCATTTATCTTCAACTTTTTCTTCAATGTTACATCAGTCTTGGCACATAAGCTGAGAACAGCATGGACTTTGCTGTCACTTTTCTCTAGGCTGTTATTGCGGTGCAGCAGGAGTCTCTGTGTCCCTTGAAGACAAGGCCTTGGCTCTGGAAAGGGTAAATGATAACAGCTTTCTTGACTATCTGACATTTTATTTCACTTTCTAATTGCATGGAAATTTCATGCTGCTTACTAGATATTACATTAGACAGGTTCCCCAAATCCTCTGTATTTGCTAACAACGCTGGCGTTTTTCACAAGCAGCAAAGCTCTTGGCAGTATCTTTCCCATTGCCCACTGCTAATGTGCATAGCTATCCTAGAGGCTGCACACTCAGTGACAGTGGAATTGGCAGGAAGAGTGCACAATATTTGCAAAACGCACCATCTTGAGTCTTGGAATAAGCCAGCTGCTTTTTCTGAAATCAAAGATTCCCAAGTCCTTTGGCAGGAAAGAGGAAAAGCTGGTCTCAAGGAGCCGTAAGTTCTCCAAAACCTGTATTTTCTGGTCACTGCTTCTCCTTTTGTCCGATATTACTCCTGTGATCGAAGCACAGTAAGATCTGCGAGCTAATGCAGTGAGCTCCGGGTCATCACTGCAGCGCTGGCCAAAGTCAGAGCTTGTCTGCTTGTTTCATTAATGCTAGTAGATGTTTCCATAGATGCCATGCCATTTGCCTTTCATCCCTTACAACTACATGGTCTTTTCCTGACACAGCAGAAAGTGAAACATTTTGGCCTCTTGTCAGACATATTGAAATCATGTATTAAATGGTGGAGTAAAAACTATATTGCTAGTCACTGTTTGTACCTAACAAATGCTCTCAGAAACTGAGCCACAGTTATCAGTCACTCATGGGGACACACTGTACAAAATGGATTGCCTGCTGTGACTTGGGAGGTAGCCAGAGCATATCTAAGCTCTCCCTAGTGCAGCGTACCCAGTGTCACCATAGCCATGGATCAGTAAATGGTATGTTTCACATATATCCCAAGAAATATCACATAATCCCAAGAAAATGCTACTGCAGGGGTGTGGAGAGCTTAAATATCTGCCAAGCCAATGACAAAAAGACGTTTATCCTCCTCACCCCACTGAAACGATTACTTGTAAAATAACTCTGTTTGACAGTAATAGATGATTTCCACTTTATTTAACTGGAAAGGTAACATTAGATAATTTTTTACATGATTCCAACCCCATTCTGTTCCTCTGAATGACTTTAATAAGTATATCATATCTCTACCAATGAAAGACAAACTTCCATTCATCAGAGTTTTGCTGGGGGGAAGAGGAAAACATCATAAATGTGATACCACAGATGGTAAACCTGGGAAAGGGTTGTTTAAACTGAGGATGACAAGCCACTTCTCTGCACATATTCTTGCAGCATTTCCCCTGGGACACCCTTCACATTTTTCTTGTTATATGCGCTTTGCCTCTTCCCATTATTATTCCTCCATAAAACACTTTATTTCTTTGCTTCCTGAGACTCCACCAAGGGACACATCTTGAAGTGGACTATGGAAGATATTTCAAACTACACAATCACACCCGTCTGACTTCTCCTGACTTAGCTAGTATAAGACCAAAATTATTCAGACAAGCTTTCTTTTTACTGAAGTACATTATCCAAACTTCAGAGGGAAGGATCTTGGCCCTTCAGCACCCACTATAGAGAGTTCTGCTTTGAGATTTGGAGGTGCCGTTTTCATTCCCCAGATGGTAACAAAAATAGCAGTTGTTAGAAAGGTACATTTTTCCTCCCCTCCTGTGCTCCAGTCATGCTATTCTGACCATTTCTTCTCAGTATCAAATATAAAATAGTCACACTAAGCCTGACCTGTCACAGATTCTTAATGCTTTATCTATATACCTGCTAGACACTTGAACAAATTGCTCACAAGCAAGACTAGTGACATTTGAAAGAAATGCCATTCAGTCATCAGCAGATTCAAATTAAGATACAATACTTAACATAGAGACAGTATTTATTGTTTAAAATTTAACGCATCTTCCTAAGCCCATAAAACACATCTTACATTTAGGGGAAAAAGCCATTTCAAGCCCTTAATAAAAATCACATTTAGAGATGCAGATCTGAATTAATATCATTAATATTTCAAAAATTAAATCCCTTAGTCTTTCAGATGCAGATTTTCAATGGGCAAGCTATCTCTAAAATGGGTAAGAGAAAAACATGTGTATGTATGCATGTGTGTGCTTGCCTGTGCAAATGAACGATAAAGATATTGTCATGACTTTGTTAGAGAAAAACATATCACACTTCTTTCATGCACACCTGTTTTTATCAACTATTCATACATATATGTATATCTATAGCATGTTGACATTGCAGTTTCTTGCTTCATGGCAGACTGACATCCTTCTGTTTGCAAATAAGTAAAGAAACGTTTTACACATCATTTTGAAATTGCTCAGTTATCACAGCTTTGGAAGAAAGGAAACATTCTAGGTCAGCTCCCTTATTTTCTCCCAGGGCAAGGTTGTTGTAAAAAATCTACATGCTACAGCTTTCACCAGCTCGACTTCTGCTGAAATAGAACTACCTGAGCTTAAATTACAACAGAAACTGTATCGTTAAGACTGATTAAGGGACGACAATGTTTGAGGGATAGTTCACAAATGCATCCGGGTGATATTGCAAGATAAGGCCACAGCAGCTGAAGTGGCTGAGACAGCCCAGGGAATCTGTCTCTGTATACTTATGAATTCTGCTTGATTTTCTGAACTTTACCTCTGACCAAACCTTCAGTGTGGATTAAATCTTCCATTTTATACACAAAAGCAGCCAGTGCCAGAGAGACTGAACAAGACCATTAACATTTGAATAACCTTGTCCTGCTGAAACAGGAGAGACTGGTAGCCCCATCAACTGTTAATAGCCTTCTGCCTAAACCCTAGCAGAGGTTGGAGAGAAAAAAATTGAGGTGTTCAGAGTATTAGGAACTGTTTTTTATGAAGAGATGGTCTCTTACATTTTGTTTAATGGCTGGAAGATTTAGCAGGAGGCAAAGCAGCAGGCAGTCTGTACACCTCAAGGTCCTTTCTATTTCAGTAAGATCTGAAAGGCTCTCAATGATAGCATGGAATTAGAGTCTGCAGTTTCCAAATATCTGTATATTTGGAGCCTTTGCATTCATTAAGCATTTAAAGACATTAATTTCCTGAGTTTTCCTAGTGCTTTTCCTTCTGTTTAATTCTTAGCTGTAAACCAGTAAGGCCCAAAGGTATGCATGAGCTATCAGTGAAACTCAGTGATGGTCGGCATTGGTCTTGGGGCAAACATCTGAGGTTCCAGGGAGGGAGCCTGACTCCCAGAGCTAAGCTGAGGAGCTGGACAGGATGATGATGACCACTCTTTCTATATTAACAATGGGCCAAATTAGGTGCTCAGCTGCCCTTTGAGTGCCTAAGTCCCATACTCAAACACTACAGAGATCTTCAAAACCATCACTGAAATATTATGTCACCTGGCACAAGACACACTGTCTTGTGCTGGTGGACATTTACAAAATCACCTAGCTCAGCAACCTTGCATCCCGGCTTCACACTTCAGCTTTAGCAGCATTCTCAAAATCAGACTAAAGAGCCCTGATTCTTTACTGAGAAAAAGGGAAAGAAGTTTGCATGCAGCCTGGTAGGACGCTCACCTGGGGTGTCATGCTCTAATTCCTGTACCAAGTACTATATAAATATTTATGTAATGGAAACATTGAACAGAAGGAACCAAAGATAATCCCACCCAATAGCACCCATAGACCAAAGTTAGGACATCCACCTGGGACACAGGAAAGCAGTCTTTAAACTCATGGTCCAAATACAAAAAGGAAAAATAGGGGTTTGATGTCCAGTCTCCAAACGCCAAGGACAGTCCTCCTGTAAGCATAAGTGGGTTATTGGATCTATGGATTCTACATTTCCTTTTGGAAAAGACCATCTTGACTTTTAAAGTGAGGAAATAATTAAATATTTGACACAGTGAGTGAAGACTGATGATTTCCTTCAGTCCAGAGTTCACAGGCTATTCCTCAGAGTTTCTTATTAGCTATTTTACATGGCTACCTGCTTAGAATGATGTTTTGTCCTGTTGGGGATATTCCACTGGCTTATAACAGGAGCCTAAAGAGCCTCATGAGAAATTAGCAAAAGAAGACATTTCCACTAGACTGTGACTTAAATATCATCAATTTGACTACTAGCTTTGACAGAGATTTCTTGCATGATCTCAAAAAAAAAATCTCTTTTCAATTCATTCACTACCTGTTAAAAGGTGTCAATAAGCAGGGTCACAGCAAGATTGGGGCAAAATCAGTACTCCGAGCTGATGCAGGTTTTGCTCTTTTATCACCACTGACAAAGAGAAGGGGTACAGTTTCACAAGAGGATGAGCCAAAAGCAGTGTAACAGTGATTGAAAATATCCCAAGATGATGTAGCACTCCTATCAGAAAAGTCTGGGTTGAGGTCTTGCTGTCTCCTACTCTTGTGTGAGGAGAATGTAATTGGGAAGACCCCATCACAGTGACATCCCGTATATGTCAGTCTAATGCAAATAAGAGAAAGTCCCCATGAGAAGCACTGACATCAAGAAAAACAGACTTAGGCTGAGTTAGCTTTGGTCATTCCCTATTTTCAGGGAGCAATTCAATAACCCAATTTTAGGACCTTCTTTCAGGAGATATGATTTAGCGAGAATGCAACTGGAACAAAACAGGGGAGTGTCAGAAAGCATTTATTACTCCATAGTAGTTTGTAGGAAGCAAGGGCAAGACACTCTTAAAGAGTCCTCAAGACACTCTTAAAGAGTCCTCAACAGAGACTTGGAGGTTTTGTGATTAAGGGAGGGAAGTTTCTAGCTTAAAGGACAACACTAGGGAAAATGCAGAAGTAGTTGACAAAGAGGTGACTGAGGAGTGAAATTTAATAGACTTAACATAGATGAAATGGGATTAGATGACAGATCCTGAAGATTCGGGAGGGGCCCTGCTTACTTTCCTATGACTAAGATTAGAAATACTGGCAAGCCAGTTCCAGTGGTCTTAGTAACGTCACCAGATCTGCACTGAGTACAAATTATGTTGAAATCTAGACCTTGGTCTCCTAATTAGATCAAGAAAGTAAGTAGCAGATGGAGAAATTAAAGAAAGAACACAGAGAAATTAGGAGCCTATGAGGCAGACAGTTTGTTGTAAAAATAAATGTGCTTTCACATTACTGTACATAGCCTAACTGGAGCATTTATAAAAAATTTTGTGTTACATTTTCTTAAGAACTCCCATTGGCTCCATTTAGAATATTTTAAAAGTGTTTTTACTTGTTCTTTGGACAGTATATGTGATATGATTGAGTGGTTAAGCATTGGAACAGGCTGCCCAGGGAAGTGATGGAGTCACCATCCCTGGAAGTATTTAAAAGACGTGTAGATGTGGCGCTTAGGGACATGGTTTAGTGGGCATGGTGGTGTTGGGTTGACGGTTGGACTCGATGATCTTAGAGGTCTTTTCCAACCTTAATGATTCTATGATTCTATGATTTCATGCCAACAGCTTGGAGAGTACTTTCCTGCTCTTTTTGAAAAAGGAATGAGGAAACGGTATTTTCAAAATGAAATATCACTGCATAATAATACAGCAAAAGGTGAGTGAGTGATTCACAGTGAAAAATTTGGTTGAAATATTTCCCCTTTTTTTCTTGGTGTTGGAGAATAGATTGCATAACAAGCCTCGGGTTTATTGTCATTCAAAATTACTCACGAATTTGGACTTCAAAGCCTTTGAATACCAGCTTTTGATATTTTTTACTCAATAGACAGAGAGAGGAAAGATATTGCATATGTTTCAGTGAGGTAGAGTGAGGCATAAGAAGCTTCTTGTAACTTGCTACTGTGAACATATTTTATTTTCCATATGGGACTTGGGGAAGAAAAACTTGTAATTAGACATGAAACAACAGCTGATGACTCCATAGTCAGCCTGTTGTTTTTTATGAATGAGACAGTCATCATGCAAACACACCAACTAGAGGAAGACTCAAAACAAGTGAGTTTAGATTATGAGACCAGATCTTGCTAAAAAGTACCAAGAATGAACATAACAGGGGGTAGAGTAGACAATAATGGTGTGTAGAAGTCTGGGCTACTGGGAAAGCAGCATTGACCATATCTTTACCAATTAATACAAGAAGACCAGAGACCAATACCTGGGCCAATGGCATCAGTTGGTTTGCATCCACCCTCTTTATGCACATTTGTCTTAGTGAAAGCTAAATTGAGTGGTAGAAAACAGAATGAGGGAAGAAGCTGTGGATGATCTCAGGCCCATTGCTTGAAATGACTGCCTTGTCCTCTTACTTCGTGATACAAGTGTCCCCTTTAGATCGTAACTGGAAGATATAGGGCATAAGAAGTTCTGAGAAGGAAGCCCCAAAATGAAAATGTTCTTTTTCTTGTACCTGAGAGAGCAAAAAGGTATCTGTAAATGAACATTGTGAATGAGAGCTTTGCTTCATTCTTAAACAGAGAGCAATAATGTAAAAATTAATCTATGTCGGGAGTGGAGTTGTGGTAGTTTTGCATTTCTATGGCAGCCTTCACTGAAAACCTGTTCTGGGTATTTGTAAGCAAACATTTTTGGAAACAAAATAGTCGGAGCGAGGGAGAAAAGGTGAAGGTGACTCAACATGAAAAATACTAGTTAGGAGTTGGCAGTTGAGAGCAGTTTCTCATGTCTAAAGCCTACAAGTCCTAGGTTATGACCCTGCCTCGGAAAGTTACGCCACCTATAAGGTTCTATCAACTCTTTCCATTTCTTTCCATCCTGTTATCCCTTCCTATGTATACAATTCCTTTCATCAAGTTCTCTAGTGAATAGGAGGATGAGCAAAGAAGTGGCAGAGCCTGGACATTTCTTTCCACCATGCACTATACAGCACTGCTAGTATAACTCCACACAGAGCACAACAGGGAAATGCAATTCCTCAAATACAAATAAATGAGGATGATTATTGCCAAGGAGGCTATGAATGTGAAAAACTTTTAAAATTATTTATTTCCCTGTGTGGATTCCATTGGTGACCAGTAAAGATGGCATGGCTTAGCCCATAACATTAAAAAAAAGCATGGACTAGAATACGCTGGAATAGAAATATCTCGCTTCATCTTTGAAGTAGTGTTAGCCAGCTGACATAGGGTGTCCACATGGAGACTAAGTGTGAACTAGCTGGTGAGCTGAAAATAGACCATCCTTTAGGTGAATTCAGTCTCTCTGACAGAGCAGATTTGTATTGTAGCTGTTTACAGTATTTACAATTCATATTATGTAGGCGAGTGCAAATTGTAAAGCACATCTTGTACAATCAAGCTGTAATCAAAATTCACTTCCACAGACAATCCAAGCATTTCAGCTAAGAATACACTTTTTGGAGTGTTCTTGATAGTAAATTCTAAGCATTAAATTACCAGAGCAAGTTTTCAAAAAATGGTGTTGATTATGTTTGTATCCTAATGTAATTAATATTCATAGGAAGTCTTTTTCACTATTTGCTCAGCTATGATATCCAATCATTTCACAATGATATACATTTTACCTTGTACTTTATAATTTGGCAAGGCTAGCAGGATTAAGTAGTCCATCTAACAAGGAGATAGGTGTACTCTTCTGTATCACAGAAACATTAAAAAAGAATTGATACAAACTGGCAAAAAAGGAAGAGAGACCTTTGAATGTAAAACAATGTAAGAAACATTCCTGAAATGGCCTAGTTATGATACTGTACTGATTTTGGGAATGAAATATTTTAATGGAATAAATGACAAGACTCAACTGTCCTGTACTGCAAGATCATGCATTGAAACACTTATGTAAATGGGTGTATTATGATTATACATAGCTATTTTAATCCTGATATTCATTTCAAACATATTCCTTCAGACTGAAAAAAACTACTCCTTCAGTGGTTTAGTCTCAGACATGTACTCAAAGCAACAATTTTGTGCCCTTATCATAAATTCTCAGTCTAATACATTCACCAGGTTGTAACCAGCTTTATTTTGTATTTTAATGTTCAACATCAGTCATAACAGTTTGATTTGGTATTCAAACAGCAGCCACACATTCCCGTTGGGATTCCATTGTTGGTTAATATTAATGTTCCCTTAAAATGTAGTACCCAACTGTCTTCACATTTATTCAATGTGAAAGCCTAGCCTTCCAAAAGATAGGTCACACTGATGTGACACTACATCTTTTTGTCCTTAGGGCTTGGAGGCTGAACCTTAGAGCTGCCAGACAGATTTGGGAAATTTGATCTCACTGCTTAAGCCTGTGAGCCGCAGGATGCTCATCATCCGAGCGGGCAGGAATTCACCTACACAGGTCAGCTGGTAGGAGCCCATGTGAACAAGAATGCTGATCATTAATGCCATCCCAGAGATGTGAGGGTCTTCCTTGCTGACAGAAATAGATTCCAATAGCACCAAGATCACCATTAGCACCATATCTTACTGATGGGAGAACTGTAATTTGTAGCACGTCACAGGAGCAGCGGAGCAGGTTTAAATGAAATACAGTGGTGTCTGATTATTTGATAAAATAACTACTGAAACAAAACACAAAATTGTCATGTGCTCTGGATGCCAAAATAAATTTAAAGAAAATCAGACTGATTCATGAGTTGCACATACTTTAAAAAAGGTTCAAATGAATAGTTTTTACCTCATATAGCAGTTTGTAAAAGTGATAGATGAGCATGGCAAGAGCAAAGGAGATTTGATACCTGCTGATCCATTGCTTGATTGTATTATGACTAAAGTTCAAATAACATTTTTCACTGATCGGATCAGTTCAAAGATCTACTTCCACATCAGAGAAACAGAAAGAGATCGGAATCAGGGGTGACGCACCTACACAGGACCTTTCTTCTGAAATAATTCTGGGTGCTTTTTCAGGTACATACAACCACACTAAGAAGGAAAAGAGATAACAGATTTTGTTCTCCCGTCTGAGATTCACAGTGACAAGGATTCTCCCACTGGCCCCTAGTAATAAATAATTTCAGGGTGACCCAGAGGACATAATAGGACATACAAATGTCAACATCCTCTCAGCCAACATCAGTTTGGCTGAGGAATAAACAGAGAAAGCCACTGAGGATTCAGTGATACACAGTCACAACCTGTATACTTCTCACCGTCCAGCACTGTCACCAGGAGTGTGGCATATCCAGAGAAGGAGGAGAAATAAAGGCAGTTCATTAACAAACAGATGATACTCTCTTAGGTATTCTGTGGCTAAGGTCAGAGGCACAGTATCATTTTTAACACAAAGAAGTTTATGCCATTATTATTTTATGTACTTGTCTAATATAAAAGCAATGACTACAGCAAAGTTCCATTTCCAGTTGTCCTGCAGCTGTAAAAACAGAGGAATGCCAACCGATCGCTTCTTAGAGTGTCATGTTTCACTTAAGAAGAGCTTAGATTAAAACAGAGATTACATACAGATATTATAAATAGCATATATTCCAGTGAAATATCTCCTAACAAAAAAAGCATACCAAAGGACTCTATGAAGCTTGAAGAAGACCTCACCATGTCGGCCAAAATTCTGGAGGAAATATTTAGACGTCAGTGAACAAAAGCATAGAAAACTCAAGTGTAGACAAGAACTGTAATATTAAAGGGCAGCATTCTGCCTTCCACCTTCAAAGATGAGCATTTTCTCTGCTTTACCTAGTGCCATCTGTACAGAATATGGAATAATTCCAAAACTTGTCATCTACTGCCCAAAAGGCAAGTAGAAATTCGAATTGTAGATTGGAGTTAAGTGCTAGGTTAATTCTTCTGAGAACTGATGTGCAAAATGTACATCAGAGCATCCAGTGGGGATCTGCACATTTAATAAAACCATCTATTGACACACACAAGACCTGCAAATACAAGACATATAGTGACCAATCTTGAACCCAACTATCTTATTAAAAGGCTCTGCTTGCTTGCCATGTGTAGTATTAGAACATAGTTTTATTTAGTAGGTAATCTTTTATACATTGACCAGTCTTGGCTGGACTTTTAATTTGAATTCCAGTAATAGTCATTTCAAAATGGAAATACCTAGCAGCGCAATGATCAGGTAAGCAGGTTGCTAAAGATGTATGAACATCTTTAAACTATAATTGTTCAGAATGTGCTAAGCTTTATTGGCCATTTACAGTACTATCTACCTTTGTCAGGTATTTTATGGCACCATTTCTTTCTCCCAAATGACTTCTTTCAATTAAGTGCTACTGTTTTTTTTTTTTTTTCTGGACCTCACTGCTTCTACAGTAATATTTTCTCATAGTGATGGATACAAATTGCACTGCAGGAATATTATCAGTACAAAAACTGGCCGATAATTACAATTACCCCAACAGCATGAATATATACAACTGTACCAGATCACACCACATTYGTTCTGTAGAAGCAGGAAGAAAATCCATTCATGTTCTTCCACTTGCTCACATGACTTGCATTGATGAAAATATCAGCATGAAGGTTTCAAGTTCATCAGGTTCTTTTATGGCAGTCTCCTCCCTTCTTTCAAAGCAGTAATGTGGTTTCTGACTCTTAAATTAACATTCAAAAATAGCGGAGCCTCAATTTTATTGTGACATCATAAAAAAAGGTTCTGTTCTAAGTCATCTGGAAAAGCCCAGAAAATGGCCATCTCATTCAGCTTTTCCATTCTTCAGAGTTTATATTTTATAGTCTTAGGACTACAAATGGCATTTCCATTGCCCTGGGGACATACACGAACTGTCTACACTAGAATTCCCTGTGTACTGAGCTACCAAGGAGTTGCCATTGGAGTTTCACGTAAATAGTGACTTTTCAAGAGAAAACCGGGTGTTGTCCTTTGGAGTCAACAGTGTTTGTGCTGTCTAGACTGGTATGATTTCCCCTAGGAGTAGAACAAGCAACAGCTAAACCTCAGTATCCTCTTTCCTGGGCCATCTTATATGCCATCTGTTTGTAACGTCAGAGCAAAAACAGAAGTACCAGCAAACCTCTGTGTAGATATCACCCTGCTCAGTTCCTAACAAAGCACCCAGTTCTAAGTGTGTTTACCCAAGAGTGACAGCCTCTTTTTTTTTTTTTTTCCCTCTGTGTGTGTGTGTGTGTGCACATATGCTGGGTTTGCCTCACAGATATCAGAGGTGCCTTCTCAAAGTCAAGCTCCAGGCTGATGGCCAGATGTGCCACCTAAATCATGCTCAATAGGAATCACATGCTGCCTACAGTTTTCCAACCACACAAAAAAAGGAATGGTGCTGCCCAGACATTTCCCTACAATGCATTAAAAGAACCATTTACCTTTCACATGTAAAGATTTAAGAGCAAAACCAGGGCTGCACAGGGAAAGGAAGTAACTTGGGTGGAGAATTTTTCACGGTTTTGTTAGGAAGGGGCCACAAAAGCTAATTTATTTTAATGTGGTTGTGTTATTATTGAAACAAAGTATCAGCTTCACTCAATCCCATCTTTGCCATATTTATTGCTCACACAAAAGTTGCACAAAAAAAAGCCACTAGTTATAACCTCTAACAGTTAATAATTTTGAACTGAATTTGTAAAGAAGAAAACCCTCAGAAACAATACTGATTTGAGGATTTGAAAGAAAAAAGCGTTTACTCAAGCACTGTACAAAAGAGCTTGCTGATAGCATCAGCTGGTACGCAACAGCAATGACCACTAGCTTTTATGTCTGCTTTGCCAAATGGACTTTGTGATAATACAGTTCTCCTCTACACAATTACTAGAAGAGGAAATGAGTGCTCCTTTTCTGAGATTTACCTTTCTGAATAAAATATTGTTCATAATACTAGTGGCCCTCCTAGTATGAAAACATGAATTTATATTTAGTAGGACAAGCATTGTGAGTGTGCCACACTGATTTCTTATGTGAATACTAACTGAAAACCCTAACTACAGAAACTGTCTCTAAGGTAAATCGCTTCAGCAACCTGAACCGAGTTTTCTTCAAATTCTCATCGCTGTTACTATTAGCAACACAGCAAACAATTTCAGTGGCATATCAGTGTAATTGAAAACAGGCTAGAGGTGTAGGTGTATATTTATCTAGCTTGCTAAGTACCCATCCAAATGAAAGGGGAAATATGGCTGATAAGCTTTTATTCAGTTTAGTTAAATGAGACACTCTTGCATGGTATTTTTAGCATATTCCCCCCCTTCCCTTCCTCTCCTCAGTGAGAATGTTTAACCTCCACTGAGCTGCATTTCTTTTCCAATTTCCAATTCATTTGCCACATACCTTATAACGTAATTTGTTCAGTTAGGATAATGTTAATGGCACCTAATGCAATATCATCCCACTGTGCAAACTATTACTGCTAAATAAAGGAGGGCCAGCTGTTCCCTGCTTGTCCACACTACCTAACTGCCAGGTCATTCTTTAATTTGTTTTTTACTATTCTCCCTACAATACAAATCTCTTACAGAGGAGGGTAGTACTCAGCAGTATGGTGGGGGCTAGTCCATGGCACCTGGACACAAAGCCTGAGGTTATCCCTTGGACTTCTTTAGTAATAAAGACATAGCCATATTGGCTCAGAGTCTCTTTAACTTAAGTGAAGATATATTTAATTTTGAAGTGCCTGGGCTTGTGAGGAGGACCAGTGCTGCTAAAATAATGCCTAAGTCCACTATGTAGGTGCTCTTAAGGACTTTCAGGGTTTCGGTTGAGTCAGCCACCTTAAGAAAAGAAGGGAGATATCACAAAGGGGAGTAATTTTGCCGAAGTGTTGGGCTAGGAAAATTATCTTATCAGTTCCATTCTAGAAAGTTTGTATTTGAGAGCACTGGGAAAAGTATCATTACACTGACAAGAGTGAGAGTAAATCTGGATTTTAATATTAGCTGTGTGGATGGAGAGGAAAAGGCTTTTTAGAAATATTATGGAGAAATAATCTGCAAATTTCCTCCGTACTCTGGTTTTGTGGATGTAGTGGCAGGCAAGGCAGTGGTGTTTTCCTGCTATTCCCTGCTATTTCATCAGTGACATCCCCTTAGTAAAGGACTGGAAGGCCTTTTTCGCTGTGTTGAGCTTGAGCTGACAGACAGACAGACATTCACAAGGAGATGTGAGAAAGACAAGCTGGAGTCTGAGATGAGGCAGGAAAAAGCAACCTGAATAGGGTAAGATTTGGGAACTATCAAGGTTGAAAGAGAAGCTGAGTGTAAGCTTGTGGATTCTGTTGCTTGAAAATAAGATGAAGGTGGGCAAGTCAAAGAGAAACCCCTGAGAAACACTCACCAAAAGCCGAGGGTTCAGGAGAGCCCACCAAGGAATGGAATTGCTCAAGAAACAATTTGAACCCTGGAAGCCATCCAGGAGAACAAACAGAGCAAGAAGATAGTGGAGGACAGAATTTGAAAGAGTATTTCTGGACTGCATCAGGGATAAATGAGAGTTAGGAAGGAAATGGAGCATTTCTTCTGTAATCAGGGTGAAAAAGCGTTTTGGTGAAAGTAGTATCTGTCGGGGCCCTGAGTACACTAATAGGTCTTAATGGCCTTGACCATCTTAACCTGGTCCAGGGTTTAAACTCTGGCCCTGACCATCCTCTCCCCCTGCCTGTGGCCCAGAAGTTCCATGTAAGTTCACGCCGGGGCATCCAGACCTGCCCTGAGCTATGTTGTAGGTAGGCCAGTCTCTAGTCTTGTCTTCTGCTGTTCCTGACTGGATGTCCTAGACAGCCTCAAGGCCTGACTTGTTACTTTGCCTTGACCGAAGAAGTGATATTTATCTCTTGCTCTCATTTGACTTTTAAATATAGCTAGCAATGAAAAGTTAATTCTGCATCTCTATCGCAGACTGGCACAGGTATCCTGAATCTTCATTGCTTCTGGTGCAGTCACCCAGAAACTGAACCGAGGTACAAAAAAAAAAAAAAAAACAACAAAAAACAAACAACAGCCACACCTGACTTGTTTTGCCCAAAATGATTGAGATATTTAATGCATGGTAAGTGCACAAAGCCGTTGGTTTTTACTACATTTAATGTTCTACTGGGCTATGAATAGAACATTTTTTTATGTTTCACTAAAAGTTTCTGAAACTCTTGAGTTCACATTCATTTGTTTTCTTGAAATCACCTTGGCCTTACTATCAATTCTTTACAGTAAAGAGTGAGGTGCAGTTAACAAGATGCTGTCATAGATATTAATAAAGCTGCCTATGCTGTCAATGCCAAAACCACCTGGGATGGTATATTCCAGTGGAAAAAATCTTAACACTTTTCAGCAAGGATGTGTACTGATATCCATTATTCAGTTGCTATAAATGCGCTATAAATGTAGCCTGAAGTACTGAGTAAAGTGATCTTACCAAGAGAAATGGCAGAAGTCCACCTGAGTTATGAAATTCCTCTTTGTAAATTTAAAAAAAAAATCATTTGTAAGATAGGTTTCTAAGTTCGAAAAGTAATGACAGTCAGAAAAATTATTTCTAACAATTTTTATAGAGAAATAATAGAAAAATATTGTCAACAAGAGGTGTATGCTTTGAGGCAAAGTCTAAGAACAAGAGCCCTGGAACATCAAATTTCCAATTCCTATTATTTTACCGTGTTTATTACAATTTAATCTGCAAGTATTTTTTCATTCTTATCAGGTAGGAGAATAAAATATTTCAGCTAACCTTTCATCCAAATTTTATAGTCACTAAAGAAAGGGTATTTGCCAGATGTAAAACTTGAATCAGTATTATAGTTATAAACACTGAATTTTTCATCAAACAAAACTGATTGATTCCAGTCACTCATTTTTCAAGTTAACATCACTACAACAAGATTTTAAAAGCTGGTACCTAATGCAGAAATCTATACTCATGTGTGTCTCTGGCAGGTTTTTCAAAACTGGTCATACCTTGTGGTCTGTGACTCATTATGCAGACAATCAAGGACCAGACCCAGGAACAAAATTAAGTTATTTGATCATATGTATGTTTCTTGAGATCATCATCTGAACTCCCTCTTTAAACAGTGGAAACAGACAATTATCTAACACAGCTGGGCCCTTACCTTAGAGGGAAATGAACCACCTTCTGGCCAAGTCCATCAGCTATAGAAGAAACCTCTATACAGCTACATTCAAAAAATCTGGATCTTACCTGTAAAGTTCTCAAATAAAATAAGGTTATTATTCTGAGCTCAGCTTCTAGTAGGACCTAGTTGAAGTTAAAAATTAGTTTCACAGATTTATTAGAATATTATGGTTTTCCTTTACAATAAGTAGTAGTATGGAAGTGTGTAAAGCTAAAAGAGACTGATTACTCAAACATGTAGAACTCAAATGCTAAATGCCCAGGTTACATACATACCCCACCAAAAGGCTTGCTAATGTCATCATCCATTCCAGCAAAACTCATATGCGAAGGAGAACTGGGGTGAGGGGAAGCTAAGTTACTATTTTTTACAAGTGGTAATTTTAAATTTAAGGAAGACATGAAGGTAGTTCAATCACAACTGCAAAGAACCCCGGAGATCATATTGTGAATTCTAGAAGAACTAAGTGCTCAGAATTTATGCTTTTTCAGCAGCACTAATTTTATAAGTGGTCGTAATAGTACAAGTGCAGAAAAAGGGAACCCGTGACCATGCACTGTTGAATAAGAAGGAACAAGTATCCCTGCTTGGTTATCAAGGCACAGGCAGGACATTGTGACAGTTCTTTCGGAGGCAGACATAGTTGTGTCGATGTTATGCCACTAAAACAAGTGCTCAGAGATTTACAGCTTGAATCCATATAGAAACTGAAGCTGGCTCAGAGCATACGAAGCTGACTGCTATGCCAAATACCCCACTGTAAATACTAACCCAGCACTCCACAAGCTATACTATGTGTTTGTGAGCTTGCAGGTAAAGTTTAAGTTGTTGATTTTGACTAATAGAGCCATAAATTAGTTTAGGACCTCATAGGCTCCGAGTTCACCAGCCCAGATAAATAAACTGCCAACAGACTGTTCAACAGGCAGTCCTTTAAATTTACTTTATTTTCAATTAAAAAAAAAAATATTAACCCTTGGCTGAGCCAGGAAAGAACAAAGCCTGCTGCTCCTGGTAGTCCTTGTAAGTCTTATTTCACGCATTAGACTTCTCTGGGAAAACCAGAGTGCAGCTAAGGGGCTACTTACATCTTTCAGCTGGGAATAATTTTAGCTGATCTCTGGCACCTTAATGATTTTTTAAGCAAACAGTGCAAAGGCAGCTGCTTTTGTAGATCCTTATATACTATTGTAAAACTCCTCCATCCTCTTCATCACTGTTCACCTCTCTATGAAACAAAAGACTCTTCAATAGCCATAAGTCTTGTGATTTCATGAGATAAGGCAGCAATTACTTGTGTAGTCCAGGAGCAGAGACAGGCTATAAATACAACACTGCAGTCATTTTTACCATGGCAGTACTAGTCAGAACAAGCAGAGCAATCCCCAGCAGATGCTACCATGAGAGTTTCAACTGCCCAGGCGACGATGAGGCACTCTTTCAATGTTTCACTGTGCTCTTCTGGAAGAAGCTCTTGGCTCAGACAAGAGTAGCTTTCATCCTCAAACTCACCTCCTTTGAAAATACCTGTGTGAAAAATTCTTTGGTTATGTCTGCATTTTAAAGAATTAAAGTATTAAAAAATATGCATGCAATACGTCTGCATAGGCAGCTTACCTTTGCCTGCTCTGAAGTGTTTTGCTACCCAATAAACACACTTAAGGTGACTATGATCACTCTAAACCTACATGTGAGTCAACAGTAGTAATTGGTTAATATGGAGAAGGGTTGCTCTCTTTTTAAATGGTGGATATTGAATTCTTGCTCTGTCGGAGAAAGGGAACATTTCTACCCTCAAAGATATACTTTAAATTTTGGTCTTGGCACACACAGCTGGGTATGTAATGGGGGGTTGGCAGAAGTCCTCTCCCGCAGCAAGTTTAAGGGCCGTGGTCACTGCACAGGTTTTCCTCAAGTTGAGGTGGTATCACAACATCAAGCTATTTTCATTTGCTTACCTGAAATGAACCTGACGTGTTTTGCAATAGATCCTCAAACCAGTCAGCTTGCTGGTTCGCTGTGGCTGAAGTTGGGCTGAACCATAATGAAGAATGTTTTGATAATGATGTCAGTGGTACTGAAGCAGTTCAAAGTACAAGGATGTGGTGTAGGGACAGATGAAAAAAAGGAAAGGGGAGCAAGTCTTGAAGCATCAGCTGAGAAGAAGACTTGTTCTTCAAGCTCAGCAAATATTTCAAGAAGAGGTCAGCCTTAGCTCATTCCTGCTTTTGAGAATGATGGACTTCCAGGAAGCCCAAAGAGTCAATTCTCCAGCCAATACAGACCATGGAGCAGGCCAGTCTGTTGGCTCCTAGGACCATGGGACCAGAGTAATCTGACAGCACAGCTTTAACACATCGAAGGTGGTTATATATTCTATTTTTTCCACCCTCCTCCAGTATTTTGTCAGTCTGGTGAGCCAGGTTATATGTCAAATTGATGTCATACTGTCCTGGTTTCAGCTGGGATAGAGTTAATTTTTTTCCTAGTAGTTGGTATAGTGCTGTGTTTTGGATTTAGTATGAGAAGAATGTTGATAACACACTGATGTTTTTACTTGTTGCTAAGTAGTCTACTAGTCAAGGACTCTTCAGCTTCCCATGCTCTGCCAGGTGCACAAGAAGCTGGGAGGGAGCATAGTCAGGACAGCTAACCCAACTGGCCAATGGGGTATTCCATACCATATGACGTCATGCTCAGTATATAAAGCTGGGGGAAGAAGAAGGAAGGGGGGGACGTTTGGAGTGATGGCGTTTGTCTTCCCAAGTAACCGTTACGCGTGATGGAGCCCTGCTTTCCTGGCGATGGCTGAACACCTGCCTGCCGATGGGAAGTAGTGAAGGAACTCCTTGTTTTGCTTTGCTTGCGTGCGCGGCTTTTGCTTTACCTATTAAACTGTCTTTATCTCAACCCATGAGTTTTCTCACATTTACTCTTCCGATTCTCTCCCCCATCCCACCTGGGGGGAGTGAGCGAGCGGCTGTGTGGTGCTTAGTTGCTGGCTGGGGTTAAACCACGACACATACTTAGCCCTGTAAATCACTACAAAATCAGATATACTGTCTGGATTTGGGATCCAGTTCAGCTAGGTTATGTATTTCATCACAAGTGTTACTGAAGAAACTTGAATACCCAAGCACTTGAATGCCCAAGTGAAAATAAAAAGGATTGGGAAGTAACTTTCTGCAGGCACTTCTCAATAACTTCTTACACAGGCTGAGAGTGCTAATTTAGAAAAACAATATTTGCCCCAGATACTGGCCAAAAAGCTGTTATAATTAAAATCAGTCACGCTTGATTAGTCTTGAACAATAGTTTCAAGACTATCTTAATTCTTCTGCTCTCTTTATGAATCATGTGTAACATATTGCACAGGATTTCCTAGTGAGATAAAGAGCTATTTTAATGATCCACTCATCCAGTAGAACATGGAAACCTCAAATAAACACTCAAGAAGGCTTCTGGATCTCTTCAGCACCAGTTTTAGTGAAGGCTTCTCTTTTGCTAAGGGAACCCACCCTGCCTGCCTGCAACCCTCTGTCCTAACAGGCCATCCATCAGAGCAAGAATTGCCATGGGTATTTCTTCTTTCCAGCTAGAATTCCTGTGCAGCAGGAACAGTTAATTGGCAAATGTAATATTTTCTGGCTGGTTTTGCTGTTCCATTTCCCCTCCCCAAACATTTTATCAGACCCACAGCCCTGATGTATCTCCATCAAGCTATAGTCACCCTAAAATTTTCTTTACCATGTCTAGGCTACTCTCCAACTCAGGCAAATAAACTACCACAACTATTTACAATGGCCACAAGCAAGCAACAACAACAACAAAAAACCCCTAGTGAAACCCTTAATTAGTTCTGTGAGTCCAACCAAATTCCCTTCTTTCTTCTGAAGGAGCCTAAGCTTTTTCAGCCATACGGGAGGGTTCCTTTCCCATAAACATTATGAAAATATGATTATAAGAATAGCCATTAACAGGAGCAGAGTGGCATGTTTAGAAACATATTTTAACTATGCCAAGAATGCCTGGAGAACTTATGCAGTGGCTCAGTTGTTTTGGAAATCCGTAAGTCTCAGTATGTAATAAATAATACACAGCACAGTCATACTTAAATGTTCAAAATGCTCTTTTGCCCTTGATATATGTTTAATAAGAGATAATAATCTCACCAAAGAAATAAAAAAAATCCTAAATACATAATAAAAACTAAAACCAAGTCTCATTTACAAATGTAAGTGTAAAGGCAGAGAGGTTTGGGTCTTGGACTGGTTAAACACCAATTCAATGTTAGATAAAGAAACTGAATGTGAGTTTTTTGATTCTCCTTCTTCTGTCCTAATTCCAAGACCACTTTGTCCTAATTCCAAGACAACTTTTTCATCTTTCCCCCTTCAAATTTTACAATATTTGAAGTCATGGAAAGAATACACATACTATTATTGGTATATACTATGACTGAACCTTGAGAAAAATATGTCGAAGAAGTCCTCCTTTAAAAAGGAATCAAAAACTTGCATATAATATGTTTCTTTTAAGACCATTATTTCTGTACCAAAAAGTGTTAGGAACGCAGGAATTAGCTACTGACAGCTAGCCACTATGCACCAGCAACAAGCAATCAGCTGGTAGAAGTCATAGATGAAAATCAGATCTTCCAAATTAAATGTTCAACATACTCAAACAGAGATCAGCAAATATAAGGAATAAATGGCAGCACTCCAAAAAAGGCAAGCTGCCAAATAACAATCATAGCTACATTAAAAAGCATAAATGAAAAAGACACTCCTGGAGCAAACCTAGTGGCAGGAAATGCAAATATAAAGACAGAAAACAAAAATTTCAAGAACCAGTTCCCTTCAATGTAGTGCATCTGAGCAGCAAATTGACTTTGCTTTAATTCTACCATCCCAAGACACAGTCTTTGGCCTCCAAAGGGTCTGAGGATTTCTGCCAACTCCCTGGGATATACAAACTGCCTTAAGGAAAGTGGAGGGGTAGCAAGGCCTTTGAAGGAGAAATGGTCGTTGCAGTTAAAAGTTTTTCCCATGATGGGTCTGGGCTTAATGTGGGAACCCGAAGGGATCTCCCACCCATGGCCCTACAAACCCTGTGTGTAATCTCAGAGAAAAGCTCACAAAGCAGATCAGAAGACAATTGTTACGGGTAGAGGGATCTCTGGAGACAGCACACCCCAGACTCCATGTAGACGAACCATGCCGAGGGCATCCTCAAAAAGATTAAGGTTCACAGGCGTTATTCTGACAAACAGGTCATTTTTCAGCTAACTTAATTGAAGACCTAGCAAGGTCCCTAATTAGTCCAATAAAGAGAAGGCACAAACCTCAGTCCTGTTTCATATCAGCCAAATGATGGATTATTCCCGAAGGAGACTTAACATGGTTCCTATCAATATTTCTGCGGTTTCTACTTAAATAAGAAGTTGCTTTTTTTAGAACCAAGGCATTGTGTTCCTACTCCTGTTCTTCTTTATTGTTCTTGGTGGCTTTTGAATAATTGTTCTCTTTGTGAAAAAATAATTATTTGTCATAAGAGGTGCTATATTCTGTAATTGAGAACACACACCCCAACAGAGAAAAGGAAAGGAAGCAAAGCCACTCTATTGTTTGAAAAAAAAATTGTCTTAGTTCACAATACTATAAAATGTAGTCTTTCTCCCACCCCATAGTCAAGTAGGAAATAACAATGAATTACAAGTTTTTCTAAGATGTAACATCTGTTTTGTATATATAATCCATAAAAGGCTTCCAAATGCCCTCAAATGAGTCCTCAATCTTCTACAAATTTGAGTCCTCCATAAATCCTCTCTTTCTTAATCTATATGCAATCTTCTTATAATGGACTGATCTCAGTAAGAATTTCCATTCTTCTTAGGCTTGGGGCAGGAGGAGGTAAAAGAAGGCAGGAGGAGAGGGGAAGTTGCAAAGTAGAAAGAGAAGAAAATTAACTTGGGTTTGTATGTTCTGCATTTTTTTAATTAAAAAAAAAAAAAAAGACTGATAGATGTATGATGACTTTTAATGAATTTATATGGCTTTCCCAAGAGATTCAACCATTGTCCAAGTATTTTATGCAAAAGTTTCCCTCCATGCTAGAAGATACTAACCAAAAAGACACCACAGATGGCTCACACCATCTGAAGCAACTAGCTCTGGGTCTACTAACAGTGGATCTTGACCACTGTTTCTCCTAGTTTTGCAGCCTCACTCTGGCATTGCACCTTGAGGAGTGATTTTATTCCATGTGAAGTAAATGCAAACTACTACCTCATTTGAATGGTGGAAATTCACACCAAATTGTCAAAAGGAAGGCAGCATGGTATGAGAAAATATTTCAAGATCAGAATCTACTTAATTATTTATCTCAGAACTCTGTATGCCTTCAAGTAGGTTGCTTTTTTCTCTCTGAATAAGGCTAAAAAATATGCTATTATAAAAAAGGGAGAAATGTGTTATCAAAGCTGCTATTATTTGAATTATACATAAATGAGCTTTCAGCTATTGACTTATACCAGTGATTCCATGAGTGTCCTCACAAATACATTGCTAACTACAGTTTTTTCAAACGTGGAACACTGTTCAGACTCAGGGGAGGAGTTCACTCATGCACAGATCTACTTCCTACAGGTCTGTAATCAGAGTCTGGGTAATAAAGCATGGAGTATCTTTTGGGAAGAAAGGCAGCTAGTAAAGAAAAATCTGAAACAGCAAGAGTCTTTCAAGTAATGGCATTTGCTTACTAATAATATTAAAAAAAAATTTCGCAAGCCCCCCATATTCTAAATCTCTTCTTTTGCCCAGTAAACTGCATAATAGGCAGGTCTTTGGAGACTAGGAGCAGGAATACATGCACCAAGCAGCAGAGCACTGACTTGAATTTCAGGCTTCATTTTCAACTTCATTTTTCAACATTTCCATGGGAGAAATGACTAATGGGTACATGCTGGTGGGTGCCTCAGCTCTGTCCCTTCCAATACCCAAGGCACAGTCCAGAAAAAAAAGCCTTGTAGATATTGGCAGCATAGTATGGAAACAGCTTTCCCTAAGGCTGCATTCCTCACTAACAGAAGGCCTCTCTAGATATGTTGCTAGAGGGATGGCAACATTTGCCTTTATGGAAGATGCCTCTGATGAGAGCCAACTATGTCTTCCACAACAAGAAAAGTGAACCTCAGGTCTTTGCATTGTCTTTGTAGTTTTAGATATCCATTCAGTCCCACCAGCCTGGCTATGAAATAATAGTAGCTAAAAATATTTCTGTTAAAATAACCAGAAGAAAATTTTAGAATTTGACCCTAACTCCTCTACATCGTAACAAGCAGTAAGGAATAGTTATACTATTGGCAGCGGAGGCATTTSTTAGATTTTCCTTCAGTACGATTACACAAGCAGTATAAAATCATAGCCAGCACTCTGGAAAGCTTTTTGTTTCATTCATGAGAACATGCTGGTCAGTTTTCTCTAAATGTGTAGCAATTTCAAAAGCTGAATTTCTAGGACTGCTGTTTAAGCATTATTTCTCTACACAAACTTTGCTCTAATGACTGATTGTCTCTATTCAGGGACTGCACAGCAAGAATGTTATGCAGCTTGCCTTCACCTTAGGTTTTTCACCAAATGGTAAAGACCACATACCAAGAAATCAATGGGAAGGCCTTAGTGTCGATGTGAATTGTCTCTCACATTGCAGTCTTGCATCCTGATGGAAGATATGTGAAGCAATCACAGTTTTCTCTAACTTTTTTAGACTCAGCATGAGTTGAAGCCTCATAGTATTTGTGAATTTCAAAGTAAGCTTTGAAAAATGGGTAATGCATGCATTCTGGTGTCACACCCTATTCATTCCTTTCAGACACATACCTTTTTGTCTGGCTAGTTTTTGCTCTCCACCCAAAAAGTCTACTATTGCTAAGCTCATAGAAATTACATGTCAGTAAGAGTATATTTCAACTTGACTGATCAAAATAGGAACAAATTTTGTGGGTCTGGCAAAAAATTTCACTTTGAATCATTAAAAAACAGTCTTATGAAAGCTTGTACAGAAAATCATTCTGGAGCATTTGAAATTTGCTGTTCACATTGGGTTTTTTCAATAAACTGCAATTTTTTCATGATCAAACCTTTCTGTGTAAAACTATGCTAAATCAAAAGAATTCTTTTAATTTTCACCCTTTAACAAAATGGAATAGTCTAGCATTTTGAAAGCTACATTTCTTCATTAAAAAGTTAACCAGTTCAAATTCATCTGATTAAAACACTCTAGAGAGTCTTTAGCTTGATTCTTTATAATGGCTGCGATAGCTTTTAAGGTAAATGCACCTTATAAACCACTCAATTGTCTGTGGTAGAGATCCAAGAGTGAGACAAAACTGCCTCTCTGTAAAGTTTATTGATTCAGGCTCTGCACCAATCTAACTAGTGCTCCATAGCTTCGAGTTCAGAGGTGATTTACACTTCTCTCTTCCAGAGCATGGCCTGAATTTGCTTGCCTTTGCCTACAAAACGCCATGTAAATCCAATTTGGAGTGTGCTCTGCAGAACTCTGCAGTGGCGCTACTGATCTCTCAAAAGACAGGGTGGGGAATGAGATGGGGGATCTCAGTGTATGAAAAGAAATCTAGGGAAATGGGCAACATTCCATTAAGTTCACTTTGCACAACATCTCCCATATTAATGTCACTCAAGCTGTCCAGTTCTTCCATACAGACCCTTGAGCAGTGCATCAGGGTGGCTGCCATTTGCCTCCCAGCACTTCAGCATAACCTGTTTTCCTGCCTCGTCTGATAATTTATAATCTAGAAAAGCCCAAGTCCTGTGAAAGGCACCAAATGCTCTGCGCACATCGGGGCTATGGAGCCTTTGGCTGCCCGGCAGCCTCTCGTTCACACGTCAGTAGCTAAGGCTGATGTTCAACAAGCAGCCTGTGTAACGCTTCGAGGCTCTGCGGCTCCCACTCGCTCCATTTCCCTGCAGGAAGGAGTGCCAGAAATAACGTTTCAGCTAGCAAAAATGAATTTTCAACTCAAAGATTTACAAAATCCAAGTGCTTCAGGACTACTTGCTTGCTTTTCTGCCTCTTTGCAGATAATTGACTATCTATCTCATTCTTTTTCCCCAGAAGAAGTCATAGCCCATGTCACGTCCACTGGTACAGTTCTTTTCAGCCACTTCATTTTAGTTAAGTCAATTATTTAATCAGCCTGCTCAGCTTGAATCAAAAAATCCTACAAAGCAACCTGAAAAATGGGATCAATCCTGTGCAAATTCAGATATTTTGTGATTTCTAATGCAATCTTCCTCCTCTTGGTCCAAGAAATCTCTCTATTCCTCCCAGGCAATCCCAGTAACAACTGTGATCCTTGGGCATGGACAGCTGCAAGGAGTGCTACAAAGACAGACATACGATTTCATCTGGGTTTTCACCCCACTGGCCAGGAGAAGTGGGCAGGCTGCCAGAGAAGTGATTTTTTCTGCAAAAAAAGGTCTCCTTGTATCATCTCTTGTGCTGYGACTTCACGCTGGACACAGTGGGTTTAGGGAAACAGCAAGGGTCCTGGTATCTTTCCCAGGGAAGAAAGGGATAAAAATAATGGTTTATGCGTCCTTTCCCCCACATCTGTCTGTATGCTAAAGCCAATTTTCAGTAATTCTTGGAATATTGGGAAAGTTCCAGATGGCTGAAAGGAAAAATTATGCTATGGCAATATCTTAAAAGGATTAATGAGACCTGGGTCCACAATAAGGCTGTCAGCAGGACTGCAGTCCGTGGTAAAATGAAACAGGAAAAGAGAGAGAACTTGATTAATACAACATTAAAGGAGAATAATGCAATTAATGCCAATCACCCTGGATTTATGGAAAATAGACTGTGTCAGAGAAAATTTCCTAGCTTTTTTGATGAGGTTACAAATCTGATTCATAAAAGTAATAGTGATAATGTAATATACTTAGATTTCTGTAAGGCATTTGACTTAGTACCACATAATATTTTGATCAGGAAACTCAAATGATGTAAAATCGATATAGCAGACACAACGCTAAATGAATTAAGAGCTGGCTAACTGATAGGTTTCAAAATGTAATTGTAAACAGGGACTCACTACTATATGGGAGTGTTGCTGATGGAGTCCTGCACAGATTGCATTTTGAACCTTTCAGGAACCTGGCAGGAAAAAAAAAAAAGAAAACAACCAAAAATCATTGCTGATCGAATTTGCAGATGACACAAAGATTGGTGGACTGAGAAATAATGAAGAGGAAAGGTCAGAGACACAGTGCAACCTGAATCTCCTAGTAAACTAGATGGAAGCAAAGGATATATGCTCTAGTACTGCATAAGCGTAATGATCTAGAAACAAAGACAATAAGCTTTATAGATTTACGCTATTTTTACAGTGCTCCTTTCCAACTGTTAAATTTTACATTTTTTTTTTATTGGATGGTCTAAGCCACATTCTGGTCCTACATAAGTGAGAGGCATGAGTTGTGGAGGAATCAGCTAACAGTAATATTCTTTGCATGACTTAATGCTGTTTAAACGTAATTTGAACTTTATGTAAACTTGTTTAACTTCTAACTGCCTTGGGGGCGGAGGTGGGAAGAAACCCTTCCCATGCAGAGACCTTGTTTGTCCAGAAGTAGGTATCAACCTTCCAATTAACTTTATGATGGAGCTATCAACTCTGAAACTATGTAATAGAAAAAATAATGCTATAAGATGACACAGTTCTTAGCCAGCTGTGGGTTTTGCTGGGGAAAAAAAAGGATTCAGTTAAAAAATTTACAACAAACCTCATTAGAGTTGTGCACCAGGGTAGAAATAAGGTGCTAAGAACTAAAACATTCAAAGATTATTCACAATAAATATTCAGGGAAGTGGTGGAAAAGGATTAAGCAGAATAAGGTTCAACTCTAAGAAAAAAATAAGGGGTCAAGACATATGAGTTAATAAGAAAGCCATGCTGCTTCCTAGTCCCGTTACACGTGTGACAAAACCAGACCATTAGCAACAGAAAATGACTTTGAGATGGTACAATTACTTTTTCATCTCTTTGACTGGTGCCAAATGTGCAGGACTAATTATTGGAGGCAACCAGAAATTCCCCGCGGGCCGCCTCCAGAGAGGCGTTCCCTTTCTGTAGTCTCTGGCAGGGCTGGGGAGGGGCTGGGGGTACCTGCCAGCCCCATCGCCTCCTGCTTTGCACCCCGTGTTTGCAGCATCCTGCCTGGCCAGCTGGGGGACAGCCAAAGTGCTGAGAGCTTGAGCAGCAGCGGCGCTGAAACTCTTGACTTTGTTTAAACCCATTTGCAGAATATAATTTAGAAATTATCTGGACCGGCTGGGTCTTTTTCTTTATTTTCTTCCCCCTTCCCCCCAAACAAAAACATTATGTGGTTCGGTTTCATAGAGAAACAGGAAATTGGAGTTCAAAAACTTAAACAAACCCAAATTTTATAGTTCCACTGCCACTTTAGAGTGGACCCATGGCTTTTTGTAGTACAACAAAATATATTCCATTGCTTAGTTTCTAATTTTACCCAAGCCTCTTGTCCTTATTCATGTGACTGATCCTGCCGTGGTCACATAGTATTAGCGAATGCACTCGTTGCAGTATAACTAAAATGTTAGCAATAAAGGAGCATAGGAACTGCCTTCCTGAGTCAGACTACAGTTTTATCTGAGCAGACTAAAGGGTTAAAACTGAATTACAGTAATCCCATCCCTATTTCGTCCTTAATAAGCACAGCTAAATGCTACAGTAAGGATAGTAGGATCCCACACTGATTAGCAGATTTTTTATTTTTTAAGGAGTTTTGGGGAATTTTACACTGGAAATTACTCATCCTCTGCAGTAGAGGTCTTTTTAAAAAAGGTCAGGCAGCCTGCTACCAGAGGTAGTCCAAGTACATTTTCCGTGATCATTATTGGGATGGAGAAGACGACATTTTCTACTCTTAGCTAGCCTGCCATTCTCCTCTGCCTGCAGAATGTGGGACAGGGTGAGGAACAGGAAGATTAAGATCTTGGCAGCTGGGTACATTCAAGCTGAGGTTTGCTGGAAACTCACAAGGCACAGATATATATTTGGATTCTAGGAGGCATACATTAACTATGTATTTCTGCAGCAAGAGTCTGTGTTGGTATTTCAGCAGTTTCCAGGGTTTCTCAGTCAAGCCCTTTATTAGAGAAATTGCCCAAGCCTTATAATTTCAGGCTGCCAGCTAACTCAGGAAAACAACATTGTATGAGTTTACATTTGGTTCGTATTTTTAAAAGCTGTCCACAAGTGTTAGAAGCAGAAGCCTGTTAGTTTTTAAAAGGGAGGAAGAGATTAACGAACACAGTTAGTGCAGATTTAATTCTGTAAATGAAGAATATACAGGCATTGCGTTAGGATGTAGCTGAATGATAGTCCTAGTACACCTTGGAAATATGCCTTCCCATTCCTAAACATTGGTTACTTCTGCATTCTTCTCATCTGAAAGAGCATTCAATCCAGAATGGGACAAAGTGATTAACAGCCTGTAGCACTGAAACGTAAATGTTCAAACAGATTTGCTGGTTTTGTCCGCCAGGCTTTCTTTGGCAAGTTTGAAAAAGTATTTTGCTTTGAGATCATCTGTTGCTGTTTTGATGAATAGATACTTCCACACATAACTCAGTACTAACCTCTCCTTCGTCTTAAAATGAGTATATTCCTTGTAAATATGCAATTGAAATTGTTTATAAAATTTCCAGCAGTGTCATTACAGATGTTTTATTTGCCTGAGGGTATAGTTTAAACATGCTTTGCTGCTGAAGAAAATATTCATGTAACTACACCCTTAGATGCTACAGAATAATATTTTAAAGAACCTAGAAAAATATGTATTTTAAAGCCAGATTCCAGAGACTCTCAGACTCTCAAACTCAAGTTAATAACAAGGACCTTATATTTCTCTTCTCCGTATAAAAAGAAAACAGCAATCAAGCCTAAAAGAACATAAATGTTGAATATGCATGGAGGAAATGGAGACTCTCACTATCCCAAGGGACAAAACCTAATCACACATCCTCTGTTGAAAGCTCAGATGGTCTACTGGGAACTCCAACTTTGCATATGTAGCACATGCAAGCCTCTGGAGCCTAAGCTACGTCTAGAAGCCCCTAAATCCCTGTGGCATATTCCCAAAGAGAACATCATTTGTCTTGCAAATCTCCTGAGACCAAGAACTCAAAATGCAGTTGCACGTCCCAGGGCAAAGTACCAACTTCTCAGATTCCTCTCGCATGCCAGAAATAGGAGCCTTCCATCCTTGCATGTTAGCCCTTTAGTAGACATGTATGCGTGTATACAGAAGCTTTGCAAAGAATTGAAACACAGCTCCTTTTACTTAAAGGACAAATTATAAGTTGTAACTGAAGGTTATTAATCTGCCAAGGGTAGGATCCCACCCACCCAGCACGCAGCACCTCACACAGACGTGATCTGTCTCTGGACATCTCCACAAGCAGCTGCATCCCCCAGTGACTGGAGAGGGATCTTAAGCATCTCCTTTAGGGCTGCTTCAATAGACACCAGAAAGTTAAGCACCTAAGACTGTTTAACATCTTCATCAATGGCATAGATGGTAGGATCGAGTGCACCCTCAGCAGGTTTGCAGACGACACCAAGCTGAGTGGTGTGGTCAACACGCCTGAGGGACAGGATGCCATCCAGAGGGACCTGGACAAGCTCGAGAAGTGGGCCCATGTGAACCTCATGAGGTCCAACAAGGCCAAGTGCAAGGTCCTGCACCTGGGTTGGGGCAACTCCCGGTATTAATACAGGCTGGGGGATGAAGGGATCGAGAGCAGCCCTGCCGAGAAGGACTTGGGGGTACTGGTGGATGAAAAGCTGGACATGAGCCAACAATGTGAGCTCACAGCCCAGAAGGCCAACCGTATCCTGGGCTGCATCAAAAGAAGCATGGCCAGCAGGTCAAGGGAGGTGATTCTGCCCCTCTCCTCTGCTCTGGTGAGACCCCACCTGGAGTACTGCATCCAGCTCTGGAGCCCTCAGCACAAGAAAGACATGGACGTGTTGGAGCGGGTCCAGAGGAGGGCCGTGAAAATGATCAGGGGGATGGAACGCCTCTCCTATGAAGMAAGGCTGAGAGAGTTGGGGTTGTTCAGCCCGGAGAAGTGAAGACTCTGGGAAGACCTTWTTGCAGCCTATCAATACTTAAAGGGGGCTTAAAAGAAAGATGGGGACAGACTTTTTAGCAGGGCCTGTTGTGGACAGGGGGTTTAGCAGGACAAGGGGTAATGGTTTTAAACTAAAAGAGGGTAGATTTAGACTAGATGATAGAAGGAAGAAATTTTTTACACTGAGGGTGGTGAAACCCTGGAACGAGTTGCCCAGAGAGGTGGTAGATGCCCCATCCCTGGAAACCTTCCAGGTCAGGTTGGATGGGGCTCTGAGCAACCTGATCTAGTTGAAGATGTCCCTGCCCATGGCAGGGGTGTTGGACTAGATGACCTTTAAAGGTCCCTTCCAATCCAAACTTTTCTATGATTCTATGATTCTATAAGACAGGTGGGCTGAATCCACCCCTAATACCAGAAAACTGTGCCCTTCATTTTATCTCGTTCTTCCCTCTGGTTCTGTATTCAGTTTCCCTTCCACCCCGCCAAGCTCCTGGAGCAGATATCTCTTCTCCAGCTTGAGCTGCTAAAAATGGTCCGTTATCCTTTTTTATAACCTTCTCGTTCCTCTGCCAGGCGATATCTTTTGTAGGCTGATCTGGAAAAAACAGACCCTCGGTAGGTGACTGTTGCCTAAGTGACCTGCTGCCTATTGTACCAAATCTGAGTAACAGGAGCTAGCTCATTGCTTAAAGCAATTATGCTTCAGTGATCCAGGAATCACATCCGTTCCTCTATTGTCTGCGCCTCCATGATGTGAAGAATCAGGCCAACATGCAAGCAAAGACAGCAGAAAGGATGAAAAACCAAACTAATCAAAACAGAGCTGGCAGCTTTCTAACAACACAGACATGACACTCACAAGTCGTCCCCCACTCTCCACAGCCTCCCTCGAAAAAAAATAAAGCACCCCACAAGCACAACTTGCTTAGATTTATTTAGACATGGAAAATTTAGGTCATAGGGCTCCTTTCTTCTCTCTTTTCCTCGCCACACTTTGTAGGTATTTTATTGGCTTAGTAAAGGCTAATGGTGCTCTCATCATTGCAGTGTCTGAGTGCTGGCACAGCTCCACTCAAGCCCCATCCCTCCTGCCAACATCCCTGCGGCAGAAGAAAGGTATGGCAAAGGGCCTTCACAACAGTCTCTCACAACTTCTTCACAGCTTCTGCAGACACTTATGAATGCAACTGGAAAGGTACAGAGGAATGGAAAACGCCTCCAACTATCTACTGGAAAGACTAAGCTACCAGCTTCCATGGTTGTGTGTGCATCACCCACCACTCACCTAACCTGCACATCTTTAACAATACAGTTCTTTCAGGGTGAAGAAGGTATGTGGATCAAGGTACACGGGAAGATAAATTTAAAAAAAAAGCTAGGAATACAGTAGATATATAGAAGAACTATGTGTAAAGCTGGTAAAGCAGTGTAATAAATGTACGAGCAAAATCTTGTTGAGATACTGCTTTGATACGGAAGTCATGGTACACAGAGGGTGACTAGAGTGCTGTTACATAAAATAGTTGCATTTACTTGTTTCCAAACACAGCCTGCTATTTTTAATTACATTTTTTAACACAATGCCTATGCAGAGGCTTTCTAACTCCAAGTCTGTCCAAAGTTATTTTTATAGTCTAGTTAGAAACTTCTAAAAATAGAACATTTCTAATACAAAACCACTGGCTAAACTTTAATAACTGTTATAGTATGCCTGTGTGGTCTGAGTAAATTATATCCTGTGATGACTTAAAAATGAAAAATAAAAAAGAGGAGAAACAGAAGCTTAATTGACCCAAGTGTGATGCAGGTAGGGGTCCCAGCTTGAAATTCTTCAGGACTGCTTGCGTACACAGTGGAATGCTCCAAAGTTTCATTTATCATGTCTTTCTGCAATATCAGCTGTTTTTCTACACAATGTTAATCTGTGCCAGTTAAGAAAAAGTTTGGCCTTAGCTACTTAGATCATTATAAAAATCCCTTGCTTTTGTTCACCACAGCCAACCTTTCAGGAATATAAATAACACAGCTTGTCCTGCAATCAGAGATAAGAATGCCTCTAACAGCTAACAGATCAAAGCTGGGATTGTGCTGTTATAACTGGTATTTTTCAGAGAAACTGGAAGTTTGATGAACTGAATCAAGTACGATTTGCAAGGCTTCTCTTCAAGATAAATACTTTTTATAAAAAAAATGAGACTGCTGTAATAAAATACAGATTTCACAGAGCACTAACTAAACATTTGATGACCTACACAGATTCCATCAGCATTTCTAATGACAGCAGAAATATTTGTGGAACAAGATAGCTTTCCCAAGAGGTTTGCATCATAAGATGAGTAACCTTTCCTGATGAAAAACAAGTAAATAAATGTCTTTTAAAAAAATAGTATTTTTCCCATCAGAATGAATTTGAGGCCAACACTTGAAAACTGCTGAATACTAGGTGAACTTCCAAGCCCATGCTGTTCACATGAGCATAAATAGTTACAATGACCCTTGCAAAACACAGGCTCAGAATGAAGAAGACAAGGATTGTGTGTGAATGAGTTGCTTGTATTTGTTGTATTATCACTGACATAAGAAAAGAATCAGCATTGTATTAAAAAAACCAGAAACCTAAAGCCTTACAGATTATTAGAAGGATAAATAATGCTCTGCTTCTAACAAGCTTCTATCATTTTCTGCCCCAAACCATGAATCTGAATGATTTGACTGAAGACATGAAATTATCCCCATGGTGCTGTGGTAAAAAACAAAACCCTCCCAGTTCTGTTTTAATTGCTTGTTAAATATCAGTCCTTTAGACAACATTGTCTGAAAACAAAGCTCCTACAAGTAATTATACTATGAAGCCTCCAAGATGTTTCAAATCAGGTTTTCTAGTACTTGGACTACTGTAACGCTGCAGAACATTGAGCCAAGTCAGAGAGGATGGTTATGTGACTTTTCAGCCACAGCAGTAAGAAAGAAAACTAAATCTGTAAATTATGGTGTGCTCTATGAAGCAACACAGAGAGAGTAAGAACACGAAGGTTTTATGAACTTAAGCACATTTCTACTTAAATCACTAGACAAGTCCAATACATCAAAATGCTTAAGGTACAAAGTGAAATGAGTAATTATTTCTTCAAAAAATATTTTAAGTCTCTTTTCCTCAAGTACATTAAGTATTTTGTTCTGTTTTATTCTTTTTTTTCCTCCAGATTTTGCAGGAAAAGATTGCAAACAAAGTAAGGGTCAGTCTCAGACATGGAAATAAACTGAAAAGGCAGAAATTTATATTAGTTTCACAACATGTAACACTGCCTCATTAAACACTCCCAGTTCGTGCGTTCACGAATAAGACTTCAACATATTCAAAAGTGATCTCGAAAAAGGGTGGAGAGCAAGGTGACAGAATTTCTGCATGCTGCTCCTGTCTAACATACGCTGCAGATGGTGGTATACCCAAGCACATTGTCGGGTTTGTCTTCTCATATTTTCCAGGGTGCTTTCTTTTTGTAACCGCATCCTGAGAAATTTAGCTGTAGAGCTGAAGGCCAACTAAAATCTCTCTCCAACTATAACACTTAGGATCTGCTGAGGTTGGAGCAGTGAGAGACCAAAGGATGCCCTGCCAAATCGGAAGGAGCTCTGCAGGCGATGGGGTGGGAAAGGAAAGTGGAGGCAAGCCAAAGGAGGACAAGAGGATAGGCTGCATGGATATTACACGCACATATTCATGGACATGACACATCACACACTTGGCAAAAAGGAGCTGGTGGAACCAACACTAGAGCTAAAACAGTAACACGCAGAAAAGGCAGACAAGGGACTGTGCTGTGACTTCTCTTCGTGGTCCCATGCACTGAGAGCATCTAAGCTGCGTCTGCGGTCTGTGTGCATCTTCCCTACCTTGAGCACACTTCAGCTCTGATGACAGTGAAATGAATTTCATCTTTACATCAGGATTTTTTGCTTTTGCCCAGAATGAAAACCTCAGTTTAAGCATAACACTATAAACTGGAGTTCTTCCACACTCCCTACTGCAGCCTGGTCTCAATTCCAAACCTGACAGCATGTCTCTAATCACACATATCATTTTGGAAACACTGTATTTCATGGTGAAACTAGTGTAGGCAGATAGGCGATCAAGCTTTTCAGCAGACCAGGCAATGCTCTCTACTGCTATAAATACTCATTCAACAACATGGGTATATTACATATACATTTTGGCTTAAATCAAAATTGAAACTGTAGAGATTAAAGCTTTATGTTTAGTACCTGCAAAGATCTCAGTAGTGTTGGATTTGGTTTGAATCTCTTTTATCTGCTAATAGAAACTTGACAATGCTTACCTTTAACTAACGTTAAACTGAGTGAATGCCTCTGGGACTGTCCCAGCCTACAATGCTAAGGCTGTGCAGAGTGTGTTTCAATAGTCAGATCCTTTGCTATAATTGACTGAGGATGAATGAGTATTCTGAAGATTTTCCTATCCCTTCAGGGGTTTTCAGTAAATCTTTTATTCAAGTTAGGTGGAATACTAGATTCTTCTATGAACCATCATGTAGCACAGTTTGAATTTTTCCCAGATCTACTCTGAGAACAATACTAACTAGGCTGTAGAATTAAACCTAGATCCAACCATTTAATTTCACAGATGTCCCTAGGGAGACAAGATTATATATATATATATATATGTGTGTGTGTGTGTGTGTGTGTGTGTGTGTGTAGAAAAAAAATACCTCCCAGGTTCATATCTAGCAGCTGCCCTCTCAGCATGATGGACCAGAGGAGGCAGTATCCATTCACCTGTAGGTGGAGTCATATTAATGCAACCAATTTCCACTTAGAGAACTGTATTTCTTACGTCCCTTTTGGTGCCCACCTTTGACAGCGACAAATCTTTCCCAGATGCAATATCTTGGGCTGATTACACTAAAAGATACCAGGAACGTGTTTGCAAATATTTTCATGAGAAATAATTGTGTCTGAACACCAGCACCTGCTGCAACTTTTTCTACATGTAAATGAGTACACATTCTTCTCAGGCTTATCTTTAGATATTTTTCAGGTAAGCTTTATGCCACTATGCATGTCCCACTCACAAGGCAACACTGTACCAGGTGCATTTCAAACAAAGAGAAGTAGCAAGGTTTTGAAACTTCCCCAGCAAATGTTTAGTGCATTGGGGGAAATGTTTGCTACGTATCATTGTACCATTTAAAATGTGTTGAGCTCAGAGGACGACAAGAAAAAGATAGCATATTTTCTGGAGGATATTGCCCGCAATTGCAAAAAGGAGAGGTTACAGGGGAAGCTCTGATTTTGGATGCCATATAYAAGACTATCAAAAGAACCATGTTTTCAAGAATCCTACTGTTCTACAATTTCTGACTTTTAACGCATTTATATTGTAGACCTGGTTCRTTGTGCTACAATAGCTGGGATATTCCTGTATATAAGTGGTTTGCCTATCTTGGGACGACGGAAGCCGAATAGAGAGTACATTTCACAAATAGATTACCTGATTGAAGATCCACAGAAGTAAATGTGTTTTCATTGACCTCATTGGACAATGGATCAGACCCATAAGCATGATTAATCCCAGGATGAAAGTTAATCAGTTAATCACATTTAAGACTTTTTCAGAATTGTTATTTCTTTCCCCACTGCCTTCAAGGTCAGACCTTTTCTGCTTATGATTTGTTCACACTAAGGCAGCATGATTGTTAGTTATCCCTTGAGAAGATCTCTAACAAGCATAGATTTTCCATGGAAAGTTAAGAGGACACCAGCCTTCCTCAGTGGCCCTTGGTGGTCTGTGCAGGATCCTGCCTCTTTGATATGCCTGTGGTCCTGTAGCTGTGAAGCTGCCCCAGCGAGACTGGTGTTGCACTCACTCACCCTTATCTGGTATGGTGTGCTTTGTGATCTGAAAGCACTCCTGGTTGTATGTTTTATATCTTTCCTCATGTAAATACTGGAGACATTTCAGATTACATCCAAACAGCATGGTCCCAAACATCTCACAAATCAACTTTCCTGCATGCTCCAGAGACTTCAGGATGCCCTGTGCCCAAAATTCTCCTTCCATCAGCCAAGAGACATCCTCTCTCCAAGCAACCCTGTTCTCCCTTCATAAGGGGAAGCAGAGTTGCTAACTCGTTCATCCCTGCTTCCCACATTCTCCACAACTGTTACACCTCAGTAAGCTCATCCTTCCCTCTGCATTTGGCTGCATAAATTGCACATTTTGCACAGGACTTGAAAACACAACAGCTGATCAGAATTAACAGCTTCGTATGGATCCGATAAAAAATTCTTTCCTGAACCACAACTATTAAAAAGGTACAAGTAATCACTGCAAATAATCCCCAAAATTCAGTGCTATAGACCTCCAAGCAGGTTACTATAAGCAAACAGGACTGCAAAATGTATCTAAAAGGCAAACCTTCACTCAAATCACTAGCATCTTAAAGCAAGAATAATGTGGGAGCTCTAGGCATTTAATAAGAACACTCTGATTTGAGGCAATATTACAGGATGATGCAGGCTATAGCTATAATTGGGCAAGGTTCATCTTCTCTATGCTCATATGGACATTTTGTGGGAGAGGATTCCTGTATAATAACTATGGTATCTGTGAGTTACCAGAACCCCTGTTTGGCAGCTGCAGAACTCCCTATACAGTATCCCATCTATCCCATCTCTATCATTCCCCCTTCATAATTTAAGTCCAAGCTTGACAATGTCTGGTACTTCCTTTTGTACATGGCCAAAGAAGGCTAGAAAACTCTAGGTAATGCACAAGTTTACCCAGAGAAGCAGTTACTTCTAATAGTCTCATCATTCAAAAATGGCAGAACATCTCTTCTGAAGTCAACAAAGGACTGAAATCATCCAGTAAATCCTGACAATTCTTTCCAGAAGGGCAGCTGGTACAAGCTCCAACTCCTTCAGCTTAGCTATGTTATTAAGGCATATAGATTTAAAGAGCCACTCAAGAGTCAATGGAGTAGTACACTCAGATTCAAAAAGCTGAAGTGGTTTCCTATTGAAATATTGACTGGATGAATCTAGGATATATTACCATTATCCGATTTCATTTCACTCATTTCCCAGGAAATAAACTTATGTTAAAATTTCAACCTTGAGCATTAAAGAAATATACCTAAAATCCTTTGTCCATTAACTGCAAGTCCATCCACACACAGAAAATACTGTAGAACACTTAAATCACCTCAGCAGTATCAGTGATGAACAGAAATCTTTACTTGGTCTAAGTAAAAAGACCTACTAACATTTCTGGTTCCTTTTCAGAGCAAGTCATTGCAGCAGTATGAACTTCAAAACTCAGCCAGAAACTAGACACTGCTTTTGTTCCCATCCGATCCTTTCCTTTACCTGTAGTTTCTTTCCTAGAAGCATTTTGCTCTGGTGCCATTACTAGTTTCTTACCCTGGTTTTACCATGGTTTCATCAACAGAAGTAAAAAGTCAGGGAAAGGTATGGAAAAAATGGGAAGATCATAATTATTTGCACTCATTAGAAAATTTTCCTGGGGTTGAAAAAAAAGAAAAAGAGTTGGAAGAAAGTGTCCAGAACATCAGTTATCTTACTTGTGAATGATAAAAGGAGTTGATGTGAAAGACCCTTGAAAGGGAAAAGTGAAACTGAGAAGGACGCAATCCACTGAAAGTAGTGCTTATCCTGTGTGTACACATTCACTATTACGTATAAATATTCATTTCCTTTTTCTTATTATGCTGACAAGGACAAACCCTCTTCAGAGGTAGGTAGTTGATTTTTCTAGTGTTGTGTCTTTGAGGGCAGAGTGGAAGCAACAAATATGCGTGCCAGTTCTCTAACACTTTAAAAGAAGTTAACAGGATTTTATCTTCCTTCCAATGTTATTAGAAGATGTTACCCTCCAGATGCTCACCAAACAGAATAACATCTTCCCTTTCTCTACCAGTTGTCCACAGCGATGCCCAATCTTCCTTGTAAGTTGTTGCAAACACTTAAAAACCACTAGTATTTTATATTAATTTACATTGTGCCAGAATATTAAAGCAGGAATGTGATATGAAAGGATAAAGAGATGCTGTGATCTTAATACAGAGAAAGCTGAAAGCCTGTAAGTAATAAACAAACGGATCAGGATTTCTTCACTTTCACTTGGTTTTATCTGTAATCATTAGCAAACAAACTTTCCCCCTCAGCTCTCTTCTCTGCATACAGTCTACTGCATATTCACTGTATATATCTTTATGGAAAAAAACCATTATCAAACACGCATTTTCAGGTTACTGCTTTCTAACAGAAAAAGGACTCTGCTGACAAAAAAAAAGCAAATTGAACATTTTATGTAAAGTATTTTAAAAAAGAAAACTAAACATTTTTCAGGTTCTCATCTTTGGTTTATATCAGGAAACTATGAAAAAGTATTTTTCAAAATTTAGCTAGAATCTAAACATGAATTTTGTTAATTGCTGTAAAAAACTGACACTAGCAAATTCTTTTTTACTAGCTTGATTAATATCATGGTCYTTTGAATGGGCAACTTTCTTTCTAGAATCCTTTTCTTTTATGATTAGGGTATAACAGCTTACAGGATTACAAATCACTGAAAGATAAGAAAGATTCATAACATTAATGTATTTCATTAATTGTCAAAATTTTCTGCTTAAGTCTATGGCTCTAGAGAGATTACTGCTTTCAGTAATCAATCTAACAAAGCATATTTAGACACAGTGATCCCGAGCTTGATCTCAAAAAGGCAATGGGAAATTAACTGCAACTCCCCTGGGATAACTGGACGCAATAGAGGTATTCTGGTGTTAAGAGGTTTTTCCTCAGCTCCACGCTGGTCCTTCACAATGATGCTCATACCTTGGTTTAGCAAGACGAAGCCTCTGTTAGAAGCAGGAAAGGTGCCAGAGTCCACCTAGTGCTGGAAATACCTCATACATACGCAAGCCCACAATTAAGATGGACAAAGCAGGCAAAAGGAAGTCCTGCAATTATAAGGGGAAGTGTCCAGGTTTTTTGCTCTTCTCAGTTAAAAAGAAAAATATTTGTATAGACACAGATGTGCTTACCAGACTTTGGTGACTGGAAAGATTTTATTTGCTTATAACTAGAATTATAACTAGCATAAGAAATTAACTCTGGCAGGTATTTTTAAAAGGTTGTTGTTGAAGATGCAACAGAGCTCCCAGCTTTTATGGGTTTATATTTCAACAGGTTCCCCTGSTGGAGGCACATCAGCCAATAGATTCACATTGATGCTAATTTGTTTTTGTTAATTAATACAAGTGCTTCCTGTCACTTCTGTTGGATGCAAACAATATTTAGATACACAAAGCTAACGAGGTAAAAGTGGTGAGACAAGAAATAGGGAAGGGTAAGAAAGAGGGAAGATTCTCTCCTGCTTTTTTTTGCAGCATCAGAGATGCACCTTTCATTTCAAGTCCTACTGCTTCCTGTCTGCTCTCTTGGGATTTATGCACCGCTGGATAGAATACCAGTTTTCCATTGTTACTTGACAGCGGCTGCCCCATACTGAGAGTTTAAAAATTCATGAATCTGTAATGCAAGAAGGGGACACCATCTCCCTACTGTATAACTCGAGCACTGCATAAAGGTCACGACACAAAAAGCCTGGTGGAATTRAATGGGTTCTTTTTGTTTTGTTTTAAAACACTGAAGGGATGTCTATATTAAGAAACAATTAAAGCTGTTGTTTCTTACAAAGCCAGCAGCCCAACCCACCTAAGAGTCACTGGTGTAAAAGAAGGATCCACTTACAAGCGGTTCAGCTCTCCCCAGGGAGAACTGCCCAGATAGAGGGAATCAAAGCCATATTTATCTGGGGCTTTCTGCCCTTGCACCTAAGGCTTTCATCTCTCCTTTATTCTCTATCTCCAAAACTCCTTATTACACTTTTTTCTTCCCTGAATATGAACTAGACAAGATTTTGGTCATACTATTTAAGAAGGAACAACAACGAGTGTTGACAGAGAGCAGTGCTGGTCCACAGCTGCTTGCTTGTGAATCCTAAACCATGGCTCCTTCCCACTGCAGGGGTTTAGCCTGCCGCATTAGCTGGGTGACCTGGAAGGTAAGAGACACAGCTGGCCTCTCTCACATCCTGCCTCTAGCACTGCAGCCTGTCTTCCAAGAAATGGAAGGAGAAGCCCAGACACATCTAAAGCACAGGGCTGCAATTCTTCTGACCCTTACAATATGCAGCTTAAATTCACCCAACCAAGCTGTAGGAGGCCATCAATGGTGCTTTTCCTTTAGGATCTATGTAAGTTCATCAGTGAGAAAAAGGTACTTCCAGTGAGTAATTCAGCACATCTAAGTCATCAACAGTTTTCTGGGCATTGTCTGCATTATCTATAAAAAACAAGGAGAGCAAGGACTTTCCTAAATTAAACATTTCCCTTAGATGTCTAAAATTGGGTAGAATGACACTAGGTTTCCATGACTTTATTTGACTACCTGGCCATGCCATAGCACAGTGGAGTCTGGTCTTATAACTCTACTTTTTTGATTTTTTTGGTCATGATGTTTCTTTATTTCTTGCTTGCCAACAAGATGAGCAGGTAAACTATGGTCCTTGAGCCATAAGCAACCAATTTAGCTGTGTTAGCATATATCAGTGACCAGGGTGAAACCTGTTATGACATGGGGCCTCACTGGGTTGACTGAGTCTTTGGCTGTGGGAGAAACTGAACTAGCAAGAAGGCAAATTCAGACATCATTAGGTCTTCTTAACTGTAGTTAGATTTCTATAATCCTGATCTCCTGATTGTCCAAGTGAGGAATGTGGCCAGCGCAGCCCATACTATGTCTCTCATGCTAACCAAAAAAGGCCAGGGACCAATCTTGACCTTATCATAGAATCATAGAGTAGTTGGGGTTGGAAGGGACCTTTAAAGGTCATCTAGTCCAACACCCCTGCCATGGGCAGGGACATCTTCAACTAGATCAGGTTGCTCAGAGCCCCATCCAACCTGACCTGGAAGGTTTCCAGGGATGGGGCATCTACCACCTCTCTGGGCAACTCGTTCCAGGGTTTCACCACCCTCAGTGTAAAAAATTTCTTCCTTCTAGCTAGTCTAAATCTACCTTCTTTTAGTTTAAAACCATTACCCCTTGTCCTGCTAAACCCCCTGTCCACAACAGGCCCTGCTAAAAAGTCTGTCCCCATCTTTCTTTTAAGCCCCCTTTAAGTAYTGATAGGCTGCAAWAAGRTCTYCCCRRAGYCTTCWCTTCTCCRGGCTGAACAACCCCAACTCTCTCAGCCTTTCTTCATAGGAGAGGCGTTCCATCCCCCTGATCATTTTCACGGCCCTCCTCTGGACCCGCTCCAACACGTCCATGTCTTTCTTGTGCTGAGGGCTCCAGAGCTGGATGCAGTACTCCAGGTGGGGTCTCACCAGAGCAGAGGAGAGGGGCAGAATCACCTCCCTTGACCTGCTGGCCATGCTTCTTTTGATGCAGCCCAGGATACGGTTGGCCTTCTGGGCTGTGAGCTCACATTGTTGGCTCATGTCCAGCTTTTCATCCACCAGTACCCCCAAGTCCTTCTCGGCAGGGCTGCTCTCGATCCCTTCATCCCCCAGCCTGTATTAATACCGGGAGTTGCCCCAACCCAGGTGCAGGACCTTGCACTTGRCCTTGTTGGACCTCATGAGGTTCACATGGGCCCACTTCTCGAGCTTGTCCAGGTCCCTCTGGATGGCATCCCATCCCTCAGGCGTGTCAACTGCACCACTCAGCTTGGTGTCGTCTGCAAACTTGCTGAGGGTGCACTCGATCCCACTGTCTATGTCATTGATGAAGTCCCAATATGGACCCCTGTGGGACGCCACTTGTCACTGATCTCCATCTGGACATGGAGCTGTTGACCACTACCCTCTGCATGCGACCATCCAACCAATTCCTCACCCACTGAATAGTCCACCCATCAAGCCCATACCTCTCCAGTTTAGAGAGAAGGATGTTGTGGGGGACCATGTCAAAGGCCTTACAGAGGTCCAGATAGAYGACATCTGTAGCYCTTCCSWTGTCCACTGATGYRGTCACTCCATCATAGAAGGCCACTAGGTTGGTCAGGCAGGACTTGCCCTTGGTGAAGCCATGCTGACTGTCTCGAATCACCTCCCTGTCCTCCATRTGCCTTAGCATAGCTTCTAGGAGGATCTGTTCCATGATGCTTGAGTCCAATGTTCCATGTTCCTTGAGTCCAAGTGTCACCGTCTGACTAATACCCCCACTGCCGAGGACTGGCCCCTCTACAACAGGCTTGTCTTAGAGAGGCCTGATTGGACTAGCCCAAGAAAAGAGACTAGAAGTGGGCTAACAACTGAAGCTGCATGGGCAGATACAGGGCTGAAGCTCACTCACTGCCATGTTTTAATTACACATCCACTCCTGGAGCTGGGCTGCAGCTGGGGGGTGCACCTAGATCTGCTCAAAGAGTCGCCCCTGGCACCCTCAAATCCAAGCACTGTTCCTATGACCAGGACACACTCCATGGCCCAGTTTCCCCTTGCCACTCCCCTTGAGAATAATGCCCTTTTTCCCCTGAAAAACATTCCCTGAACTCCTCATTTTTGGCTTTCTGAGGAAAGTATGTCCCCTGACTACACATGAAACCTTGAGATAATTTTGCAGCGTGTCTATTGTACCTCGGGTTGCATTTACAACAGAGTTAACTCAGGTTATCCAGACTCAGGTAAGCCCAACTCAKTAAGAGTCACCACATGGTGAAATAACACTTAAGCTGAAAAGCAGTCATTGCGTTATTGTATAGAGGGATCGCATTAGAGCTGACAAATTGTGCTAACAAGGTATAGATTTTACCCCCTGAAGATCCAGGAAAATAAAATATGGAGAGCCCATGCTCAAATTTAAAGTGACTAAAACATCACAGGAATGTAAATTAATATGTTCAAAAACTAGTGCAGTAACTCAACTATATAGCAATCTAACTACGGAGCTACCCAAGGTGAGACAACAGCCACCAGTCAAGCATAGTGCTGGGCAAGCAGTTAAGCTACTTGCAGAGGATGATACATGCATTGATTCCAGACCCTTCTCTCTGTTTGTAAAATATCGGTTAAAAAATCCAGTTTCTTGCTGGAATAGCAATAGACACACTTTAAAAACTATCTCTTTTCAGGGGACATTCATTCCTAGGGACAAGTTTCAATAAACAGCTTTGAAACAACAGGTCTAATTTCTGTTTCTTTGTATATATTTTCTACTTTTCTTACTTTTTCAACTGTGAAGAACTTAAAGATGTGTGTATCTGTTCCCCCACTACCACATGCTTTGACTTTTTATCTTTTTCCAGTATTTTATACTGAAATAAATAAGAGCATGAGGAAGAGATAAGAGCAGGGGTTTTTTGGTACTTTCTGTCCTTTTGTCTTAGTCTTCTGTTGTGGTTTAACCCGGCAGGCAGTCAAACACCACACAGCCGCTCGCTCACTCCCCCCTCCCCTCAGTGGGATGGGGGAGAGAATCGGAAAAAAAGTAAAATTCATGGATTGAGATAAAGACAGTTTAATAAAACAGAAAAGGAAGGGAAAATAATGATGATGATAATAATAATAATAATAATGATAGAATATACAGAATGAGTGATGCACAATGCAATTGCTCACCACCCGCTGAGCGATACCCAAGCAGCGATCGCTACTTCCTGGACCACGCCTCCTCTTTATATATTGAGCATGACGTCACATGGTATGGAATACCCTGTTGGCCAGTTGGGCTAGCTGTCCCGGCTATGCTCCCT